>CM064871.1:73979376-74531876 GCA_032719365.1 Prinsepia uniflora
TGGAGACTGGGGAAGTGGTCCGGTCTGCCAAGGCCGAGGAGGGGTGGCTGCTGGTCACCCATCACATGCACAAGTCTTTGGCGCCTGTGGCCAATGCCTTTGTGCTCGGCTCCCAAGTGACGCCGGTGGAAATTGAGCAGATCGGCGCTAGCTCCTATCCGGGCCGGTTTGAGGCCCTGCTGGCCGAGCAAGCCGCATGGCCAAGCAAGCCCATGTAAGTGGATATTTTCTTGTGAATACACGTGATATGCGGATATTGTTTTTTGTTTTTTGTGAACATGCATGATATGCGGATATTGTTTTTTGTTTTTGCTGACAAGTGTGCGTGGTTCGGCAGTGCTTTGGGCAGAAGTATGTCGCGCTGCAGAAGGCCGCGCAGCATATGTAGAGGCTGGAGGCCGAGTAGGGCGTCGCTCGGCAGCGGGAGGAGCGACTCCGAGCGCGGGAGCGGGAGGGCCATGCCGCGCGGAGGCGGGTTGCGGAGCTGGAGAGGGAGCTGCAGCGGGAGAAGGCCCTTGCGGAGGCAGCGGAGAGGGGAATAGCGGACCGGGAAGAGACGGTGCACGCGTTCTCCCTGCAGCTGAACGAGCAGGAGAAAGTCATGGGCGAGCTGCAAGGGGAAGTGGACGGCTGAGGGTACTGCTGTCCGGCGACCGGCAGAAGTCCCTATAGGACTTTATGGCCGACCCGGTGTACGCAAATCACCTAAACCTGGCGCTTGCCGAGGTAGAAGATGATTGCGTACATCGTGTGTTGTACTTCAATCTAGGGGTCGCCCTCAACTTTTCGTGGCAGGATGAGCCCCCTGCCCTGACCAAGACGTTCACGCTGGATGGGTAGCCGTCGAATGCCGAAGGCGAGCGGCCAACCATTGGGGAGAAGGCTGCAGAGGCATCCGTTGCCGACCAGGCCTAGGCGGCAGACGAGGAGGTGGTGGAAGTGTGAGGATGAGGGTCGTTGTAGGTTTTGTTTGTTGTCTTTTCTCTTTTTTGTAATCCGGGGATGCCCCGTGTAACTTGTAGCTCGGAATTTGAAATGAATGATATTGGGATTACATGTATCAATTTGTCTACCACGCGAAGTCACTTCGCTTTTTTGTTTTTGTTGTTTTTTTTTTGTTTTGCGTGTTGTGAATGAGAACTGCCGATAGGCGAGTACTTGGTGGATTGTGCATATGTGTAGGCATGCCGATCCACGGGGTTGTAGACTAGATAAGGATCGAACAGCCATAATCATAAACCCAAACCTTAATGTAAAGAATCACCAAAAATCAAATCGTAATAGCGAAGGCTAATTGAACTTGACTGATTTTGATTTTGGACTAAGTAAACGTCCGTCGGCAGGGCAAGTAGATGCCGTTTGGGTCACCGGGAGTGCCGATCGGCAATGGTGAATAGGCTGCCTGGTTCTTAAGGACTAAACTAACATTTAGATAAATGAAAGAACATTTGGCCGGAAAGGCAAGTTCGACTGGAGATAGCCAAATCGAATTACAACAAAGCGTAAAGCAGTTTACATGGGGAGGTATTTTTAATTATAAAATAACTTGAGATGATCCGCATTCCATGGGTGGTCTATCCGTAGTCTGGAGCTCATAAGTGCCCGGATGACAAATTCGAGTAACCAGGTAGGGGCCCTCCCACGTGGGCCCGAGTGTCCCATCAGCACGTTCTTTAGTGGCCAGGCTAACCTTGCGAAGGACCCAGTCACCAACCTGGAAACTGCGTGCGTGAACTCGAGAGTTGTAGTAGCGAGCAATTCGTTGTTTGTGTGCCATGTTGCGGAGATTGGCCTGTTCACGGCTTTCCTAGATGAAGTTGAGATTTTGTGTGAGGAGCTCCGCATTCTCTTGTGGATCATAGGATAGTACCCGATACGAGGTTTCCCCAATCTCCACGGGTACGACAACTTCAGTCCCGAAAGTCAGGGCAAAGGGTGTCTCCTGTGTCAATGTCCGGTAGGATGTCCGATAGGGACCATAGAACATCAGATAGGAGGTCGGACCATTGGCCCTTTGGGGTGTCGTGTAGGCGAGCCTTGAGACTGTGCTTGGTGAGCTTGTTTACAGCTTCGACCTGTCCGTTAGCCTGTGGATGTGCCACCGAGGTGAAGCAGAGCTGGATGCCATAGACATCACAAAAGTGTCAGAAACGAGTGGAATCGAACTGAGTGCCATTGTCTGTGATGATCGTGTGTGGGATACCGAAGCGACAGATCTGGTAGACAAAGCTCTCGATCTGGGCGGCCGTGATTGTTTTGAGGGGCTTTGCCTCGGCCCACTTAGTGAAGTAGTCCACCGTAACGACTGCGTGTTCGACGTCGCCTTTTCCTCGTAGCATGAGACCGATTAGGTCCAGACCCCATTGAGAGAAGGGCCATGGGGATGAGCATGGGAGTGAGGCACTCAGCAGGAGAATGAGGTATGGGAGCGCACCGTTGGGCATGGGACGCACCATTGAGGGATGGCCATAGAGTCGGCGCGCATTGTGGGCCAATAGTATCCTTGCCGAAAAGCTTTATGTGCGAGGGACCTGGGTCTGGAGTGATTGCCGCAGATCCCCTGGTGAATTTCTCGGAGGATCGCAATGCCCCGATTATAGGGAGGCACTTTAGGAGGGGGTGTCGAATCCCCGTCGATATAAGTGGCCATGTACCATAGTGTATCGTGCGGCCTGGCACTGGATGCGCCGGGCGTCGTTACGGTCGGGTGAGAGTTCGGCCATGGTGAGGTATAGCACGATGGGATCCATCCAAGAGGCTTCCTGTGTCGTGAGCAAGACTGGTTGCTCGTTTGTGCTTGGGGATGCAAGGAATTCAACGGGAACACGGTGGCCTATCCTGTCATCAATGGAGGAGGCCAGACGGGCCAGGGCATCTACGTGGCTATTTTCCGACCGCGGTATCTGAGTGACTTCGTAGCCGTGAAAATGGCGAAGCAGGGATCGGGCTTTGGCCAAGTATCGGGTGACAGGACCCATCCCAATCCCCCTGGGATTACCGTGGAATGTGCCCTGCTCCCGTCCAACAAGGGTGTCAGACAAGGGATAACCAAGAGCCACTGCCCAAACGGGGCATCCAGAATGCGCAAGGATCGATGGAGGAGGTGTGCAATGTCCCCAGTCTTTGCTGCAATCGCATCCGTAACCAACCTGAAGGGCATTAAAACCAAAAGCTGTGAGTGGACAAAAATCAATAAGTTCATCAAATACATTTATAAGACATTTATGCCCTCCAATAAAAACGTATGCATGCCACGAAAACCAGTAACCAAAACGTTTGCTCAACCGAGCCATTAGGGCCTTAGCCCAAGAACCGTTAACCAAAAACCAAGTGTGGGAACTCAGCCCAAAACTATGGAATACCACCACCAGACATATTAAAACCATGTGGGCCACCGCCCAAAGCCATAAATGCAAATCCATAAATCCAAAACCATTTAGGGTCCCCGACCTGAAATACCATAACATAACCATTAATCCATTTTTACCACATAACACCAATCCAACCGAAAAGCCATTTCTTAGATTCATTAATCCATATTTACCATTACCATCACCAGCATCCCTGATGCTTAGCGTCCTAGACGCTTGACGTCCCTGACGTCATATCTCCCGGTTTAATAAGCTATGCGTGCTGCCCGGGGGTCTCTCCGGGTCCATATATCTGACATCCCTGATGTCTGACGTCCCTGACGTCAATCATAGCAATCCTGCTCCTGAGTCATCATACGGTCCGGCTGCTCCGTATAATGACCCCTCGCAGGCAATGCACCGTGACTTCCCCAGTGTCCCAGACATCTGGAGGAGACCATCATATATCCTTGTATCCAGATGGTATATGGAAAACAGTTTTATTAAATCCTTTTATCACATCATTACAATGGGCCCTGCCCGAAATTTCCATAAAACCACGTAATTCCATTTAGGGTCCCTGACCCAAAATCACAATTAATAAACATAAGGTCCCTGACCCGAAATCACCATTATAATCTAATTGGGCCTCATGCCCGATTTTATGAACCACTGGGCCCACGGCCCGATTTGTAAACCAACAAACCAACTGGGCCCGCAGCCCGACTTTATAAACCCACTGGGCCCACGGCCCGAAATCGTAAATCAACTGGGCCCCTGGCCCGATACATAACTCAAATGGGTCCTTAGCCCGATTTCGTAAACGACTTGGGCCCCTGGCCCGATTTCATAAACGACTGGGCCCCTGGCCCGATTTCATAAAGCAACTAGGCCCCTTGACCGATTTTCAAATGGACTCCAAGTCCGAAATTTCCAACTTAATTGGGCTCAAGCCCGAGTTCATATTTCCAATTTCAAAACCATTTCATCACATTATATCCAAAGTTATAAATATGAAAAATCCATGTAAACCGGAAAAACCTCGATTTACGTGCAAGTACGTAAATAGCCTCGAAATGTGTGAAACCGTACAATTTACTCAACAGCCAAATCAACACATACAATCACAATCACAATCCATATAAAACAGTTAGGCATGCATAGAATTTATAAAACCAAAGTCCACTCACAGACCGTTTTAACGTATGCCTCGATACGCGTGCCACTCGGCCATCCGGGCCACACCACTATCACCGGGACTCCCAATCCTGTCCAAACCACATTAGAGGGTCACTAACCTCATCATTAACATCCTATCTCAAAGTCCCGTAATTTTCCCGAATGTTTAACTATTTTTAAACTTGATTAAAACCTTCGGACATCCCGAACAATATCGAGACGGTGTCCGATCGACACGGAAACCAATCCAAAATGTTCGTTACATCGAATAGATTAAAAGTCATGTGGAAGTTTCCCCAAAATACCCTTCACGCGCCCCCACGCGCCAGGTCAACACTCAGGTCAACACTGATGACGTCATGCTACAGTAACCGGGTTCTGAAACCGGGTCTGTAACCGGGTCCGCCGTCGACCACGGCTTGACCCGATCACAGATCGAGTTTCCGACCACCATTTTTTGATGCGGTTTGATTCTATGGACTCTTCATAATCTCATCTACGGTTCTGTGGCATCCAAACTTAGTTTTAGGTTGAGTAGACTACCTGAAAATCGACGGGAAAATCGACTGCTGGCACTGGTTTGTCTTCTCTGGCGAGTCGTCGAGATTCCGGCGCGGTTCTTGGTCCAAAATGGTCGTCTAGGTCCCCTGGGTATGTCTCATAAGCAAACAAACAATTTTAATGTGTTAAAGATAAGCGTTTCGAAGCAGGGAATGAAATGGTGTCTTCTCTGGGTTTTCAACCTACCTGCCGCCGGTGTCGGCCGCGTCCGTAACGCCGTCCAGTTCTCGTCTGAGTCGTCCAGAGGTTCCAGTGGTCTTAACTCCTAAGTTGGTTCGAGTCCAAGGTGAGGTGGTTTGGACGTTCGAGACGGTTTGAGTTGGTTTTGGCTCCTCTCGGTCTTGGGGTTTTCCGGCCGTGCAGGGCGGCCGTGAGGTGGTGGCCGACGTCTGAGGTGGCTGATGTGTGTCTGGAGGTGTCTGGTGTGTAGGTTGAGGCTGAGATGTGGTGAGGTGTTTGTTCAAGGGAGGAAACCGTGCTCACGGTTTGAGAGTAGTGAAAATGTGAGTGTTTGGGTTGATGGTTTAAATCAGAACATGCATAAGAGATCAACGGCTAGGATCCAATCCTGAGTATAGGATGAAGGGTGAGGATTTAAGGAGAGAAAATAATTAACTAATCCAATGGCCAACAAGAATCCATGATTTAGGGAATGGTAGGGTATTGAGTGACATGTGTCACTCATCAAGGGTCCAGATTGGTTTGTTAAAGTAATCAGATTCTATTATTATATTATTATTTTATTCCGAGTCTCGGTTAGTTCGGTTAATCGCGTTTTACGTCCTTGACCATAACTTTTTCGTCGTACGTCCAATCTCGGCATGCCGCCCTGTCATTGGATTCGTATCGACGATACCTACGTAACGGTCCTTGGCCCTCGTCATCGGACCTCTCGGTCAAAAGTCAACATTTTGCCCACGACTAGGGGTAAAACGGTCATTTTGCACATTTTGTCCGATTCCGCCCTACTAACCACCGATCAACCTCACTAATCAAGATTAGTGACTAATCTAATCCCGGAATTTGGGACGGGTCGTTACAACCTTCCCTCCTTAATAAATTTCTTCCTCGAAATTTCCAACCGCTCTAAACTCAAACGTTCTTCCCTCCTTAATTAGTTTCGCTCTCGAAACTCGACAACCCTGATTCCACAAACACCCCGTGGAAAGTGGAATCGACCTCGCAACACCGTGTACACCCGTACACCAACTAGTCAGACAAACTTGTCTGCAGCCAACGTACTACTAGTACTCATAACGCAATGATTACATTCGACCCCGTCGAATGACTGAAACTGCTTGTTTCGAATTTGACACCACTTGTCAAATCACCCTTTTCGTTGACGTAACAACTCTACGGTTCCTTTCCACTCACCAATTACTCCCACTAGGAGTCAACAGACTCACTCAACAATCTATGTTGACACATCCTGACAATCCGTCACCACACAGTTGTTGTCAGTCGAAAACTGACACTAGACTCACTCGGGCTACACAAGCCACCAACTTACTTGACTTAAATATACACTTACCGAAATCTCACCCGACTCGTGTGTAATTAAACACATTGGAAACACCATGACCCATTGCATAGTAATGTCCGGTTCACGACCAATCCCATGGTATCAGAACCAATCCGACTACCCACACGCTCACCGACACACCTCGGGTATAACCCATCGACCAGACTACAACCACCTAGGTCGTAGCCAAACACGTTTCAATGATGGAGTACCACTTGCCCAAACCAGCATGAGACAAATCGAAACTCCACCCATCATCTAGTTCCAATTCCGAATCCGAATCCGCAACTTCGTAAGAAATTTCGGATCCAAGCCCAGACATCACATTTTTAATTCATATCCAAATCCGAATCCGAAATCATTATTCCGTAAGCTAGAATTTGGAATAATCATTTCGTACCCAAATCCAGAAATCCATTTTCAAGTTCCAAAATCGAATCCTGAATCGTCACCCAGAAATTCGATTCCAAATCCCGAAATCTCGTTCACATTTACCAAGACACACCAAACCGAACCTATCGGTCACCTGTCCAATATACCCGATTGACTTCATAGGGAAGCCAATCCAACCTCCACACGTCTAAGGTTGACAAATCCGACCACGTCGGAAACCTACTCACTCGAGTAAGATACCATACGGGCTCCACTTCGAAAAGAAGTTCAACCCCGCCGTTTACGACTCACACACCCAAATTTGTATCGATCCTTGTCATTCCACCTAGGAAAAAAACCAAGGATGATCCAAAATGATGACTACAATACTCATCTATGTGGATGCAAGCAAAACTCGCTGCACTCACCCCGCCATGTGACACAACATCCTCTGCCACCAAGCAGAAAATGAGAAATCCCGTTTACCCAATATTGAATACGCAACTCCCCCTGATGACCCCACAACACACATGGCTCACCAACCAATACACGCTCAATGTACTGGTAACTACAGTCAATGTCTGCCAGGCAGAAAGCAAGAAGTCAACCCCAATGACTTCGAAATACCAATCACCAAAAACGAGCACCACTCTCATTCCCAATCATAACGCTCCTCGAATCTAAGGTTCCAACCATGTTGGAAACAGACATGCTCCCAACGAGATGTCAAGTCTAACCACTAGACTTCCTACCTCCTCAACTCACTTGGACAACCACGTGTCCACAATCAATCCGTTATTGTTTCGTTCGCACATCCCAACCTTTACAGGTTCAACACTCGTTTTCCAAGTTCTCAATTACAAATCCCCACATCAATAATAAAACATAAAATCACACCAATTTTGGAGTTGCCAACAACTCCCCAAATCCACTAATTCATGACGTAGGGGACGTCATCCCAAAATTACTCAAGTCTCAATCATACCTTTTTATCCAGTCATCATTGGTTATCTCACCACTATTGGGACTTATCCAACACATCACAATCTTAACTGGATCCCATCCAGTCCATCACTCAACCACTACCAAATCTTAAAGACCGAACATATGATCATCATGACGGAGTCACACCCCAACTTGTGACTCATTGCCAACACCATTACCCGACACTAGCACCAGCGCTAGTACGAACACCAACACACTATCAACAATACTAGTATCAGCACACAGGCATCCATACTAGCATCGACACAAAAGTACCAACATACAATCATCCATGCTTGCACACCGTGTGCAAATATGACAACCCTGGATCTCCGTTCATACCGAACGACGATCCCATACCTCACGACTATTGGTACCACCATTCTGACAACCCACATCAGGATAAATGAACGTTCCCTGAACGTCCCCTGATCCCCAAGTATTATAACCACACTAATTGACCCTCGATAGCCAGTCATCTCCATATGACTACCGACTAACTGTCATTGCTATCGAGATCCGCATCCACACATCACACTAATACCCCGGTCTAACACGGGATCACATAATTTATCTCAGAACCGTATCCGTAGATCGAATCCCATAGTTCTGACTAGACTCACCTGAGCCATCCACATGGTCATCCATGACCTCACCCGCTCGTCGCAGCACAAGTTCTTATCCACTAATCATTATTAAGGTTTACCTTTTTAATCCATCATACACTAGGGTTCCACAATCACACCCTATGGTTCAACCGAACCAAACAGCTTTCCGTAATATAAAATCCACAACCTGACCGACCCCGCGGTCTAGACATCGTATAGACGTCAAATTCAATCCTACCATCCCATCAACGCGGGTTCCACCACTAGGTCATCGGCCAACTCTGATGAACCAACATCCCTCACACTAGAAACCACCACAAGGGTTCACATTTTTAAACCATTACTCAAATGAGGTTCCCCGAACGTGGCTGCACCTAGCAGCACAACAATTTAATATTACATGACCGAACCGACGGTCCCACAATACCAGTTCATCACAATCAACCCCACTTGGGTTGAATCACATTAACGCACGGTGTATCGGGCCAATCACACTCTATCCACTATCCAAACCCAAAAACTACCTGCAACCCAATGAGACATCACACCCTCGACCTGCGCGCACAAAAGAGCAACCGTGCTCTGATACCAAGTTGACAGCACCCAACCCAATCCCCCTGGGATTACCGTGGAATGTGCCCTGCTCCCGTCCAATAAGGGGTGTCAGACAAGGGATAACCAAGAGCCACTGCCCAAACGGGGCATCCAGAGTGCGCAAGGATCGATGGAGGAGGTGTGCAATGTCCCAGTCTCTGCTGCAATCGCATCCGTAACCAACCTGAAGGGCATTAAAACCAAAAACTGTGAGTGGACAAAAATCAATAAGTTCATCAAATACATTTATAAGACATTTATGCCCTCCAATAAAAACGTATGCATGCCACGAAAACCAGTAACCAAAACGTTTGCTCAACCGAGCCATTAGGGCCTTAGCCCAAGAACCGTTAACCAAAAACCAAGTGTGGGAACTCAGCCCAAAACTGTGGAATACCACCACCAAACATATTAAAACCATGTGGGCCACCGCCCAAAGCCATAAATATAAATCCATAAATCCAAAACCATTTAGGGTCCCCGACCCGAAATACCATAACATAACCAATAATCCATTTTTACCACATAACACCAATCCAACCGAAAAGCCATTTCTTAAATTCATTAATCCATATTTACCATTACCATCACCAGCATCCCTGATGCTTAGCGTCCCAGACGCTTGACGTCCCTGACGTCATATCTCACGGTTTAATAAGCTACGCGTGCTGCCCGGGGTCTCTCCGGGTCCATATATCTGACATCCCTGATGTCTGACGTCCCTGACGTCAATCATAGCAATCCTGCTCCTGAGTCATCATACGGTCCGGCTGCTCCGTATAATGACCCCTCGCAGACAATGCACCGTGACTTCCCCAGTGTCCCAGACATCTGGAGGAGACCATCATATATCCTTGTATCCAGATGGTATATGGAAAACAGTTTTATTAAATCCTTTTATCACATCATTACAATGGGCCCTGCCCGAAATTTCCATAAAACCACGTAATTCCATTTAGGGTCCCTGACCCAAAATCACAATTATTAAACATAGGGTCCCTGACCCGAAATCACCATTATAATCTAATTGGGCCTCATGCCCGATTTTATGAACCACTGGGCCCACGGCCCGATTTGTAAACCAACTGGGCCCACAACCCGACTTTATAAACCCACTGGGCCCACGGCCCGAATTCGTAAATCAACTGGGCCCCTGGCCCGATAACATAACTCAAATGGGTCTCAGCCCGATTTCGTAAACGACTGGGCCCTTGGTCCGATTTCATAAAGCAACTGGGCCCCCGGCCCGATTTCATAAAGCAACTGGGGCCCCGGACCGATTTTCAAATGGACTCCAAGTCCAAAATTTCAACTTAATTGGGCCTCAAGCCCGAGTTCATATTTCCAATTTCAAAACCATTTCATCACATTATATCCAAGCTATAAATATGAAAAATCCATGTAAAACCGGAAAACCTCGATTTACGTGCAAGCACGTAAATCGCCTCGAAATGCGTGAAACCGTACAATTTACCAACAACCAAATCAACATCATACAATCACAATCACAATCCATATAAAACAGTTAGGCATGCATAGAATTTATAAAACCAAAGTCCACTCATAGACCGTTTTAACGGTATGCCTCCATACGCGTGCCATCGGCCCTCCCGGGCCACACCACTATCACCGGGACTCCCAATCCTGTCCAAACCACATTAGAGGGTCACTAACCTCATCATTAACATCCTATCAAAGTCCCGTAATTTTCCCGAATGTTTAACTATTTTTAAACTTGATTTAAAACCTTCGGACATCCCGAACAATATCGAGACGGTGTCCGATCGACACGAAACCAATCCCAAAATGTTCGTTACATCGAATAGATTAAAAGTCATGTTGGAAGTTTCCCCAAAATACCCTTCACACGTCCCCACGCGCCAGGTCAACACTCAGGTCAACACTGATGACGTCATGCTACAGTAACCGGGTTCTGAAACCGGGTCTGTAACCGGGTCGCCGTCGACCCACGGCTTGACCCGATCACAGATCGAGTTTTCGACCACCATTTTTGATGCGGTTTGATTCTATGGACTCTTCATAATCTCCTCTACGGTTCTGTGGCATCCAAACTAGTTTTTAGGTTGAGTAGACTACCTGAAAATCGACGGGAAAATCGACTGATGGCACTGGTTTGTCTTCTCTGGCGAGTCGTCGAGATTCCGGCCGCGGTTCTTGGTCCAAAATGGTTGTCTAGGTCCCCTGGGTATGTCTCATAAGCAAACAAACAATTTTAACGTTAAAGATAAGCGTTTCGAAGCAGGGAATGAAATGGTGTCTTCTCGGGTTTTTCAACCTACCCAAAATGATAGCAGCCTCGTAAGCAGCCTCGGCGACGGCCATGGTTTCTTGCTTGTCGCATAGGTTGAACTTTGTCAAGGCGGTCTGATAGCAGGAGAGGGCGGATTGTTGATTACCGCGGACCTGACCAGTGCCCATGATGGTCGGAAACTTCATGAGAAGGGCCCGAGTGGAGATAACGGCGCTGAGCTGTTTGAGGAGTCCCCTACCCAAAATGACGTTATAGGCAGTGGGGCAATCGACCACCAGGAAAGTGGTGATGGCTGTTGCGATCTTGGGCGTGCTTCCCAGGGAGATAGGCAGGGAGATGGTGCCGAGGGGCATAACAGAATCGCCTGAGAAGCTGAGTAGCGGAGAACCAGCGTGGGTGAGGCTTATGGAGTTGATGCCCAACTGGTTGAAAGTTTCCATGAAGAGGGCGTTCACAGAGCTGCTAGTATCCACCAGGATCCGCCCAACATCGAAATTGGCTATCTGAGCGCGAATGATCAATGGATCGTCGTGGGGAAAAATAACCCCCCGTTCTTCTTCCTCGGAGAAGGTGATGGGCGTCCATCCCGCCCGTTCGACCTTGGCAGCGCGTCCATCCTTGATGTTGAAGATTTGGTGGTTGGATGTCGTGGCGCGCAGGAAGTTTTTCTTGGCCCGGTTGGAGGTGTAGGAGGAAGAGATGGGCGGGGAGCGCGTGCTGGAGGAACTGGTTGATCTTCCCTTCTCTTACGAGTGCTTCCACGATGTCACAGAAGGCCACGCACTCATCGATGGTATGGCCGTTGAACTTGTGGTACTGGAAGTACAGGTTGGATTGGACGCCCGGGCGGGGGCCAGGCGGTCGCGCCCGTGGCTTGGGGATTGTGCCCTCGATACTCATCAAGACATTCTCGAGGGAGGTATTCAGGATGGAATAAGTTTCGTACTTTGAGGTGGGCCCCGTTTGGGGTTTGCCTGGCTGGTGGTGGCCTGATCCCTGCCCCCTGTTGTAGTACTTGTCCCTCCCGCGATGATCATTGTTGTACGTCCCCTTCCGCTTACCGGAGTGTGAGTCAGATCGGTGGTCCTTATGCGCGTTGTTGATGGGTAGAGGTGACTGTGCCTACCGGTTGCTGGGAGGTGGAGGGCGCGCACTATTCACATCAGGTCGGGGTGCTACCTGGGGAGAGTTGAAGTGCTCCGCCTTGGCGTGTATTGCCGCTTGCCGCATGAGTTCATTGTAATCGTCCCAACCTTGGGTGAAGGCATGGTACTTGAAGGTGGACTCCCGCAGCCCATTGCGGAAAGCCCGGTAAGCGGCCTTGTCATCCGTCTCGTGGCATTTGGAGTATTCCAAGATGAATCGAGCGGCGTTTGACGTAGGGGCTCGCTATCTCCTTGTCGGAGGGTTCCCAAGTCCTCGGTTGTGAGCAGTCGATCCGTCTGGATCATGAACTGGTTCAGGAAGACCGTGTGTAGGCGGTCGAACGAGTCGATAGACTGTGGTTCCAGATGATAGAACCAGTTGAGCGCGGCCCCAGTGAGGGTGGAGCTGAAAATCAAGCAATGCGCTTCGTCGGAGAGATTTCTGAAGGCGAGCGCGGAACTGTAATTGTTGATATGGGTGTCTGGGTCGCCCTGTCCATCATATAGGGCAATCTTCAGGGGTTTGACCTTCGTTTCGTGGCGGTACCGCATGATGCGGTCCGTGAAGGGACCAATGTTGGTCCGAGGTCGGGGTAGTGACAGGACCCACCCCGGTTTCACCCCGAAAACCGAGGTAAATCCTGCTCCCGTCTGACACCCCGACACTAAACTGAAATAAACTCACGTAAAATCACCAACACACACAGTCAGACGTAGGAGAAAGTTTAATACAACCCAGAGTCAAACGATACACAACATATCCAAACCATTTGAAAAACCATTTTAACTCCATATCCAAACCCGAATTCGAAATCACCGGTCTGATGGCCTTCCGGCATCCAGAACCGTCATTCCGAACCCAAATCCGGAATTCCACTTTTCAATCTTAAAACCAAAGCTCGCTTTCCGAAATTCGATTCTAAAACCGAAATCCCTTGATTATCAAATCACGTCTCAAAATCCATTTATAATCATTGAAAATCACTTATCATTTGAAATCCCAAAACCATGACATCGAAATCAGAAATTCAACATTTCCTCGTAAAATGTGCCACATACGTACTTTCTCGAAAAACGTACAATTATGTAAAACAGTTATAGCATATTCAATAATCATGAATTCACATGTAAAACCATAAAATAAGTATGAAAAACAGTTACGCATGCTAGAGTTTAGAGAAGGGGTCCACTCACAGTACCGAGCCCTCAATCGCGTCCCGAACGTCCTGTACGTTCCGCAGTTTCCTCGGGAAGTCCCGATCCTGTCACAAGTCGCCAAAGTACGTCACTAACACGTCTACCAAGACTCTCCTAACTTGCCCTAACATTCCCCGAGTCCTAAACATAACGAACCGGAACCCTAAACCTTCAACCTCGCGAAACTACTTCAAATCGACGTCTGAATAACCCGAAACTATTTCCAATAGACTCGTCACAACACCTAGACCAAAAATCGAGTTGACACCTTCCTTAGAAACCACCGCACGCGCCCCCAAGCGCCGTCCAAAGTGGCTGCTCGTGGCCCTCACGCGCCTGCATACAGAGATATTGTTCACCGTCGTCTACCTCGAGTGAACCAGTCTGAACCGGCGCACCCGGTTCTCCACCGTCCCGTCTCCGTTTTCCTCTCTTTCTTCACCATCTTCATCGTCCAATCCTCAGTAATTCATTCCCTCACTCAAACACCTCGACTCCGCCCCTAACTTGTCGACTCAAGCTCGAAACAAAAACCCGAACAACCCTTGTTTTCCAATTCAACCAACCAAGTAACCCCCTGTCACGACAACCACCCTAGATGGTTCCTAGGGCCTCACTGATGCTCACCCAACTCACCAAGTCCCTCGACTCGCACTCCAAACCCACGATTATCGGTTTGAAACTCGACGGCAAAATAGAGCAAGTGAAAGAAGATGAAGAATTACCTGTACACCGACCACCACCGTGAGCTCAGTCGTGAAGACACGACTCCTCCAGTCCACCTCCAGCCTCTGGACACCTCCACCAGCTTCAATTGGCCCCTTACACGGCAGTACCACCACTCAACTCCTCTCTGTTTTCTGGTTTCCCCGTGAGCTCACACCTCGCACACACACTAACACCTCACCTTCCAACCTTCTCACTGTCTCCCTCTCAATCTCTGGTCACTCCTCACTCACCAATTCGTACAAACACACACACGGTCACCATCCAATTCTCCCAATCTCTCAGTCTCTGTTCTCTCTTCTTCGGACACACACACACACGGGTACACACGATCACAAAGCCCAAATAATTAGACCGTGTTCCCTAGAACCAACCAGACCCCTAACACTTGTCACCATCCTAAAACCCCTCTCACAAGTGCCCCAAACTCAGCCATCTACTTTTCCCTCTCTGTTGCACAAATCCCAACGTGCAAAAGACCAAAATGCCCTTCCTTTTAAGCCAAAATTACCATTTTGCCATTACCTTCCTAGACCCGTAACTCACGCATCCTAACTCCGATAACTACGTGCCGCTTGTCGTTGAATTCAGGACGACGAGATCTACTTAATTGTCCTCGGTCAACGTGTCAAAACCCGATCATACGAAAAGTCAACTTTCCCCTATTTTACCCAAATCACGGGAATGCCCTCAACCTTCCGAACATCATAACTTCCTCCTCGGATGTCGGAATCGGGCGTGCCACCTGTCTACGGATTCGTGACGTCCCAAACTATGCCACGGTCATCGGTCAAAGTCCATTTGACCGCCCAAACTAAAAGTCAACTTTTTGCCCAACCTAGGGGCAAAATCGTCATTTACCCACTAATCACCGACTACACTCACTAATCCCATCTCAATCACGGTCTTAATCCTAACTTCCGGGATGGGTCGTTACAGGTAGTGTCCCAGCCTTGGGTCTGGCAGCCTCCAACTCCCGCACGCGCTGGAGGAGTTCCTGGACCACCTCGTCTGATCGGTCGGGCTGATCCGCCTCAATCGGTCGGTCGCCGATTGGATGATTTGTGCTGCCACCTCTGGGTTTCCCGGGTTGTGTCGGTCGCCGCCCGGATGAGGCCGTGGTCAAGCTGGCATTGTCCTCCGGCTGGTGTCTACCGACCGGCGAGGAGGGACTACCTGGAGGCTAGACGGAGAGCCGCGGATGCTGTGTGGGTCGGCGTACCGATCCAGACCGTGGCCGGGCGCCCTGAGATAGTACGGGCAGAGGCGGTTGTGCCTGGATGCGGGGGTCGTGAGTTGGGTAAGTCAGACGGTTGGCTGGGGCCTGTGTCTGTCTCCTGTCAAGTAGTTCGCGGGCGTCACGGTAGATCTGCGTTCCCGAGGGACCAAGCAGTTCGGTCTGGTGGAAGAGCAGGCGACCGGACGCTTCTGGTTGGCAGGTGTCACCAATCTCGACTCGGCAGGCATCGAACTCCTACCGACGAGATGCTAATACCCGTTTAGTTGCCTCCCGATGCTCCTCCAGTTCCTCGCGTGTGGATTGCAAGATGGCCAGGGTGCTTCCATGCTGCTCCCCCCACACATGGTTCCTGCTCTCGATGGCAGCGTTTCTTTTCCTGAGTTCGGAAACCTCCGACCGGAGGGTCCTCAACATCTCAAGCATGTCCTCGGAAGGTAGGCTGGCTTGGGTTTGGATGCGATCTCCCTGAGGGGTGTTGTTGAGCTCACTGTCATCCCGTTCGGCAGACATTGTTCGTCGGCAGAGGGTTGAGCAAAGGTATGTAAGTTAGTGGGTGTTTACTGGTTCCCACAGACGGCGCCAGTTATTTGATCCGGAAATGACCAACTCGATGAGACCCGCTGGGGGATTTGGGACCAGCCGTGTGGTGTCTTGGGCCCGCTGGGGGCGTTGCTGTTCTGTAGGGATTCTGCAAAGACTAGACACCGGTGTGGTGCCGGCCAAAAGGGCTCCGATGCCCAAGTTAGTATCTGGGTGCCAAGGGGCAAGTAAATACAGTGCTCTGGATCGGTTCTGAGCGTCTTACCTTTGTGAAGGGTTTCGAGGTATTTATAGTAGCCATAACTGCGGTAGGTGGGCTACTGTTGCGGGGACAGGTTGTGCTTTGTGGCTGAGAGTTGCCTGATAAGCCCTGGACATCCGGAGGAGGCGCCAGCTGAAGTCTCAACCTGCCTCCGTCAGGGAGTTGGTATGGCAGAGTTGGTTAGGTGACTGTCGCGGCTAGCTGGTGTCTGTACCATGTCAGGTGCCGAATGACAGGCCTGCAGGTCAGTGTCGATCGGCGGGCCACAGTGGGGTGCCGATCGGAGAATCGGTGGGTGTCCTTCCTGTCCTGGCGGGTCCTGTGCTTAGGTGGTCGGTCGATATGGTATCAACAAGGATCGGTAGCCACTCAACGATCGTCTCGCAGGCTGATGGCTTCGCGCGAATGGGAATTGGGCTGGGCTTCTTGGCCTGCGTGTCGCTGGTTTTGCTAGGACTTGGGTTGGACAGATTGGGTTTTTGGGCAGCTTGATTGGGCTGCAAACTTGGATTGGGCTTCTGCAAAATAATTTAAAATTTTAAAAATTAATTAATATCATTGCACCGAATTTCGTCCATAATTTCTTCGTTATAATTCCGATCGGGATGATTCTTTCGCCAAAAACCGTATCAGTAGATCGAATCCCATAATTTCTTCGTGTCAGACGGGAGCAGGGTCATCCCGCACTAATCCCGGGGGGGGGGGGGGGGTGGGGGGGATTGGGATGGGTCCTGTCACGGTCTCAGAAGTGTGAGATTATGATATCACGCAGACGTTGTAGATATTGGAAATGATACCACCCCAGACGTCGTAGATCATGGGGATGCACTCGGATGTGGGACTCCCGAGTTGCACGTGTAGCATTGACATCGTGATAGTTACTTGGATATTGAGGATTTGTTATATTGTGATTTATTGATATTCATGTCCAGATATTTGTATTATCATTTGAATTTTTTTCATACGATTTGATTTATATGCATGCATGGTTTTAACATGGAGGGTAAAATGTGATTTTTCTTAAATCGTATTTTGAAAATGTTTATTTTTTTCCACTCACACTTTGACTGTTTTTATTGACCCTCCACGCCGTGGTGTAGAGTCTGGGGCTTATACTGAGGCAAAGGCATAAGAGTTACCGTTGCGCACTTGGATACCTTACGGGGTAGGACTTGGTACTTTTTTTGTACAATCACATATGCTCTGTAATACCGTTGACTAGTTGAACTTTTGTCTCAACGGTTCTATATAGGTAGTTATCCCTGGTTTGACAATGTTGTTGTTAGAACTTTTCTCTAAAACAAAAGGATCACTTTTGGTATTTTGAGTTTGATTGTCAGACGGGAGCAGAATCCTTCTCGGTTATCGAGATGGGTCCTGTCATCGCGTTGAAGTGTGGGGGACGAAGGAAATGAGTTGCGTCGATTTAGGGTTTCTCAATTTGGGATTCAAAATTGAAAAGGCCAATTGTGAAGGTCCACAATTTCCCTTTTTCAATTTAATATATTTTAATCCATGTAGGTGTCACATAGATTTTTTCACGGAAAAAGAGACGACAATGACTGAAAATGAGCTAAGTGGCACCACTCGGCCGTTTGATATTGTTAAGTGAGTGAATAACGAGTACATGGTACAAAGTGTGACAAAAGTGCGAATTCATGATGCATTTAAACCAAAAAATCTAAAATCAATTGGTAATGAGAGTAGTATCAATTCATTATAATTCCTCTCAAAGTTGTGTAGCTTTTCAAAGTGGGTATTTTGTTCTTTCACATTCTAACCTAATCATGTATGGCAAACATTCAAACTTAATTAATACATGTATAATACATATCAGATGACGTGAAATATGTATGGCCATTTAACATTTCACATAAAATAACTTACCCTAGTATCATAAAGAAATTGGGCTCTCTCGAAAATCAATTAACAGTAAAAAAAGCAATCTAATCAATTAACATGAAGTTTACCATGTTTTGCTACAGCCCAATTCCTTATAAGTTATAATAATATATAGCAGATAAACAACATTGAGAGATGAGAATTGTGAAAATAATAATAATAATAATAATAAGCTGGGAAGATATCCACTGTGAAATAGATATCATTGTTCAGTAGGTATACGCCGAAGAAATAAGCGCAATTTGGTAAAGCCTTGCTGACACTGTGTCATGTTAAGTTAACTAGTTCAAAATGCAGAGAAAGATTTTCATCAGCCCGCAAACTTCAAACGGGATCGAAAATTAACAAACATTCATTTTCTTTAATTTTTGGTTTGTAGTATTTGATTGTACATTTGAACATAATCGCACCCAAAAACACAAGTAATTTATTCCATGTCCCTAGGAATGCCACGTGATTTTATTATAGTCTACTTATAAGTTTTTATCTCATACTAATTTCCACGTATTAAACATATCGTTACTCATGTCATAAAAAAGCATAGAAATGCCACTTGTCATATATACCAGGTACACATGTGTATTTATATCAGGTACACATGCGTATTTTTAATTTTTTTTTTTCAAAAGACTCAACAGTTTGTTAATTCGCATGGATTTGTTATATTGAATGACGAATTCATCAAAGGGTAATAATTCAGTAAATGCATCCACTAAGTAGAATTTCTTCCTTGAAAAAGTATCCCTCGCTTCCTCTTCCTTATTTAAGCTTGGGAAAAACCAAGAATATACAGTAGTAAAAAAGAAGAGGCAAAATTTGAAGGAAAAAAACAATAAAAAAAGAAAGTCTGGTGTGGAAAAAAACTGCCAACAAGTCTCTAAAATATCAAAAATTAAAAAAGAAAAATGGAAAAAAGCGAGGGAGATGGTGAAAAAGCCCACCAGCAATCATCATCGTAGTCATGGGTGGTGGGCAGAGGATAATATCACATCATAACAGCATGCGTCGTCGTCGTCATCGTCGTCGTCATCATCATCAACCGATTCATCGGAGGGAAAACCAATGGAGGAGATCCCCCGTGAGTCGGCGGCGCGTGTGGGCGACGCGGTCACAGTGAACAAGCGGAGAGCGGCAAATAGGGCAATTGAAGTTGAGGTGGTCGAGCCATCCGTCGAAGCACCGCTTGTGAAACACGTGGCGGCAGTTGAGCATGCGGACCTGCTCCCCGTCCTTCAAGGTGCACATGCACACCACGCAATCGCAATCCCGCGAGCCCGCGTTGGCGTCGCTCTGCTGGTCTTGGCGGTGGTGGTCGTAGCGGTAGGATAAGTGGTGGTTGAGTGCGAGCTGGTCGGCGAGGACGACGAGGCCCGCGAGACCAGAGCCCACGGAGGTGCCCGCAATATGCCCATCGTCGTAGTCTGGGCCTGGGTCAGTCCTTGGGCCGAGGCCCAGGAAATGAAGGAGGGTGTAGAGGGAGGAGCGGAGGTGGTTGAGGAAGCTGGCGATGAGCGCGAGGAGTAGGAGTGGTATGGAGTCGGACGACACGTCGTTGAGCTGGGTCTGTAACCCCATCGTATTATTTACGATCTCTTTTTATCTATCTCTATAAACAACAACCCTTTATATTACACACATACATATATAATTTGTACGTTAATAAATATAATCGATCTAAAAACTCAAGATCATAAAAATCTTCTCTGAGTTTTTTGTCGGTCTGTTTACAAAAATGGGGGACAAATAAAGAGATATGTGCGGTGGGATTGGGATGCGGAGGACGAAAGGACCTTCTGAATCAGATACTTATATAGAGAGAAGTAACAGTGGGAAGAAGAAAGTGAAGTGTTGTGGTAATTTCGTAAATAAATGATAGGTTCGAAGGGCAAAAAGGGGAAACTAAAAATAGAAAAAGCAATAGGTGGGGAAGGGAAGGGAAGGGAAATGTGAAAAGTTGCGCCTACGTGGTGGGGAGGGAAGATTAAGGAGAGGGGGGAAGCAGAGACGACCGGTGAACTTTTTCGAAGCCACACCCTGAATAATCTCTCCTGTATCGGATAAATTGAATAATTTTTAAATATAATGAACGTGAAAATAATAAAAATTATAATAAACGTAACCGATTATTAATCAAACATTTAATTATTTATTAATTATTAATCTCGTTATTAGACAAAAGAAAAAAAAAAACCTTTTACGAAACGAATTAATAATTATAATAATAGTGATGGGGTTGACAACCATGTGCCATGTGGTCTGGGTCGCTCCTTTTGTTCGGTCGATTCTTTGTTTATTCCTGACATATGCGCTTTTCATTTTTCCTCGATTGGCTCTTGCACACTTGATTTTGTTCTTAAATTGTGCCAGAATATTTCACTTTCAATTTTTTTCGCCATATTCCTTTTCACGAAGAGAAAATGAAAGAGTGAAATCAATTCTTTTATTTTTTTACTATGTATGGTCACTCAATACATGAAATGGAATTCTTTTATTTGAAAATGGGATCCGTGAGTGGCAAATTATCACAATTTATCTTTTCATAAGTCGAAAAGAATTAAACTGTCATTTTAATGCATTTATGATTACAATATGAAGATACACTAATAAATAGGACTCGTTACTGTCGAATCATGACAATCCATTTTTTCAAGAGTCGGAAAGAATTAAATTCTCATTTTTGTGCACTTTTGACCACAATCAAAAGATATACCAGTAAAAATAAAACTCAGGATGTGCCGGATACATACCTGAATCTAAAAACACCTTAACTACTTAGCCAACTTGTTGTGGTTAATCAGAATTAACTATGAGAATTCGATTGGATTGGAGATCGATGGCATACACATGACAATTATATGACTTCTTGTATAATGTTGATATCGATCAGAAATGTATGAAAGAGAAGAGATAATTAGAAAGCAAGTGATGATTTTCAAATATTGTCGTATATTGTGTACGTACACAACTCACAAGACACTACACATGCAGTGCGAATGTGTGATGTGTGGAGCTACCAAACCCAGGATCCATATGATATGAAGATCTCCATTTTGGTGGACCAAACATCCATCCATCGACTTCAATCGAAAAGGAAGAGATCGTCGAATCCAGTAATTCCTTTCTCATCAAAATCTTTTATGGGCCACCATTGCTTTAAGAAGAAAAACAAAAAATAGATATAACCATAACCAGTTTTTCGAGTAATCGAGCCAATTAACGACATGTTTTTCACAAGACTTACTATAGAAAAGTGTAAGTATATAAATAACGTCGTCGAATTATATTGACGGGTGGTGTATGCAAACATAAAAAAGTTTGGTATGCCATTACAATCACCACATGAAAGATAAGGGGAAAGTGCCCAAAGATGCACGTTCATCCATGTGGTTTTCCATCTCATACCTAGTCAGATAGTTATTTTTACCCCACCTCCATGGTTAGTTCATTGTCATGTCCTTTTCACTTTATCAAAAACGTAATTTCTAATTATTTCTGTTAAAATAATATATATATATATATATATGTCATCTTTTAGAGTTCAAATTATAAGTTAGTATATTACAACAAATAAGAATTGTAAATATTAAATAATTTATATTCTTTTTTTTTATTATTGTTCAAAATACAGCATTAATTTTAGTCCCTTTATTTTTTAAAAATTACAAGCGTGTCATTACATATCATATAGTTTGATTTTATTTTACGTAATTTACCTATAGTAATTTTAATTGTACATAAAAATGCAATTTATCTATGAGAATTTTAATTATATAAAAAGGTATATTACATGCAGTATATCTCTCTCAAATAGAATAGATTAATCAAATATATACAGATAATTATTAATTTACCTACGAAATAATAAAATGAGCAAGTAATTAATAATTTACATATGAAGGAATAAAAAAAATTATAAAATAAATAAAATACCTGTGAGTCTGTAATTATTCAAAAGTATAAAATAATATCTGAGAAATTTGGTGGATTAAAATGATTTTCATTCTTAAAATATATTTGAAAATATGAAATTTAGTTAGAATTATCTTATCAATTAACTTTAAAAAATAAATATAAAATATTAATATCTAAAGTTTGAAAGTTACTTATCCATATCTGAAAAGGGTAAAACGGTATTGGAATTTTTTTTAAAAATAATATAATAAAAAAAACAGTAAAAATCTTAATAATACAATAAAAGGACTCTTTTATATGTTATGTGGACTATTGTATATGTTATACTTAAAATTTTGACTAATTTACATTAATTTTAATATTATATAATATATACATTATAATATTCATTCTCTAATATCATCATATAAAAAAATATATATATAATATTTAGTTTGTTCAAAATAAGAAATTTACAAGTAGAACATTGATTAAGCTAGCCTTCCAATTATAACATTTATTAAGCTAGCATTCCAATTTTAACATTGATTAAAGCCCTAATTGATATTTTTATATTGATTCCTTAGCAAAAAGCACTTGGTTTGGTTGGTCTCGTTAATTTATTAGGAGTTGATTAAGTCTAATGTAAGCTTCTTTAGTGTTGATAAAATATGCTGCATTATGGGTGGCAATCTATACTAAATTGTTAAACCGGTATTTGTAGGTCACATTTTATAAGTTGTAATATACATACGGGGTTGTTCCTATACTAATCATACAAAGATGTTAATTATAGAAAGTCAAATCATTGGCATTCAACTCTTAGGATGTAGTTACATGTGCTCCAATATATCTTTTTTCTTTTACAACTTAACTAAATTAAAAATTATAACACTATAATTAAATGAATAAGAACTAATCTTTTTTTTTTTTAAATTTCGAAGACGTGTATAGAAAATTCTAACTTTCGTTATCTCTACACTCAGTCCTAAAGAAAAAGTAAATTAAAGGGTGAAGGGAGAAGATCATCTTCTTCCCTTGTTCCCTCAACCGTTTTTCTCCTTTTAAAAAAATAGTAATAAGAGTTTTTTTTGTATTGATTGTATGGTTTGAGCATGGCTCATATTTGAATTCTTTATTATATTATTTTGCTATTTTTTTTCAATCCATCCCCTTACTCAAAATCTTTATTTATTTATTTTTTTCCATAAATTTTATTATACCTTACTGTTGGAGAAGTTTGCGTCAATATCTCTTATTAGTTTTAGTCACAGTAGTTAATTTAGAATTTTTGAGTCCTTTATTCACTTTTATACACAATTGGATTGTTAAAGATCAAGTTTTTTAGATCCATCATGCTCTACAGGTTTTTCAAGACCACATGTGATGAATTTGACGACAATGACAGTTTTTTTTAATAAAGGTAGTTTATTTACGATTATAAACACCGTTAAATTTTTAGTTGTTTTGAACATGATGGACTTAATTTATAATTTTGCAGTGAATTTAATAGCGACATATAAAAATGAAAATGATAAAGACAATAAGTAAAGACATGGAGAGACAGATTTTCCGTGATCTCCGCTATCCAAAACCCAGCAGCAAAGCTACCTATATATCTAATTTCAATTAGTAATAATTAACCACATAAATTCAGATTATTTAATTGTTAATTAATTACCAATACAACAAATGAAATGATCAGTCTAACTTAAAAATGCATCATGCAATCTCCACCGTCCACAAAGATCCGCGTATCCGCCGACCATACTCTTGGTCGCCCCTTAATTAATTCCAAAGATACCTCAAACCTACTCTAAATTTTGTGTTATCTTTTAATTTTTTCGTTTAATATAGATTATGAATAATCACATTGCCACGTAATATTATTATTTATAATAAAAAAATTTACTCCCTTTGTCATAAATCGGCATTGCGCTCTTACGCATTAATTTGTCTGTGCCGTCAACTTCGTGCTAGCTACAAGATATGGACTTCATAGGACCACAAGATCGATTGCCATTTTCTTTTTTAAACAAAATGTTGTCCCTTCAACGTCAATGAATATGAAACTTGAAAGTTCAAATAATACTCCAAATAATAAAAAAATAATTATGAAAAATAATTACAATCACTTCTCGTATAAAAAACTACTTGCATTGCGGGGCACTATTTCTACTGAATTGCTAAATATAAGCTTAATTCTAGCTAAAATAGTTGAAAATTTATTTTAGAAAACTGTTTGTGTTCTTATTTTGGCAAATTTCAAATATTCTATGATTTATTTCAAGTTAAAAAAAAATTGAAATATGAATAAAATTCATCTCGTTGAGAGAATATGACGACTAGTACTGTCTCTCTCATATTTGCTAAATTTAGGATCTAGAATTCCAAAATGTCAAAATTCCAAAGTAAGTAGTGAGATAAAGACTTGGCTCTGAAAATCCCTAAACTAGGTAAAAAAAATATGTCTTTAAAGATTAGTTGGAAATGCTCTTTAAGTCGAATCCGAACAACAATCCATAAACTATGTAATTATAATTAGGCTAAATTGGAGCAACAGTTCCTGAATTATACTATAATTTCAACTACCGTTCCTAAACTTCAATATTAGTGCAAACCGTTCTTTAATTTTGACATGATAGTTAAGTTAGTCCCTCCAATAAAAAATTCACACGAAATCCCTTAAAACCTCGTTGAATGGATGACTTTGCCCTTAATTTTAATTGATTATGTTTGAATTTTTAACGGATAAACTAAATCCATTATTTTGATTAAATACATGAAAAAGGGACACTAATATTAAAAATAATGGATAATTTTTAAAATTACAGTAAAATTTATAGGATGTTGATCCAATTTAGCCTTGTTATAACTTTTGTACGTGAGTTTTTTCAATTCTTCTTCTAAAAGGTCGTTAATAATTAGAAGGTGGGAAATAATAATTGATTGATGATAATGATATGGAGAACAATGACAATGAGAATGATGGGTAGGACGCTCATAAGCAATGAATTATATTAAAATGATTGATTGATAAAAAGTAAATTAATCAAAGCAAAACCCAAGAGAGGATTTGAAAGAAAAAAAATGAGATGATTATTATATAATTTGATGGCCATAGTCATAGGTAGGGGTGGGCACGGTGCGGTTCGATACGGATATTGACAATATCTAAATCCAAATCGTTAAAATCTTAACGGTTCGATACGATTTGGATTTTCTAAAATTAGAAATAAAACCGTTTCAATCCAAACCGTTACTAACAGTTTGGTTTGGATCGAAACGGTTTTAAACCGTTAAGGAATAAAAAAAATGAGGATATAGAAAAAATAAGGATACAAAAAAAAATCAATACGCAATACTCAAAATATTATATATTAAGTTTGCTAAGTATTGAATTACAAACATTATCCTTATACTGAGATTTATCAAACAAACAAATTATTTATTAATATTTTTATTATACTCTTATATGAGTATACATATACTTATATGAGTACATTTAGGTATTCTTTTATTTTTATTAATTTTACTTTGTATTAATAATATATTTAAACATTAATAAAAATTAATATATTCCTTAACGGTTCGGTTTGGATTTAATGAATTTCTAAAATGAAAATCCAAATCCAAACCGTTACTATCGGAACGGTTTGGATTTTCAAACCGTTTTACTTTAACTGGTCAAACAGAAACCATTAGATAAATAACAGTTTGAATCGGATCGATTAGTCATAGGAATAGTCGAGAAGAGATTAAGTTATTTAAAGAAAGACATCCCTTTCGGATCCATTGTATTCTAGGTTGGTTTCCAGGTCTTTGCAGAAGATCTTTGAAGAAATTTTGTTAGGTAAAAAGCAAACTAACAAAAAATTACTATGTTCATTCATTCTACTTTGACTCTCTCCTGATAGGCCACCTAAATAAGAAATTTTATTAAACAAAGAACTAGGCATGCGTCACTGGTTTTTCTGAAGTGGTATGTCACCTTTCGACTATGAATCGGCTTTAATTTCGGACTAAAATATGGTTGCAGAATTATGACTCATCACATCTTTCTGAAATTTAACCTATAAATATAGACTGTTTATGAAAATTTAAGGACCATATTTGTATTTTATTTTAATAATATATTTTAATATCATACTTTTGATTTATCAAATTGACTTTATATATATATTGAAATCGTTCATTATTTAAATGCTTATTAGGCTAAATGCACCAGGAACACATCACTCTGCCTTAAAATACATCAAGTACTGCAATTTGGGGCAATGTGCACAAGGAACGATTACACCGTCAAAACTGGTGCACTATTTAATAGTTGTTTTATTTAACGCCGTTTAAGATAGCTATGTAGTAGAGTATTTTGATCATTTGATCATATCTGTATCTTCTTCTTCCTTCATCCTCCATCTTCTTCAGGTATTAAAATTACAGTTTAAATTTGAGATTCAGAATTATATCTGAAATTAGAAAAGAAGATTCGAGTATCCAAGTAATCTACATTTTCTTATCTTTTTTTCTGTTTGTTTCCCATAAAAATCAGAAAAACGAAGAAACCATAAGTCCAACTTCAATTTTTACAGAAGATGAGTACTGGAATATGCAAGCAGCCGTTTGGCAGTTTCGGCGATTCCAACTTGGCCTCGTCTGGCGAAGCATGTGAGCAGGCAAAACCATCTTATTTTTGTTGAATCAAAGATTGAACTCGTCGCGAAAAGTCCTCACAATTCCTGCAAACAGCAAACAATTAGCTATCGTTGCCTCGATCGATTTACCTGGGGGGTTGTTCGACCAAGAACACTCCGATGCTTAAGTTAGCTTTGAGAGAGGAAAGGGATATACTTCGAAACGAAGAATCAACGTACCTGGAAATGAAATGTGCCTTGCTATTTATAGGAAAATCTTGGGAGTCTTGGAGCGTTCTGATTGGTCGGTTGAATATTTAATTAGTAAATAATATATTATTATTAAATATATTATTTAATAATTGTAATGATGGCTCATCATAATAGTAATGATATTTATTGTATTTTAATATTAATATTAATATTAATTATCCATTATTAAGAATAACGATAATTAACTCTCGGGGAGAATATCAATATTACGGAGATTTTAACCCGATCAAATAACGTATTTAACTGGTAAATAGATTATTTAATGTGCGGGTGTTTTTCAAATGATCAGCGTTATTGTCAAGGGCAATTTGGTCATTTTTAGGAATTACGGGACACGTGGCAGCTCCATAATTTTCGGATGATTTTGGGTTCCACAATTTTGTTATCAAATTTTAAAATTCAAAATCCAAAAACCAAAAGATAAAAATAAATTTTTTTCTCTCCTTTCACTTTTTAAATGACAGGGCTTGGTTTCATGCCAAAGCGTCACTGAGAGGAATTTCACTAGCGGACACAGGTGGAGAAAAACAAGGCTTGCAAGCGTAAAGACGACACTTGCAGAACCGTCGTTACTGACAATTTGCGAGGATAGGACGCGTCAGTTTGAAATCTCGCTAGGAAAAATCCCCTTCCTATCCTGCCAGTACTTAAATCCCCTTTCCCTCCAAATCTTCAAAAAATAACAATATGGCACCGTTTTTGTTCGGAGAAAATTTAGGAAAAAATATGAAGACAATTTTTTTTTTTCTGTTGTTCTGTTTTAATTTGGTTATTGATGATCGACATGAGAATACGACTACATCGAAGTGATCGTCAAAAAAGAGAGGATGATAATCGACATCGATTTCATATCGGAATTCGAAAATGCTCAAGCGACGAAGAGTTACAAAGCGATTATGCATAGTCTTTCTTATATTTTCGTCGAAAAGCCCGCTCGCCTATCGAGGATCATTGTGATTGTGTTAGAGGCACCGAAGCAGAGCTTGAAGAAGAAGGGGATGTACATTCCGCCGTGCAGAAAACCTGAGTACATCAAAGCAAAATGGCTTTCTCCGCACGCCCGCGCCACAACAGCGCAGTCCGATTCAGTTCCTGAAATGACTTGGCCTCTGATCGACACCACCGATTGGACCGCATCAGGGCGGTTCGAACTTGATGGATGATATTAAGTTTCCTAAGCCGGTATTTGAGTTGTCAGAGAGCTCCGATGAGGAAGATAAGGATGTGGTGGTGGAGTGGAAGCTGTCTGAGCTGAAGCCGAACAGATCTCAGACCGGGATTAAGATCGTGATTGGTTTGGCTTCTGTTATGAAAGATGAGCCATAAAATTTTGATATTTTTTTCTTTTCTGGGATTTACTTTCTCCTTCTTGACTATAGGAACTAATTATCGAATATGCCTGTATATGCCTATATAGTAGCATAACAACCGTTTGATCCCTTCTATGTTTTTTTATGTAAGAGTCGAATTTTACTGATAGCATAACACTGAAGATAACTCATCACATACTCATGCTGTCTCGAAAGCTGTGCGCTGCGCTGAGGTGAGCCATCTCCAGAACACAGAAGAAGATGGAGGAAAAAGATGAAGAAGATACAAATATGACCAAATGACCAAAATATCCTGCTACATAACTATCTTAAAAGGCGTTTAATAAAACAACCTTTAAATTGTGTAACGGTTATAGGCGTTAAATAAGACAACTGTTAAATGATGCAACGGTTATGACGGTATAACCGTTCTTGATGCACATTGAGACAAATTGTAGTTTCGAATGCATTTAGTCTAATAAACCTTCTTTAAATTAAATTAAGATCATCTCTAGAAAAAATTAATAAAATTGAAGGTTGGTCGTTTAGTCATATATATATATATAACAAATAAACAGTATACTACGAGAATCTTAATTTTTACAAAAAACGATGGTTTATGTGACGACCCATCCCGAATTAACGAGATTAATTAATAATTAATGACGGATTAGCGAGACTAATCGGAGATTAGACGAGGATTAGCGGACGTTCGGACGAAATGACAATTTTGCCCCTAGACTGGGCATATCGTTGACTTTTCGTTCAGGCGGTCAAATGGACTTTAACCAATGACCGTGACATAGTTCGTGACGTCACGAGTTTATAGACAGGTGGCACGCTCGATTCCAACGTCCGAGGAAAAAGTTATGACATTCGGAAGTTCAAGGGCATTTTGGTAATTTGGGCCAATAGTTGACTTCTGACCTGGAAGGTCCGATGGCCGAGGGCCGAAGACCGTTACATAGATCGGGACGATACGAATCCGTAGACATGCGGCACGTCGAATTCGGACGTTCGACGACGAAGTTACGGTGCACGGAAGTTCGAGGGAAATATTGCACGAATTACGAGACGGATGTCATTTGGATTCTAGTGGGCCCCAGATATTTAGTTCCTGCCCAATGGATGGGTGACAAGTGTCACCCATCCACAGGCCATCATTTTCCCTTCATGCATCACACTCCCCTTCATCGACCATTTTCTTTGTTCCCAAACAACCCACCCGATCTCACTTCCACCCTTCACCCCAATCCAAAACCCAAACCCCTGTGCCATGCCTGAGAGACTAGAGAGTGTTGAGAGGCACTGAGGATGGCTGTTGGAGGCTGAAACCGCCTCAGACGAGACACAAATCGAGAGGTATCGATTTTAACCGAATTTCACCCATTTTCCCTTTCTTGCATTATGGATCGATTTGGATGGTTTTAATGTGTTAAATAGGTTATTAGGACTGTGTTAGGATGGTTTTGGGAAGCTTTGGACGGCTGGGAAGCCATGGGTGAGTTTTGGAAACATTGAACCGTTTGGTTCAAAATCAAACCATGGATTTTTATGGTTTTAACTTAGGTTTAGGGATTGGTTTAGATAGAAAACTTGAAAATAGGAAGTTTAGGATCGAAAAGGAGAAGATTGGACGAAAAATGAGGGGTCTAGAGGGCCAGACAATCACGCCGGTCCAAATGGACCGGACTGCACAGTCAAACCGGCCAGATCGGTCTGATGCAAGGAAGAAGATGACTGCACAGTGGCACGTGAGGCCTACGCGCAGTCTCTTCTGGGGGCGCATGCGGGCTCATGGTCACTCCTTTGGGGGTGGTTCCAACATGTAATTTCATCGATTCGATGTAACGAACGTTTTGGGACTGGTTTCGTGTCAATCGGACATCGTTTCGATATACTTCGGGTTATCCGAAGGTTTAGGATCGACTTTTAAAATAGTTAGAAATTCCGGAAAATTACGGAACTTTAGTGAGGGGTTATTTAAGTAGTTAGTAACCCTCTAAATTCATTTGGACAGGTTCGGGAATCCCGGAGGTGACGTTTGACCCGGGAGACGATTATAGCACGCGTATCGAGGCGCGGCTTCGGACGGTCTGTGAGTGGACCTTTCTTTCGAACTTGATGCATGCATAAATTTTTTATAAGTGTTTTAATGTATGTTTTGTGATGCCATGAGTGCATTTGATTGTGGTAGCTTAGGATCGACATAATTGCACGTTTTTTGAGGTTTCGGTTTTATGTCGTACCTTTGCGTACTGCGTTTTCAATGAGGATTTAATGAACGGGTTTCAGATTTGGAAATATGAAATCGGGCACGAGACCCATTTGATTTACGAACTATCGGACTTGGAGTCCATTTGAATTTACGAGGAATCGGACTGAGGGTCCATTTGTGTGATACGATCGGGCTGGGGGCCCAGTTGGTTTACGATTCGGATTTGAGGCCCAGTTAGTGGTACTATCGTGCTTGATGCCCCGTTGATTTATGATATCGGGCCTGAGACCCATTTAGTTGAGATATCGGGTCTAAGGCCCCGTTGGTTGTGAAATCGGACGTGAGGTCCTGTTGAGTTATGGTTTCGGGCTTAGGGTCCAGTTAGTCGTGATATCGGGCTTGAGGCCCTGTTGGATGTAACATCGGGCTTGAGTCCCAGTTCAGTTTATGAAATGAGTATGCGGGCATGAGACCCTATTGAACTGAGGATTTAGGCTGAGGCCTGTGAAAGTGATTTGAATCCGATTCGAGGAATCCTCTTGAAATGAATCGGATATGAGACCTAGTTGAGAAATGTATTTGAGAAAGAAAGAAAGTATTTGAAAAGATATGAACCCTCCATATTGATTGTATGGTCTCTTCCAGACGTCGACCTGGAGAGTCACGATCCACATACCAGAGTGGGTATCCCCATAGGGATCCCGTTCCAGGAGTGGTGGTTACTTATTATGTTGTGGTCCCGGACCAGATTTAGGAGAGATGTGTGGACTAGATCTAGAGAGAGAGCTCGGACTAGATCCAGAGATTGAGCCTCTCAGATGGAGATTCCTGGGAGAAGACTCGGAGTGAGACCCCGAGTAGTGTGCACACTAGATAGATATGATGTCATCGTGACTATATCAGAGATGTGATCCCTAGGGGCTGCGTGCCCCGAGTTGGCATCTTCTCCGGAAGTGCCTAGTATGGGTTATACGTACAAGTACGTATGAGATTTACAGAAAAGTGATTTGGGGGTAGAGACCCCGTGTTCCATGTTTCATGTTTTAGAAAGTGGTTTGGGGCAGAGACCCTGTATTCCGTGTTTTAGTATTTCACCGAGAACGTTTTGGGCTGAGTCCCCACATGTTATGGTTGATGGTTTTTGAGATGTGATTTCGAGTCGAGGACCCAAATGGATTTATGGGTCATGACGGTTTATGGGAACCGGGCATGAACCCTTGAAAGGTTTTGAGAATGTTTTCAAATGGTTTTATGAACGTTTTGATCAAAGGTTTTTGAATGCATGCATATGTTTTTAATGAAGGGCATAAAGGTCTCTTATGAAATGTTTTAAATAAAATATTATTTTGTCCACTCACAGTTTTCGTGTTTTAATGCCCTTCAGGTTGATTGCGGATGCGGGCTATAGCAGAAACGAGACATCACTCCCTTCATCCTACGATCCTGATACACTCTGATAGCCCCGGCGAGGGCAGAGATGGAATTTTCCCTGGTCTGACACGTGGTGTCAGACGGGATCAGGCGTGTCCCACGTTAATCCCCGGGGATTTGAGATCGGTCCTGACAGTTTATTTGACACATGTGAATAGCTAAATGACTTTCAATCTTCTTATTTTTTTTTTACAGAAATAATCTTAACATAATGATTTAGAGAATGAATAGTTTTGATTATAATATATGTACAAAGATAATTCGATAAATCAAAATAGTAATTCAAGGAGATATCACCAGGATGTAGCGCCTTCAGAGTGGAATGAAGTATTTTCCAAAATCTAAATGTGAAAAGGAAACTTTTTACCTTTTAGCTTTTACTAATGAAGTTGTTACTTATGTAACCTTTAAAGACTTTGAAAGCTCATTTTACCTATGGATGAAAATATCGGTGAATGTCGCCGAAATTTCGGTATTTTGGGTCGGCGGCATATAAGAAGAGAAGAAAGAAATTCGCCGAAATATCAAACAATTGTCTTGTTTTTAATCCACCGATCTTTTCTTGGGATCAAAATGATGAAGATGCACTATTAATTCGTGAAAATTGGACATAAATCGATGGCTATTTCATCAGGTCATGCCGCCGGGTCGAAAAATCAAAGTTGCAGACCCTAATAGGTCCTCAAATAAGCAATATTTTATATTATTTTATACCCTTTATACTTGACTTTTAATATTAAAATAATAAATAATTAGATAAAATAATTTATTTTGTGATATTTTTGTTTAAATAAATAAAGCTTGTAATTTGGAGCATTTTGACGAAAGAATCGTCCCGATTGGAATATTAACGAATAAATTATGGACGAAATTCGGTGAAATATTAATTAATTTATAATTTAAATTAATTCAGTAATTTAAAAGCCCAAAAACATTTTATTTTGCAACCCAAAACATTTTATTTGCGGCCCAGCTTTCCTCTGTCCAGCCCAGCAAAATATCGGCCCAAGCAGCAAGGTGCGGCCCTGGCGAGCCCAGTACGCCTTAGGCCCAAAATCCGGCCCAGGCCCGCCTAATTTCATTCTCTCCAGCCAAGTGCGCGCCTGCAGCCCTTCACCGAAGTCTCCTGCCTACGTTCGGAGCGCGCGTCCTAAATTAACGACTTCCACCCAGTGCGCTTGCTCTGAACTCACTGGCGCCAGCTCTTAAACCTGCCACAAACCCACCTGCCCTGTGTCAGCTGCTAACCACCGAATTTTGTCCTTGATTTTCAGCTGCTCCCTGCTGAAACCATTTCCTGCACCCAACTGCTCCACTTTCTCAGATTTTTTCTGATTTTTCCAGCCTCTTTTCTGCAATTTTCAGCCCCAAATCAGCCCAAACTATGTCTAAAATCATCATTCATCATCATTTTTCATAATTTCTTTTTGTACTATTTTATTACTATTTTTATATTTTATTTTGTATTTTATTTTTAGTTCTTTGTGGCCTACCTCTATAAATAGGAAGGTCATTTCATTTGTAAAGAGTCCCATTTTTTAGTAGTTTTTAGTCCTAGTTTAGTTCATGTTTCTCTCTTCTCTTAATTCTTCTTTTTCTATTTAGATTTATTTTGGGATCATTTTAACTTCTTGTAGTTTCTTTTATTTAATTAGTTTTCTTTTAAATTCTTGTTCTTAATTTATGTTATAATTTATGTTATTTCTTAATTTCATTTCTTGTTTACTTTGTTCTTGTGATTTTTTCTTTGAGATTTCTTAAACACATTTTTATGCTTTCCTTAAGAAATACCTAGGCCAAGTATTTCCGAAATAATTTTAGAATTTAAGTCCGCATTCTTATGTTTTATCCTCCATCTTCACAAGGTTCTAGCCGCTGTTCGGTGTTCCTTATGAATAACATTCCATTGTTTCCATCCACTTTCGGAATCACAAGCTGTTCTTGGATTCCGAAAGTGTAGCTTTCTTCCCTTCCCTTAACTTAAATTTTTTTTATTGTTTCGGTTTACTTATAATTCAATATATGTATTGGTATTTTCTTTCTAACATTTGCAAATGTGAATACAATCTCCATGTGTTTCACTTTTTGAATTTCATCTACTTCATATGTTTTAGTGCTTAACCTTCAATTTAACGCTAAGTGTTTATGATCGTTGTTCGGTGCACTTAGAATAGGGTTGAAGAGATTTAAATGTTTGACACACATTAAAATCAATAACATAAGGTGAATCGTATTATAAGTGTTTATGACCGATGTTCGGTGCATTTATAATATTGAAGAATGTATGCATGTATTTGAGATGATTAAGGTAGGATTTCGTGATTGGTTCAATATGAGCATGATGTTAGAGTGTTGGTAAAAATATGTGTTTAAAGAAAGTTCACTTGCATAAAAGTTAAAGTAGAAGTAGAATTAAATTCTTAATTATTTTTACTTGATTTCTTTACTATTTAATTACAATCCTTCAAACCCCACTCTAACTCTTTATTCTTTTATTCTTTATTTCATTAATTTATTAATTCTTTTATTCTTAAATTCATTTATTCTTTATTATTTAATTCATTATTCTTTGATTATTCATTATACTTTTTAACTAACATATTATTAATGTTCCCTAATTTCCCCGGCTAAGAACGATCCATATTTACCAATACTATAACTACACAAAAAGGGTTTAAATTGCATAACACCCGAATTACGTGTTTAATTTAATACGTAGTGTAACGACCCGTCCAGAGTATCGGGATTTAATATTATTTAATTATGATTTAGAATGACTAATCAGGGATTAGCTGAGTGAATTCGGACGAATTGTGCAAAATGACCGTTTTGCCCCTAGGCGTGGTGTTGAATTTTAATTCGGACCGTCAAATGGACTTTGACCAATGACCGTGACGTAGTTTGGGACGTCACGAGTTCATAGACAGGTGGCACGTTCGATTCCGACATTCGTGGTGAAAGTTATGGCGTTCGAAAGCCCAAGAGCATTTTCATAATTTGAACGAAATAAGGGAAAATGTTGACTTTTTGATCGGGAGGTCCGATGGCCGAGGGCCAAGGACCGTTAGGAAGGTCTCGATGCCCTGAGTCCGAATGACCGAGTTACGGGCCTGGATGCGTGAGGGGTATTTTGGTAATTTTCTGCACAGGAGCAAAATAGTAATTTCACAGGGGCACTGTTTGATCGAACAACCGTGAAATGGGATGTTTTGTGTGATCTGTTCCATGGATTGTTTATCATTGATGGACTGAATTTGGGGCAGCCTTGAGGTGTGGTTGCACATGTGTTGAGCTGGCAACTGATTGCACACACATGGGAACTATTTTTCTATTGTTTTCGGGTCAGTGCAGGGAACTTTACACAGAGGATTGAGGATTGCTTTGGGGGTACTTTAATGACTGAATTGGATTAAAGGGAATGTGAGTGAGTCGTGAGGATCATTCTGAGAATTTGTGGCTGTCGAACTGGAGAGAAAACCGTGAGAAACCATTTCGGTTTCTTGGAGGGAAAATTCAGAGTTTGATTTCTGAGCATTGTTGGACCAAACCAAGGACGGGTTTTGCTTTATGGGAGTGTCTGGAACTCAACCATATCATTTTCGAAGGGAACCAGCCACGACTGAGCTGGGAATGTGGCCATTCTTTTCAGGGAAAACGCAGTGTTGAGGACGACGACTTCCAGGTGAGCTCTTGTTCAATTGGTTGTTCTTTTGGGTTCGTTTGGGGCCTAGTACACTTCCTGTGAAGTTAATTTGAAAATGGGCTTGAGTTGGGTGAGTTGCTAACGTTGACCCGTTCGGCTGTTCGAACTTGGATTGGTCGATTTAATCCATGTCCAGGTTGATCAATGACACATAACTGAAATTATTTGGTTAATGAATGTTTTAGGATAAAAAATGGAAGGATTAGAGCTTGAATTGAAGGGTAATTTTTCGGGTTGAAATCGCGGGTTTCAGACCCGTATTGCAGAGAAACGGGCGAGGACGATGACTGTAGCAATCACTGTAGCAGGCACACGCAGCCACTCACGGCGACGCGTGACGGCACGTGGGCACGAATCTCGAGGTAAGGTCAACATGACTTTTATCCTATACAATGTAACGAACATTTTAGCGTTGGTTTCGTGCCAATCGGACCCCGTTTCGATATTATTCGGGATGTCCGAAGGTTTTAAATCCAGTTTTAAAATAGTTAAAAATTCGAGAAAATTACGGGACTTTAATAGGATGTTAATGAAGAGGTTAGTGACCCTCTAATGTGATTTGGACAGGATTGGGAGTCCCGGTGATAGTGGTGTGGCCCGAGAAGGCCTATGGAACGCGTATCGAGGCACTCGGTTAAACGGTCTGTGAGTGGACATTGGTTTTATAAATTCGGTGCATGCATAACTGTTTCATGATTGTTATAATTGTGATTATATGATTTATTTTGGATATCGATGAATTTATATGTTTTCACGCATTTCGATGCGATTTACGTGTTTGCACGTAAATTGAGATTTTTCCGGATTTGTACTGATTTCCATAATGGTGGTTCAGATACGATTTTATCAAACAGTTACGGATTTGATAAAGTAAATTCGGGCCATGGGCCCAGTTGATTTAAGAAATCGGGCCAGGGGCCCAGTTGACTTATGAAATCGGGTCAGGGGCCCAGTTGATTTATGTATGTGATTTTGGGTCGGGGACCCTAAAATAGAATTGAATAAATGATTTCGGATTTGATAATCAACTATTTGGACTTATGACGGTTTTATGGAAATTCGGGGCAAGGCCCTTGTGATATTTTGGAAATGAATAACAAAATGTGTTCCATAAAACCATCTCGATATGAGGATATATATATTGGTCTCCTCCAAGTGTCGGGGACACTGGAGAAGTCACGGTGCATTGCCTGCGAGGGGTCATTGTACGGAGCTACCGGACCGTATATGACAGGACCCGTCCCAACTGAACCTCGATAACCGTGCCCGGTCCTGCTCCCGTCTGACAAGTCAATTGAAGTCCCGAAAGTACCCTGCAGCACCTGTCAGACCAGGGATAACTGCACTGATTTCCGCTCATGCCTCCGCCTCGAGATCAGCCCCGAACGTTGTGCCACGGCCTGGAGGGTCATCAAAAATAGAAAAGTGTGAGTGGACAAAAATATATTCGTTAAAACACATTTATCAAAACACATTGTTTACTCTCCAGTTTATCAAACCTGCATGCATAGGGAAAAACATATGGAACACAATCACCGGCTTTCAGCCAAACCATCTAACAAGTCAAATTCTCGGCTCTCAGGCCAACACATGAAAACATAGTCACCTGGCCACACAGACCAAAACTCGTACTCAATACCAGTACTTAACCACAATCAACATCAAATAGTACAATGCACAAAGTCAACAATCCATTACTCAATCAATCAATCAATCAGCACTGTTCACAAGTGCACAAACCATTACACTGTCACACCGGCACTACGCGTAGGCCATAACCCGTGCCTCAGTCGTCTGGGAAGTCACCCCGAGCTCCGACTGCCCCGGCACGCATCACCCCGAGTGTTAACCGTCTGGGAACACCCCAAGCCTCGGCTATCTGGGAATATATCTCACCCCGAGTACCAGCCGTCTGGGAACACCCCTAGCCTCGGCTGCCTGGGACCAATCACAATCATATCCCCGAGATCGGGTCGTCTGGGAACACCCCTAGCTTCGACCGTCTGGGTATTCACAATCACAATCACAATGAAAATCATCCCGGAATCATATCCCAAAATATCTCAATCAAATCCTTGACTTCAAACCAAGTCAAAATCGTTACCAACCGGGACTCAAGCCCAAATCTCCTTTATATGTAATTCCGTAAAATCACATAGAAAACATTATAATAATCCAAAAATCATTCTTAACTCATTAATTTATCATAATATCTCGTTGAAATCATTTTGACTCCGGGCCTAGTCCAAAATATCGTTTGCACATTTCCTCGAAAAACGTGTGAAAACACCGATTAAAACAATATAACATTCCCCAAAATCCGGAATTCACCATATCAGAACATCAATCATACCAAATCATTTCAAATCATACTATAAGGCATTTAAAACATATATGCATGCATTCAGGGTAGAAAACAAAAGTCCACGCACACACCGTCCAAATTGCTCGTTTCCCGCGCTGCACGCGTTTCCGTAATTTCCGACACTTGCCAGGAATCCCGAATCCTGTCCAAAATCATTACTCAGGGTCACTAGGGACCTAATTATCATCATATTAATTTATCATAATTTTCCGGGAATTTAATATTAATTTAATACGTAACACAACCCTTCGGACCCTCGAAACATTATCGAGACGGCGTCCGATCGACTCGCAACCAAAACCAAATATGTTCGTTACATTAAATAGGACAAGTTTCATGTTGACCGTACCTCGGGATTCCCCCTCACGCGCCCCCACGCGCCGCCATGAGTTGCTGCGCGTGAGTCCACGCGCAGTGAACAGTAGCCATGAACAGTGATCTCCTTCGCTCGTTTACCTGGTAAACGGGTCCGGCTAGCCCGCGATGCAACCCGACTGGGACCCTGTCCATTCCCAGTTAATTCCTTCAATTCAATCGTCCATTTACATCATTAGAGACTTAATTTAGGTTCTGTAACTCGAATTACATCAAACGTTACCTGAATCGCATTGAACTGAACTTGATTCCACGAAGAACAGCCGTACACTGTGCTTTCATGGAACTCCCTCATTTGCCATCGTTTTCCTGCAATTGATGCATCAGGAAGCATCTTGGAATCATAAGGAACACATTTCCAAGATCAATTTCACCGTCCCATGGCCTCAAATCCACGACTCAAGATCGAAAATCCAGTTTCCTCCCCCGTTATGTTCTAAGTCAAAACACCTCGATTTGCCTTCGTTCTTGATCCAGTTCGACTCGTCTCACTCCCAGGGAGCTGAATTCAAGATCAATTTCCCTCGAAACCGTTTACAAAATCAAAATCGAGATTTAGATGTTTAGGTAGTTTTTCGGGTTTTTGTCTCAGTTCTCAGTCTAATTCCAGTCTTCCTCTCGATTTATTTCACTCAGTATACTCACCCAATTTCACCCTTTTATTCTCTGTTCAATCTCTCAAAATCGGGGAGGGAAGGGATTGATCAATATGAAGACAAGGGTTGTATGTTCTCTGTGTTCTTGTTTTGTCGAATACTGAGGTTTATACGAACATATGCAACAACTGATTAATTTCATTAATTATACAAAGTGCCATTAATGATCATTTGTGAGTGACATGTGTCACTCACAACTACTCCTGAGTCATCTTAAGGGCTGATTCAGCTAATTAGCCTATTTAAATAAGTCTACTACAACCACTTGTCTCATCTAATTTCTTTACTGTTCACAATTACCATTTTACCCTTTTCATCGTCATTTACCATTTTGCCCTTCACAATTCTAGATCCATAACTTTCTTGTTCGAACTCCGATTGACGCATGTCGTCTGTCTACGGATTCAGCGTCCCGAGACCTATCCAATGGTACTTACGGAAGGTCCAAACAGGTTCCGGATCAAAAAGTCAACAAATGGCCCATTGTGACCAAAGTACCCTCAAACTTTCGCACGTCGTAACTTTCTCCTCGAATGTCGGAATTGGGCGTGCCACCTGTCTATGAACTCGTGACGTCCCGAACTACGTCACCGTCATCGGTCAAAGTCCGTTTGACCGCTCAAATTAAAAGTCAACTTTTCGCCTAATTCCAAGGGTAAAATCGTCATTTTCCTTCAAAACTTCAAAATTTTCCTTTTTCGAATTTCCGGGGCGTCACAACCTTCCCCCCTCAAGGAATTTCGTCCCCGAAATTCAAACAACCTCTCCAACAACAACCGTGGAGACTCAAGTCACATCCAGTTCAATACCTCGGGTTTCCACACGAACCCTCACTCTTTCTATCTTTCCCGGCTCATCCGGAGCCCACATCGCACATCATGACTCATTCCGAGTCCTCAACTAAGTCTTGACCTGTAACAACCCGTACCTTCGGGAAGGGTATAAATGTAATTTTGTAAAAGTTTTGTATATAACGGACGATTTTGCCCTTGTGAATAGTAGGTCAAAAGTTTACTTTTTGAATTACCGATTGGATGACTGTTGACCCTTCACCGTGACGTAGTTTAGGACGTCACGAGTCCATAGACAGGTGGCAGGTTCGATTCGGACAATCGGAGAAAAAGTTATGACGTTCGGAAGATTGAGGGCGTTACCGTAAATTTGACTAAATGAGGAAAAATATTGACTTTTTGGAGGACTTGTGATTTTCACGTAGACCGAGGACCGTTAGATAGGTCTCGACGTCCTGAGTACAACGACAGGCGGCACGCTGTCATCGGACGTCGGACGGAATATTTACGGGTATGGAAAGTACGAGGGTAAAATGGTAATTTTGTACATGAGGGGTATTTCAGTCTTTTCCCTCACCCCAATCAGATAAGGGCAAGTGGCAGGGATATTTTGGCTGAACCATGGGGTGATGACACGTGGGGGACACTAGATGGTTCCAGGGAGTACTAACGTGTGCACGGCCACACTTTGCACGATTTCAAACCGTGCAACCGTGCTTGAACACACAGAGAAACAGAGAGAAGCAATTGGAGAGACAGCGATCGATTCCGTGCAAGGGTGAGTGAAGAGTGAACTGAGAGAGTGACAGAGAGGCAAGGCGGAGCTGGTGATCGTGTTTTGGTGGAGGAATCGTGCCTGGAGACACGGTGGTGGTGCGGCGGAGTTCTGAGGAAAACAGGGAGATTGTGAGACAGGGGTGGCAGTTGTGCCGTGTGGTGGTTCAAACCAAGACCGTGGGAGGTTCAGGAGGCTGCAGGGAGTCCAACGAACACCGTGGTACACGGCGGAGCCTGAATCGAAAGGTAAGCCCACTTCCTCTGTTTTTCCCGTGAATTTCAAATCGAAAGTCGTGGAGTTGGGCTTAGAGTCGAGGGATTTGGAGGCCAGGGTGAGACTCCTGGAGGTCCCAGGAGTCGTGTGGTTGTGGTTCCGTGCCGGGGGAGGACCTGGGCTGCCGGCGGCCAAAACAGGGGCCACGGGCTCAGTTTTTCGAGGAGGAAATCGTGAGATTTTGGGCCGTGAATCTCAATTGTAAGGACATGGTTAGATTGCTTAGGATGGGACGAAGCTATTGGGATTGGTTTGGACGGAATTGATGGATGAACGGCGGAGAACCGGTCACGCCAGTTCAACTGTGTTGAACCGGGTGGCTCGAGGTAGGAGGAGCACTGTAGCAGGCGCGTGATGCCCACGCGCAGCCACTTTGGGCGGCGCGTGGAGGCGCGTGGGGAGGATTCCGGCCAAGCTTCCAACATGGTTTTGGTTCTAAATGTCATAAGGAGTTCATTGGTATGGTTTTCGGGTGAATCGGACGATGTTAGGAGGTTGTTCGGGAATCCGGACGGTTTAGGGTCTAGGATTAAAATATTAATAAATTCCCGAAAAATTGGGGAAAATAGGGTTAGTATCCTTAATGTGTTTGTGACCCTATTTGGTGCATATTGACAGGACGGGAGGCACCTGAGACGGTCGAGGAGCGCACGGAGCGCGATTGACGCGTCCTGATTTGTGAGTGGACTCTTTCTTTAAACTCGAGCATGCCTAACTATTTTATGGATGTTTTATGATATGAAATATGTTTTTATGCTTTTTAATGATGATTATATGTGGTTAATATGTTTGCACGTTTTTCGAGACATGTTCGGGATTTTGCACGTTTTTCGAGAAAAGCTGGTTTCCGGACTTTGATGCCATATTTAAGGATTTAAATCTATGAATGTTTTCTGATGATGATAAATGGGTTATGAAATATGATTTGTGATTACATGTGGTTTTTGGTATAATAATGGATTTCCGGATTTGGGTTCGGAATGTCGGTTCTGAACGCTAGAAGGGCTTCAGACCGGGGATTTCGGATTCGAGTTTGGCTATGGATCTAGAAATGGTTTTACAATGAATTGGATTGGATTTGCTGGATCTGGATAGTGGGTTTAAAGACTCGGGAGTTTAAAGACTCGGACATTTATGATATTACCCCCGTAGGCCTTTTGAGTTTAAAGACTCGGGAGTTTAAAGACTCGGAAATTATATTTGAGGCCTGGTTGAGTTTAAAGACTCGAATAGGTCCAGCATGTTTGATCGGAAATGATGGTTTGCTGTTCATGGTTTATGCTATGGTTTTCTGATATACATACCATGATTTCTATATTTGTTTTATAGTGTTTCTGTTTCTTATGAGGTTTCATGTTATGATTTTCTAATACTTAGTTGGGCATGCCTGTTTTTAAAACGGAGGGAATAAATGTTCTTATTGTTTTTCCTTAACTTTGATATGATAATCTACTGTTTTTGAATCTTTCATTTATTCTAGTCCACTCATACTTTTGGTTTTAAATTTTCCCTCCATGTCGTGGTGATAGCGCTGGGGTGAACGTTGAGGCAGATATCGAGGCATAGAGCTATTGACGTTCTTCCGTTGCGAGACTAGCATTGTAGGATTTTTGTGCCCATTTTGTAGAACTATGCTCTGACTTCTAGTTGTATATATTCACTCCTTCGTCTGATAGTTATGCTTATTGTAGTATGGAGGTTATTTTGGTACTTTAGGTGTGATTGTCAGACGGGAGCAGGGTTCGTCTCGGGTATCGAGGCGATATTTGGGACAGGTCCTGACATGACCCCTATGGAGTCCCAAGTCAATGTTGCGACCCCTCTCGAGTCCCACATGAACAAGTATGAGTATTAATGCCACCACTGGCATATCCGGTCACCTAGCACATATCTCTAGGCGAACCACATCCTATTTAGGATTCCCCACGTACACTAAACCAATTTCCGGACTCCCTCGGAGTCCCATTACCCGCTATCCTCGGGTCGAGGTTATCCTAGGCCTAACATGCCCACCATATACCATATCGTTATCGGAAACAAACCATCCAGACCACTATAAGTCCGACACAATCACAACACGTGATACAAAATTCGACCCCCAATCCAGGGCACTAATCATACCAGGGATTTCCGACACACCCTCATATCACATCTAATTACCAGGCCGTGCACAGGGCTTGCATCTCGGAGGCATGGCAAATCCGCAACCAAATGCTCTGATATCAAATTGATAGGACCCGTCCCAACTGGACCTCGATAATCGTGTCTAGTCCTGCTCCCGTCTGACAAGTCAACTGAAGTCCCGAAAGTACCCTTCAGCACCTGTCAGACCAGGGATAACTGCACTGATTTCCGCTCATGTCTCCGCCTCGAGATCAGCCCCGAACGTTGTGCCACGGCCTGGAGGGTCATCAAAAACAGAAAAGTGTGAGTGGACAAAAATATATTCGTTAAAACACATTTATCAAAACACATTGTTTACCCTCCAGTTTATCAAACCTGCATGCATAGGGAAAAACATATGGAACACAATCACTGGCTTTCAGTCAAACCATCTAACAAGTCAAATTCTGGCTCTCAGGCCAACACATGAAAACATAGTCACCTGGCCACACGGACCAAAACTCGTACTCAATACCAGTACGTAACCACAATCAACATCAAATAGTACTATGCACAAAGTCAACAATCCATTACTCAATCAATCAATCAATCCGCACTGTTCACAAGTGCACAAACCATTACACTGCCACACCGGCACTACGCGTAGGCCATAACCCGTGCCACAGTCGTCTGGGAAGTCACCTCGAGCTCCGACTGCCCCGGCACGCATCACCCAAGTGTTAGCCGTCTGGGAACACCCCAAGCCTCGGCTATCTGGGAATATATCTCACCCCGAGTACCAGCCGTCTGGGAACACCCCTAGCCTCGGCTGCCTGGGACCAATCACAATCATATCCCTGAGCTCCGGTCGTCTGGGAACACCCCTAGCTTCGACCGTCTGGGTATTCACAATCACAATCACAATCACAATGAAAATCATCCCGGAATCATATCCCAAAATATCTCAATCAAATGCTTGACTTCAAACCAAGTCAAAATCGTTACCAATCGGGACTCAAGCCCAAATCTCCTTTATACGTAATTCCGTAAAATCACATAGAAAACATTATAATAATCCAAAAATCATTCTTAACTCATTAATTTATCATAATATCCCTTTGAAATCATTTTGACTCCGGGCCTAGTCCAAAATATCGTTTGCACATTTCCTCGAAAAACGTGTTAAAACACCAATTAAAACAATATAATATTCCCCAAAATCCGGAATTCACCATATCAGAACATCAATCATATCAAATCATTTCAAATCATATTATAAGGCATTTAAAACATATATGCATGCATTCAAGGTAGAAAACAAAAGTCCACTCACACACCGTCCAAATTGCTCGTTTCCCGCGCTGCACGTGTTTCCGTAATTTCCGACACTTGCCAGGAATCCCGAATCCTATCCAAGATCATTACTCAGGGTCACTAGGGACCTAATTATCATCACATTAATTTATCATAATTTTTCGGGAATTTAATATTAATTTAATACGTAACATAACCCTTCGGACCCTCGAAACATTATCGAGACGGCGTCCGATCGACTCGCAACCAAAACCAAATATGTTCGTTACATTAAATAGGACAAGTTTCATGTTGACCGTACCTCGGGATTCCCCCTCACGCGCCCTCATGCGCCGCCGTGAGTGGCTGCGCGTGAGTCCACGCGCCGTGAACAGTGATCTCCTTCGCCCGTTTACCTGGTAAACGGGTCCGGCTAGCCCGCGATGCAACCCGACTGGGACCCTGTCCATTCCCAGTTAATTCCTTCAATTCAATCATCCATTTACATCATTAGAGACTTAATTTAGGTTCTGTAACTCGAATTACATCAAACGTTACCTGAATCGCATTGAACTGAACTTGATTCCACGAAGAACAGCCGTACACTGTGCTTTCATGGAACTCCCTCATTTGCCATCGTTTTCCTGCAATTGATGCATCAGGAAGCATCGTGGAATCATAAGGAACACATTTCCAAGATCAATTTCACCGTCCCATGGCCTCAAATCCACGACTCAAGATCGAAAATCAAATTTCCTCCCCCGTTCTGTTCTAAGTCAAAACACCTCGAATTGCCTTCGTTCTTGATCCAGTTCGACTCGTCTCACTCCCAGGGAGCTGAATTCAAGCTCAATTTCCCTCGAAACCGTTTACAAAATCACAATCGAGATTTAGATGTTTAGGTAGTTTTTCGGGTTTTTGTCTCAGTTCTCAGTCTAATTCCAGTCTTCCTCTCGATTTATTTCACTCAATATACTCACCCAATTTCACCCTTTTATTCTCTGTTCAATCTCTCAAAATCGGGGAGGGAAGGGATTGATCAATATGAAGACAAGGGTTGTATGTTCTCTGTGTTCTTGTTTTGTCGAATACTGAGGTTTATACGAACATATGCAACATCTGATTAATTTCATTAAGTATACATAGTGCCACTAATGATCATTTGTGAGTGACATGTGTCACTCACAACTACTCCTGAGTCATCTTAAGGGCTGATTCAGCCAATTAGCCCATTTAAATAAGTCTACTACAGCCACTTGTCTCATCTAATTTCTTTACTGTTCACAATTACCATTTTACCTTTTCATCGTCATTTACCATTTTGCCCTTCACAATTCTAGATCCATAACTTTCTCGTTCGAACTCTGATTGACGCATGCCGCCTGTCTACGGATTCAGCGTCCCGAGACCTATCTAATGGTACTTACGGAAGGTCCAAACAGGGTCCGGATCAAAAAGTCAACAAATGGCCCATTGTGACCAAATTACCCTCAAACTTTCGCATGTCGTAACTTTCTCCTCGAATGTCGGAATTGGGCGTGCCACCTGTCTATGAACTCATGACGTCCCGAACTACGTCATGGTCATCGGTCAAAGTCCGTTTGACCGTTCAAATTAAAAGTCAACTTTTCGCCTAATTTCAAGGGCAAAATCGTCATTTTCCTTCAAAATTTCCAAATTTTCTTTTTTTCGAATTTCCGGGGCGTCATAGTATAGTGATCTAGGAGCAGGATTGCTATGATTAGACGTCAAGGACGTCAGACATCGGGGATGTCAGTAATATGGACCCGGTGAGACCTCGGGCAGCACGCGTTGCTTAATACCGTGAGATATGACGTCAGGGACGTCAAGCGTCGGGGACGCTAGGCATCAGGGATGCCGGAGATGGAAAAATAATAAATGTATATTACTGGATTTATGAAATAACTTTTGGATTGACTTTGGGATTTGAAACTATGCTTATGGTTTCTGAGCTAATGCCCTAATGGTTATTTCTAAATAAATATGTGATTATTGGTTTTCGATGCATGCATATGTTTTTACTGAGGGGCATAAATGTCTTTATAAATGTTTTAAACAGACTTGTTTATTTTCGTCCACTCACAGCTTTTGTTTTTAATGCCCTTCAGGTTGATTCCGGAAGCGACTGCAGCAGAGACTGGGACATCGCACACCTCCTCCATCGATCCTTGCGCACTCTGGAAGCCCGTTTGGGTAGTGGCAACAGGTTATCCCTTGTCTGACACATCTTGTCAGACGGGAGCATGACACATTCCATGGTAATCCCGGGGGGATATTGGGATGGGTCGTGTCAAGTGGTATCAGAGCAGGTTTTGCTCTTTTGTGCGCGAAGGTCGAGGGTGTTATGTCTCTTTAGGCTGCTGTTCCGTTGTCAACCTGATAGATAGTTTTGGGTTTGAGTAGTGGATAAAGTGTGTTTGGCCCGATACGCCGTGCGTTAACGTGATTCAACCTAAGTGGGGTTGTTTGTGATTAACTGGTAATGTGGGACCGTCGGTTCGGTCATGTGATGATGGATTGTTGTGCTACTGGGCACAACCGGGTTCAGGGAACCCCATTTGGATAATGATATGGAAATGCGAAACTCAGTTGAGTAATGGTCTAAAATGTGGACCCTGGTGGTGATGGCTAGGGTAAGAGATGTTGGTGCATCGGAGTTAGCCGATGACCTTCGTGGTGGAACCCACGTTGAGTTGACGATTGGATTGGATTGGACGTCTATACAATGTCAGGACCGCGAAGCCGGTCAGGTTGTGGATTTTACTGCAGAAGGCAGTTGGGTTCGGTGGAACCCTAGGGTGTGATTTCGAAACCCTAATTTATAATTGACGGGCTGGAAAAGTGAACTTTAAATGAGAACTTATGCTGCGGCGAGCGGCTAAGGTTGTGGATGACCATGTGGATGACTCTAGTGAGTCTAGTCAGGATTATGGGATTCGATCCACGGGTACGGTTATGAGATAAAATATGGAATTCCGTGTTGGATCGAATAATAGTGTGAGGTGTGAATACGGATCTTGACAACGATGACTGTTGGTCGACAGTTGTGTCGAGATGACTGGTTATCGAGGATATTTAGTGTGGTTTTAACACTTGAGGATCAGGGGACGTTCAGGGAACGTTCATTATCCTGATGTGCGGATGGTCAAATTGGGGGTACCCGTAGTCGTGGGGTACGAGTAGTGATACAGGATCGTCGTTCGTTATGAACAGAGATCCAGGGTATCAACTTTGCACACAGTGTGCTAGTGTGGATGTTCGTGTGCTAGTGTGGATGTATGGATGCCTGTGTGTTGAGGCAAGTGTCGGTGATACTAGCGCAGGTGCTGGTGTCAGTGATTGTGATGACGATGAGCCACGACTTGGGATGTGACTCTATCATGATGGACATATGATCGATATCTGCGACTCAGTGGCGGTTGAGTCTTGGACTGGATGGGATCCAGAGGAGGTTGTGACTTGTTGGGATAAGTCCCAACAGTTATGAGATGACAAGTGATGAATGGATAAAAAGGTATGATTGAGACTCGAGGAATCTTGGGATGATATTCCCTATGTTATGAGAACTTGTGGTTTTGGGGAGTTGTTGTCAACTCCGAGATTGGTAAGATGGTATACTTTTTATATCCCCAGAAAGTACAAGGAAATTATTGAAATTGGAAAATTCGAGGAAAATATTTGGGTGGTGTTGATGTGGGGATATGTAATTGTGAATGACTTGGAAAACCGAGTGTTGAACCTATGAAGGTGATGATGTGGGCAGTCTAGTGGTTGGACTTGACATCTCATTGGGAGTATGTCTGTTTCCAACATGGTTGGGACTCCCGATTAGGGGAGAGTTGTGATTGGGAGACGAGAGGAGTACTCGTTTCCTCATTGGTGATAGGTATCCTGAAGTCATTGGGGTTGACTTCTTGTTTTCTGTCCTGGCGGACGTTGATTATTGCTACCAGTACGTTGAGCGTGTATTGGTGGGTGGACCCATGTTTGGCTTGGGGTCATTGGACACAAGAAGTTGTGTATGATTTTGGATTTGGTGGTGAAATGTGAGGTCATCATTCCCACCAAGGGAAATCTGACGAAGGATTCATGATGGTACAAGACCCTACGATCAGTTTTCAGATGGATTGTTTGCTACGTGAGCATGTGTGGATCCTAGGTGGATCTGAATTGTGATGTTGTGAACTTTGGGCATGGTGAGGATCTAGGATCGTGAGGTTACTTGTCGGATGACGTAGTGATGGATCTGGATCGTGATCTTGATGATCCAGATAGGTGGATAGTTTATCACTCTTACCTTGGTTTATGTGAGTCGTAAATGATGGGACTGAACTTCTTTTCAGAGTGGAGTCCATGGTTGTTACTCAAGTGAGTAGGTTTCCGAAGTGGTCGGATTTTTGTCAACCTTAGACATGTGGATATTGGGATTGGCTTCCCTATGAAGTCAATCGAGTGTTTTGAGTTGGTAACCGATAGGTTCTGTTTTGGTACGTCTCAGGTAGACGTAAATGAGATTTTGGGTTTTGGAATCAAATTTCTGGGTGACGATTCAGGATTCGATTTCGAAGCTCGGAAGTGGATTATCGAATTTGGGTGCGGAATGATTATTCCCATGCTAGCTTACAGAATAATGATTTCGGATTCGGATTTGGAAATGGATATTGGGTCGGAGTTTTGATCTGTCTGGTACAGTGTCCGACAGATAGACTCTAGAGTAATTAGAACGCGTGTGGCCACGACCTAGGTGGTTGTAGGCGGATTTATGGATAGATGTACGTACAGGGTACATTGTACGAGGATTGATATTGGATAGGCTAAGTGGTGCCTAGTGGCAGTACATGGGATGTACCAGTTGTAACGACCCGTCCCGAATTCCGGGATTAGGTTAGTGACTAATCTTGATTAGTGAGATTGAACGGTGCTTAGTAGGTCGAAATCGGACAAAATGTGCAAAATGATCGTTTTGCCCCTGGTCGTGGGCAAAATGTTGACTTTTTGATCGAGCGGTCAAACGGACTTTGACCGATGACCGTGACGTAGTTCGGGATGTCACGAGTTCATAGACAGGTGGCACGTTCGATTCCGACATTCGTAGAGGAAGTTATGATGTTCGGAAGTTGAGGGGTATTTTGGTAATTTGGCATATCAGGGGCCAAATGTTGACTTTTTGACCGGGAGGTCCGATGGACAAGGGCCAAGGACCGTTACGTAGGTATCGTCGATACGAATCCAACGACTGGCGGCATGCCGAAATCGGAGATTCGACGACGAAGTTATGGTCACAGAATCGGACTCGATTAACCGAACGAACCGAGATTAAAATAATATTATAATATTGAATAGTACCCATTGACTCTGCACACCTGGATGAGTGACAAGTGTCACTCATCCCTTGAAACCAGAATCCTTGTCTTAGGGGAAACATCATTATGATGTTTTAATAATTATTAATTAATTATTAATTAATCTAAAATCCATTAAACCTCCATTTTCTCTACTGTGTTTTCTTAGCCGTGTACAACCAAAATCCCAATTCCTTCCATCCTTAATCTCCTCCTTATCCACTAAACTTGTGAACGGAAATTGGAGAGAATTCAGAAACTAACTTGGCTGGGCAATCACGAAGGACAGAGAGAGGCTGGGAACTGAGAATTTGTAAATTCAAATTTTGGGGGGGAAGATCAGATTTTAAACTTGGGGCCGTGAGGATCGAATTGGAGGTTACATTCAGCTTTCTGGGAATGCCACGATCAGTTTCGTCGAAGGAACGAAGGAAATTGGTGCTGTTTTGGCTCTGATCACACTTGGTGACAGAGGAGGAAAATCGAGCTCGAGTCGTGGCGTTTGAGGCTTCGAATGATTCAATTGAGGTGGGGAAACTACTTCTCATGATCCCACGATGCTTCTAGGTTCATCAATTGAAGGAAAACGGCTGTGGTTGACAGAACTCCATGGTTGAACAGTGACGGTGTTCGAGCTTGAGTCGTGACGATTGAGCACTAGTTTGATTCAATTGATGTGGGGGAATTGTTCCTCATGGTCCATTGATGCTTCTGGATGCATCAATTGGAAGAAACCTGCAGCCATTGAAGGAATCCCATGATTGAACAGTGACCGGAGTGTTCTTCGTGTTCATCGTGGAATCGATGGAATCTGGGTAAGTGTTCGTGTAATTGAGTTTACAGAACTTAAATTAGGCTTAAAACGAAATTAACTAAATGATCAATTGAAGGAATTAGGATCGAATTGATGGACATTGAACCGGGTCGTGTCGCGGGCAATTTGGACCCGTTTACCAGAGATAGGGGTTAGGATGATGCACTGTAGCAGGCGCGTGGATTTCACGCGCAGCCACTCACGGCGGCGCGTGACGGTGCGTGACGGCGCGTGGGCACGAATCTCGAGGTGAGGTCAACATGACTTTTAATCTATTCGATGTAACGGACATTTTGGGATTGGTTTCGTGTCGATCGGACACCGTCTCGATATTGTTCGGGATGTCCGAAGGTTTTAAATTAAGTTTAAAAATAAGTAAAAATTCGGGTAAATTACGGGACTTTGATAGGATGTTAATGATGAGGTTAGTAACCTTCTAATGTGGTTTGGACGGGATTGGGAGTCCCGGTGATAGTGGTGTGGCCCGGGAGGGCCAGTGGCACGCGTATCGAGGCATACCGTTAAAACGGTCTGTGAGTGGACTTTGGTTTTATAAATCCTATGCATGCTTAAATGTGATATATGGTTTATATAAATGATTTCTATGATGGTATTTGTGAGTATTGATTTTGGGTATGTTGCACGTATTTCGAGGTGTTTTCCGTATTTCACGTGTATCGGGATTAACGGTTTATTTGTGGTTTTGCGTGCTTGTGGTTAAATAAATAATATGATAAAACGGTTTTTATATTGGAAAGACGAACTCGGGCTTGAGGCCCACTTGTTTTGGAAATCTCGGACTTGGAGTCCATTTGAGTACGTAATCGGGCTGCGGGCCCAGTTGGTTTATAAGTCGGGCTGCGGGCCCAGTTGGTTTATAAATCGAGCCGTGGGCCCAGTGGTTCATAAAGTCGGGCATGAGGCCCAGTTGGATTAAAATGATGATTTCGGGTCAGGGGCCCTATATTTAATAAATGTGGTTTCGGGTTAGGGACCCTAAATGGAAATGTGTTGTTTTATGGAAAATTTGGGCAGGGCCCATTGTGATGTTGTGAAATGAATTAATAAAAACTGTTTTCCATATACCATCTTGATACAAGGATATATGATGGTCTCCTCCAGATGTCTAGGACACTGGGGAAGTCACGGTGCATTGCCTGCGAAGGGTCACCATACGGAGCAGCCGGACCGTATGATGACTCAGGAGCAGGATTACTATGATTGACGTCTGGGACGTCAGACATCAGGGATGTCAGAAATATGGACCCGGAGAGACCCCGGGCAGCACGCGTAGCTTATGAAACCGTGAGATATGACGTCAGGGACGTCTAGCATCAGGGATGCTGGTGATGGTAATGGTAAAATACGAATTAATGAAATGGCTTTCCGGGTGGATTTGTGATTATATGATTTTAATGGATTGATGTTCATTTATGGTTTTGGGTGGTGACCCACATGGTTGTTTATGTATAGTTGTGGTATTTCACAGTTTTGGGCTGAGTTCCCACACTTGGTTTTTGGTTAACGGTTTTTGGGCTAAGGCCCTAATGGCTCGGTTGAGCAAACGTTTTGGTTACTGGTTTTTGTGGCATGCATACGTTTTTATTGGAGGGCATAAATGTCTTATAAATGTGTTTAATAAACTTATTGGTTTTGTCCACTCATAGCTTTTGGTTTTAATGCCCTTCAGGTTGATCACGGATACGATTGCAGCAGAGACTGGGACATTGCACACCTCCTCCATCGATCCTTGCGCACTCTGGATGCCCCGTTTGGGCAGTGGCTCTTGGTCATCCTTTGTCTGACACCCCTTGTTGGACGGGAGCAGGGCACATTCCATGGTAATCCCGGGGGGATTGGGATGGGTCCTGTCACCAGTGGTGTGTGATTAAACGTGTTGGTAATCGACTTGGTTCCGATATCATTTGTTTGGTTATGTTTGTTGACTGGACATTGGATACTGTGCGCTGAGCAGGTGATTTTACCGGGTTCAGTGATTGTATGAGCAGGTGCTCTTAGCCATGGATGGCTAGTGGAACCCTAGTATTGAGATGTGTGATCACTGCTGGGCTGGCATTCAATGTGTTCTAGTTACACCACTTGTTTGAGTAAGTTGACGGTATACGTACACTCAGGATGAGTGAATTGGTGGTCTGAGTAACCACGAGTAGACTTACGGGATGTTATCACGCCAAGATATTTCCAGCGTCAGGATTCGCTGACGGAGCCGGCGGTTATGGACATTGAGATTAGTATATGTCGCAGGAATGGGCTTTCCCTGCTAATTGAGATCATGTGGTTGATCTTACACTACTTTGAACGAGTGGCAGTATGGGGTGTTGTCACTGATTTAGCTGATGGTTGGAGCTTTACTAGGGTGGTAAAGCTTGGTGGTGACAGTTTGACTGGTGGTGTCAGCATGGACTGACAAATGAGATTTGGTGACTCCCAATAGGAGCAAATGTAAGGATATATTAGCAATGGAAAGGAACCGTCTAGCTGGAGGAGTCGGCTTAACGGAGAAATGGTTAAGCAAATTTTTATCGAGGATCAGGTGATCAAATCCACTCGAGGTGGTCGAGTGTTGTTGTTATGACATAAGACTGTGATGGGATGTCTGGGGACAGACAAGTATGGTGGGTGTACAAGTGTACACGTGTTGTGAAACCAAATTGTTTTTCCACGAGGTGGATATGGAATAAGGATATTGGTAATTTCGAGGACGAAATTCTTTAAGGAGGGAAGGTTGTAACGACCCGTCCCGAGTATCGGGATTTAATATTATTTAATTATGATTTAGAATGACTAATCGGGGATTATTTGAGTGAATTCGGACGAATTGTGCAAAATGACCGTTTTGCCCATGGGCGTGGGCAAAATGTTGACTTTTAATTCGGACGGTCAAATGGACTTTGACCAATGACCGTGACGTATTTTGGGACGTCATGAGTTCATAGACAGGTGGCACGTTCGATTCCGACATTCGTGGTGAAAGTTATGACGTTCGGAAGCCCAAGGGCATTTTCGTAATTTGGATGAAATAAGGGAAAATGTTGACTTTTTGATGGGGAGGTCCGATGGCCGAGGGCCAAGGACCGTTAGGAAGGTCTCGATGCCCTGAGTCCGTAGACAGGCGGCACGCATAAATCGGAGTCCGAATGACCGAGTTACGGGTCTGGATGCGTGAGGGGTATTTTGGTAATTTTCTACACAGGGGCAGAATAGTAATTTCACAGGGGCACTGTTTGATCGAACAGCCGTGAAATGGGATGTTTTGTGCGATCTGTTCCATGGATTGTTTATCATTGATGACCCGAATTTGGGGCAGCCTTGAGGTGTGGTTGCACATGTGTTGAGCTGGCAACTGATTGCACACACATGGGAACTGTTTTTCTATTGTTTTCGGGTCAGTGCAGGGAACTTTACACAAAGGATTGAGGATTGCTTTGGGGGTACTTTAATGACTGAATTGGATTAAAGGGAATGTGAGTGAGTCGTGAGGATCATTCTGAGAATTTGTGGCTGTCGAACTGGAGAGAAAACCGTGAGAAACCATTTCGGTTTCTTGGAGGGAAAATTCAGAGTTTGATTTCTGAGCATTGTTGGAATAAACCAAGGACAGGTTTTGCTTTCTGGGAGTGTCTGGAACTCAACCATATCATTTTCGAAGGGAACCAGCCACGGCTGAGCTGGGACTGTGGCCACTGTTTTCAGGGAAAACGCAGTGTTGAGGACGACGACTTCCAGGTGAGCTCTTGTTCAATTGGTTGTGCTTTTGGGTTCGTTTGGGGCCTAGTACACTTCTTGTGAAGTTAATTTGAAAATGGGCTTGAGTTGGGTGAGTTGCTAACGTCGACCCGTTCGGCTGTTCGAACTTGGATTGGTCAATTTAATCCATGTCGAGGTTGATCAATGACACAGAACTGAAATTATTTGGTTAATGAATGTTTTAGGATAAAAAATGGAAGGATTCGAGCTTGAATTGAAGGGTAATTTTTCGGGTTGAAATCGCGGGTTTCAGACCTGTATTGCAGAGAAAAGGGCGAGGACGATGACTGTAGCAGTCACTGTAGCAGGCGCGTGGCTTTCACGCGCAGCCACTCATGGCGGCGTGTGACGGCGCGTGGGTACGAATCTCGAGGTAAGGTCAACATGACTTTTATCCTATACAATGTAACAAACATTTTAGCGTTGGTTTCGTGCCAATCGGACCCCGTTTCGATATTGTTCGGGATGTCCGAAGGTTTTAAATCCAGTTTTAAAATAGTTAAAAATTCGGGAAAATTACGGGACTTTAATAGGATGTTAATGAAGAGGTTAGTGACCCTCTAATGTGATTTGGACAGGATTGGGAGTCCCGGTGATAGTGGTGTGGCCCGGGAAGGCCTATGGCATGCGTATCGAGGCGCTCGGTTAAACAGTCTGTGAGTGGACATTGGTTTTATAAATTTGATGCATGCATAACTGTTTCATGATTGTTATAATTGTGATTATATGATTTATTTTGGATATCGGTGAATTTATATGTTTTCACACATTTCGAGGCGATTTACGTGTTTGCACGTAAATCGAGATTTTTTCGAATTTGCACTGATTTCCATAATGGTGGTTCAGATATGATTTTATGAAACAGTTACGGATTTGATAAAGTAAATTCGGGCCAAGGGCCCAGTTGATTTAAGAAATCGGGCCAGGGGCCCAGTTGGCTTATGAAATCGGGTCAGGGGCCCAGTTGATTTATGTATGTGATTTCGGATCGGGGACCCTAAAATGGAATTGAATAAATGATTTCGGATTTGATAATCAACTATTTGGACTTATGACGGTTTTATGGAAATTCCGGGCAGGGCCCTTGTGATATTTTGGAAATGAATAATAAAATGTGTTCCATAAAACCATCTCGATATGAGGATATATATATTGGTCTCCTCCAAGTGTCGGGGACACTGGAGAAGTCACGGTGCATTGCCTGCGAGGGGTCATTGTACGGAGCTACCGAACCGTATAGTGATCCAGGAGCAGGATTGCTATGATTAGACATCAAGGACGTCAGACATCGGGGATGTCAGAGATATGGACCCGGTGAGACCCCGGGCAGCACGCGTTGCTTAATACCGTGAGATATGACGTCAAGGACGTCAAGCGTCGAGGACGCTAGGCATCGGGGATGCCGGAGATGGAAAAATAATAAATGTATATAACTGGATTTATGAAATAACTTTTGGATTGACTTTGGGATTTGAAACTATGCTTATGGTTTCTGGGCTAATGCCCTAATGGTTATTTCTAAATAAATATGTGATTATTGGTTTTCGATGCATGCATATGTTTTTACTGAGGGGCATAAATGTCTTTATAAATGTTTTAAACAGACTTGTTTATTTTCGTCCACTCACAGCTTTTGTTTTTAATGCCCTTCAGGTTGATTCCGGAAGCGACCGCAGCAGAGACTGGGACATCGCACACCTCCTCCATCGATCCTTGCGCACTCTGGAAGCCCGTTTGGGCAGTGGCAACAGGTTATCCCTTGTCTGACACCTCTTGTCAGACGGGAGTATGACATATTCCATGGTAATCCCGGGGGGATATTGGGATGGGTCGTGTCACGTAGTTTGGGCGTTATCATTTTTTGGCGCCGTTGCCAGGGAAATTGAAAATCATTTTTAATATGTTGGTGTATGTATATAAATTGTGTATATTATACTTGTTTATATTTATTTTACTTTATTTTGGTTTTTATTTTATTTATTCGTAACTTTTAGTTACTTGTTTATAGTTCTTATACTTGTTTATATTTTATTCATCTTATTTTTATTCTTATTATTTGTTTATTTTTATTTTATATTTGTACATATTATAATTGTTCTTAACTTTTATTTTTATGCTTATTTATAATTTGATTCTTATATTTGTTATATTTATTTTTGTTTATAAAGTTCATACTTTATTTGTTCTTATTATATTCATGCATAAATGACAGGACCCGTCCCAACTAGACTTTGATAACCGTGTCCGGTCCTGCTCCCGTCTGACAAGTCAACTGAAGTCCCGAAACTACCCTTCAGCACCTGTTAGACCAGGGATAATTACACTGATTTCTGCTCATGCCTCCGCCTCTCGATCAGCCCCGAACGTTGTGCCACGGCCTGGAGGGTCATCAAAAACAAAGGTGTGAGTGGACAAAAATAATATCGTTTAAAACAATTTTGAAACGTATCATTTACCCTCCAGTTTATCAAACCATGCATGCATATGGAAAAACATATGAATAACATAATCACCTGGACACACATGCTAGAAACCCGTACTCAATACCAGTACGTAATCACAATCAACATCAAAAAAACACAACCAATCAATCAATCTACCAATCCGTACTATTCACAAGTGCACAATCAATCACACAGTCATATCCACACTACGCGTAGGCCAATATCCAGCCACACTCTCGGGATCAGACACCTCTAGGCTCAACCCTCGGGCTCAGTCACATCTGGGTGAACACATCCCCAGGCTCAGACACATCCGAGTGGTACATCCAGGCTCAGTCGCATCCGAGAAGTTGGCTTACCATAACAACTCACAATCATACCATTATATCCCCAAGCTCCGGTCGACTAGGTAATCCCCTAGCTCCAACCGTCTGGGCATCCACAATCACAATCACAATGAAAACCATCTGGGATTACATCCCAAAACATGTCAATCAAATCCATGACTTCAAACCAAGTCAAACTCATTTCCAACCGGGTCTTAAGCCCAAATACCATTTACACGCAAATCCGTAAAATCTCATTGGAAAAATTAAAATAATCCAGAAATCATCCTTGACTCATCAATTAAGTCAAAATATCCATTTTGAAACCATTTTGACTCCGGGCCTAGCCCAAAATATCATTTGCACATTCCTCGTACGTGCCCAAAATACCGATTAAAATAATCATATAATCACACATAATCATGCCACATCATCAGGACATCATTGCAAGTCAAATCATGCAATTAATCATGTAAAACATTTAACGATGCATGCATCATGGTTTATAAAATAAACATCCACTCACACACCGTCCAAATTACTCGATTCCCGAGCTGCACGCGTGTCCGTAATTTCCGACACTTGACAGAAATCTTGAATCCTGTCCACAATCATTATTCAGGGTTACTAACGACTCAATTTACATCATATCAATTCCCCGTAATTTTTCGAGATTTAAATATTAATTCAAAATATAACATAAACCTTCGGACCCTCGAAACATTATCGAGTCGGTGTCCGATTGACTCGCAACCAACTCTAAAATGTTCGTTACATTGCATAGAGTAAAACACCTGTTGAAAACTTTCTCAAACAACCTACCACGCGCCCTCACGCGTCGTCGCAAGCGGCTGCGCGTGAGTCCACGCGCTGCTACAGTAAACATGAACAGTGTCGTCCCTGTAACCCGACTATCTGTTATCCGGGTCTTCAACCCGCGGTGCAACCCGACCTGTTCTCCATCAATTCGACCCTCATTTATGCATTTCTTTCAGTTAATTGTATCTATACATGCTTAATTCAAGTTCCGTATACTCAATTTCATAACAAACGGTCTCAAAGCAGTCGACTCAAAGTAACAACCAGACGGGTCTGAAATCGGGTCCTACCCAAAATCGATCTGTTTCATTCAATTAATTACACAAGAAGCATCCCACGTCCATTCTAAATACAATTGTGGATTCAATTTCAAGGTTCCTTACCTCCAAGTAATCGAACTCAAGCTCCAAATTTCAAAGAGATCGCAAGGTCTGTTCTTCGTCGAATCACCTCCAATTTCTTCCCCAATCGATTTGGTTCGAGTCGTCTAGCTCCCAGAAGACTAGATATCACGTCAATTTCAATCGAACCCGTCTAAGAAATCAAATTCGACATTTATTGTTTTAGGTGGTTTTTCGGGTGTACTCAGTCCAGTTCAATTGGGGGTTTCTTTGTTTCCCTTTCGGTTTTTTTCTCCAGTTGACACTGAATTGCTCAATCAATTAGCACTTGCTTTCTTGTTCTGCTGAGAATCGATCAAGGGGGTGGAAATGGTGTTCTCTGTTTTTTTTTGGTCGAATACTGCTAGTCATATGAGACTTAATCCTATATGATAATGCAACAGATTAATTAATTTCATTAATAGTACAAAAAAGCAACCAAGTGCCACTAATGATCATGTACAAGTGACACATGTCACTTAAAACAGCTCCTGAGTCATTCCTTTGGCTGAATCAGCCAAAGTCACCCTTTAATTAATTCTATTGCCTCAAATTACCATTTTACCCTTGAAGTCACAATTTACCATTTTGCTTCTGAACTTTCCAGACCCATAACTTTCTCGTACAAACTCCGATTGACGCATACCGCCTGTCTATGGATTCAGCGTCCCGAGACCTATCCAACGGTCTCTCCGGAAAGTCCAAACAATGTCCCGAACAAAAGTCAACTTTCAGCCCTTATACCTAGGGGCAAAATCGTCATTTCCTTCAAATTTTCCAATTTTTCCTTTTTCAAATTTCCGGGCCGTTATTCAAACATACCTCTCCAACAACAATCATGGAGACTCAAGTCACATCCAGTGCAATACCTCGGGTCCCACATGAACCCTCACTCGTTATGTACAACCATAACCACTTTTTTCCATCTTTCCCGGCTCATCCGCAACCCTCATATCACATCATGACTCATTCCGAGTCCTAAACCAACTCTTGACTTCTTTTGAGTCTAAATTCAATGTCCCGACTCCACTCGCGTCCAAAATCATCATTTACAAATATCAATGCCACCTCAGGCATATCCGTCCTCCTAGCAAATATCCATAGGCGAACCACATCCTATTCAGGGTCTCTCAACACGAAACCAATTCCGGACTCCCTCTGAGTCCCATTCGGTATCTAACATCCAAAGTTATTTATCTGACCCACTATCCTCGGGTCACGGTTATTCTGGGCCCAACATGCCCATCCATATACCATATCATCATTGTAATCAACCATCCGAAGCAAATACAAGTCCGACACAATCAAAACACATGATACAATAGTACAACACAAGTGTATATCACAAAATATTTACAAGGTATCGCGAAATCATATAACATTACAATTACTTTCAACTACTTTTAAGTCGATAGGGAAAGTTCCTTCGCAAATGCCCAAGTTCCCTACAACAGTGACATAGGGCAGTACTAAGGAGATTTGCTCCACCACGCAGTTTGCCCGTTGACTGGGTTAAAGTCCCACTCGACTGAACCACTGTCTGGGGTCGCGATACAAGGGAATGAAGACTAACTCTCTTTGATGTTTCCTGACTTAGTGGTTCAGTATCCTGACGCTCTCGGCGTTTCCAGAGCTCAAAGATTATTCTTGCACAGGTAAACTAGCCTCCACTCGAATAGCCGCATCTGATAATTTTCTCAGGGTAGAATACGAACCTACGGTCACAGCACCTCGTATTGCATTCCTCAATCCCTGTTCAAATCTTTGACACTTATCCTCCTCATTTGCCACATACAGAGGTGCAAAACTAGATAAGTGCAAGAATTTCAGTTCATAGTCGACCACTGACAGATTTCCCTGCTGCAATTGGAGGAATTCAACCTTTTTAGCATTCCGAAAGGAGCGGGGGTAAAACTGATCCAAAAATCGCTCCCGGAAGGTTTCCCATGCCAACGTACGGGCATCCCATCCAGTCAACTGTAAACCATGCCACCACCTATACGCATAGCCATCCAAAAGAAAAGTGGCTAATAACACCATGTCCTTCGGGGGACACCTCATGACTTCAAAAATCCTTTCCAAATGAGTGATCCAATCATCGGCGCCATCCGGGCCCGAATCACCACGAAACACAGTGGCTCCCAACCATTGAGCTTTCTCGATATCTGGGCCTTCTCTAACCTTATCCTCATCCCTCTCATCTTCAGGCCGTGCACGGGGCGCACGTCTCAGAGGCATGACGTAACAACAGAAATCAGGAACCAAATGCTCTGATACCAATTTGACAGGACCCGTCCCAACTGGACTTTGATAACCGTGTCCGGTCCTGCTCCCGTCTGACAAGTCAACTGAAGTCCCAAAACTACCCTTCAGCACCTGTCAGACCAGGGATAATTACACTGATTTCCGCTCATGCCTCCGCCTCTCAATCAACCCTGAACGTCGTCCCATGGCCTGGAGGGTCTCAAAAACAAAGGTGTGAGTGGACAAAAATAATATCGTTTAAAACAATTTTGAAACGCATCATTTACCCTCCAGTTTATCAAACCATGCATGCATAGGGAAAAACATATGAATAACATAATCACCTGGACACACAGGCCAGAAACCCGTACTCAATACTAGTACGTAATCACAATCAACATCAAACAACACAACCAATCAATCAATCTGCCAATCCGCACTATTCACAAGTGCACAATCAATCACACAGTCATATTCGCACTAAGCGTAGGCCAATATCCAGCCACACGCTCGGGATCAGACACCTCTAGGCTCAACCCTCAGGCTCAGTCACATCTGGGCGAACACATCCCCAGGCTCAAACACATCCGAGTGGTACATCCAGGCTCAGTCGCATCCGAGAAGTTGGCTTACCATAACAACTTACAATCATACCATTATATCCCCAAGCTCCGGTCGACTAGGTAATCCCCTAGCTCCAACCGTCTGGGCATCCACAATCCCAATCACAATGAAAACCATCCGGGATTACATCCCAAAACATGTCAATCAAATCCATGACTTCAAACCAAGTCAAACTCATTTCCAACCGGATCTTAAGCCCAAATACCATTTACACGCAAATCCGTAAAATCTCATTTGAAAAATTAAAATAATCCAGAAATCATCCTTGACTCATCAATTAAGTCAAAATATCCATTTTGAAACCATTTTGACTCCGGGCCTAGCCCAAAATATCATTTGCACATTCCTCGTACGTGCCCAAAATACCGATTAAAATAATCATATAATCACACATAATCATGCCACATCATCATGACATCATTGCAAGTCAAATCATGCAATTAATCATGTAAAATATTTAACTATGCATGCATCATGGTTTATAAAACAAACATCCACTCACACACCGTCCAAACTGCTCGCTTCCTGAGCTGCAGGCGTGTCCTTAATTTCCGACACTTGCCAGAAATCTTGAATCCTGTCCACAATCATTATTCAGGGTTACTAACAACTCAATTTACATAATATCAATTCCCCGTAATTTTCCGAGATTTAAATATTAATTCAAAATATAACATAAACCTTCGGACCCTCGAAACATTATCGAGTCGATGTTCGATTGACTCGCAACCAACTCTAAAATGTTCGTTACATTGCATAGAGTAAAACACCTGTTGAAAAATTTCTCAAACAACCTACCACGCGCCCTCACGCGTCGCCGCAAGCGGCTGCGCGTGAGTCCACGCGCTGCTATAGTAAACATGAACAGTGTCGTCCCTGTAACCTAACTATCTGTTATCCGGGTCTGCAACCCGCGGTGCAACCCGACCTGTTCTCCATCAATTCGACCCTCATTTATGCATTTCTTTCAGTTAATTGTATCTATACATGCTTAATTCAAGTTCTGTATACTCAATTTCATAACAAAAGGTCTCAAAGCAGTCGACTCAAAGTAACAACCAGACGGGTCTAAAATCGGGTCCTACCCAAAATCGATCTGTTTCATTCAATTAATTACACAAGAAGCATCCCACGTCCATTCTAAATACAATTGTGGATTCAATTTCAAGGTTCCTTACCTCCAAGTAATCGAACTCAAGCTCCAAATTTCAAAGAGATCGCAAGGTCTGTTCTTCGTCGAATCACCTCCAATTTCTTCCCCAATCGATTTGGTTCGAGTCGTCTAGCTCCCAGAAGACTAGATATCACGTCAATTTCAATCGAACCCGTCTAAGAAATCAAATTCGACATTTATTGTTTTAGGTGGTTTTTCGGGTGTACTCAGTCCAGTTCAATTGGGGTTTTCTTTGTTTCCCTTTCGGTTTTTCTCTCCAATTGACACTGAATTGCTCAATCAATTAGCACTTGCTTTCTTGTTCTGCTGAGAATCGATCAAGGGGGTGGAAATGGTGTTCTCTGTTTTTTTTTTGTCGAATACTGCTAGTCATATGAGACTTAATCCTATATGATAATGCAACAGATTAATTAATTTCATTAATTGTACAACAAAGCAACCAAGTGCCACTAATGATCATGTACAAGTGACACATGTCACTTAAAATAGCTCCTGAGTCATTCCTTTGGCTGAATCAGCCAAGTCACCCTTTAATTAATTCTACTGCCTCATATTACCATTTTACCCTTGAAGTCACAATTTACCATTTTTCCCCTGAACTTTCCAGACCCATAACTTTTTCGTCCGAACTCCGATTGACGCATACCGCATGTCTACGGATTCAGCGTCCCGAACCCTATCCAACGGTCTCCCCGGAAAGTCCAAACAAGGTCCCGAACAAAAGTCAACTTTCAGCCCTTATACCTATGGGCAAAATCGTCATTTCCTTCAAATTTTCCAATTTTTCCTTTTTAAAATTTCCGGGTCGTTACATAAATGTTCATTTATATATATATATATATATATACTTGTCACATTATAATTGTGTATGTAAATTTCAATTTTTATTTTACTTGTTCATTTTATACTTATACATACTTGTTCATAATTGGCTTTCATTTATGTTTGTTTGTAATTCTTATACATGTCATTTTATTCTTATTCGTACTTGTACATAATGTTCATTCTTTTTACTTGTTCATAAGTGCATTTTGTATATGTTCACTTTTCCTTATTTTTACTTTTATTTATTTTTATTTGTTTTTGTAATTAAAATAAAATAAAATTTGAAAAAAAATTATTTCATTTATTTAATTATTAAATTCTGAAAAAAAAATTAATTAAAAAAATAAACAAAAAATTTAAATATATATATTTACTTTCCAACTTTCTTTAGTTTTAGCTTCATGTTAGTATTCATTCATACTTATTTGTTTATACTAGTTCCTAAGTTGTATATTACTTGTTCCTTTTATTTTATTTGTGGATGTATTTATTTTATTTTATTTGTGAATATATTTATTTAAGTTGTATGTTATTTATGGATTTATTTGTACATCTTTGTCTTTTTATTCATAATTGTTCATAACTTGTATAAATTGTGCATATGTAAATTGTCATGTTATATTTGTAAATTGTGCATAAAAACATACTTGTAAATAGTTTTTGCATTCATGCATTAGTCTCGGCTATATGTAGATCACTTGTGCTTCGAAGTTTAGATTTTGATCTTTAATCGGTGAAGACTCTTTTGTTAACTCTCACCTACGGTGGTTGTTAACACTTGAGTTATCTTAATTCCTCTGGAGTAAGAAATTTTTGAGGGTGATGTCTAGGACAAGAGACGGTACTCATAACGGGTTTTGGGTCTAAGAAAGGGATATCAATGGAGTTTAAGCCTCGGGATGTCTCGAAATTAGCCCTGCCTCTTGTGTTTATTCTTTCTAACCTGGTCACTTTGAACTTGCCCAAACAGTTGAATTAATCCAAGATATTTACTTGGGTCGCACACATATAAATCTCCATCTAAACTTTGAAGCTATGTGAACTATATATATCTTTGACTTCCCCCAACATGTAAATATTGTTTATATCTTAACTTACATTCTTTGTCATGACAAATTTTATTTGCATATTTAGTTTAACTAACTTACATGCTTAAATTTGCATTACTAACTAAATTGCATCTTTGTCTAGACTGGATGGAAGTTAAACTTCAAGCGCTTGTTGGAAGGCAACCCAATGTATTCCCGGGATGTGAAGGAGTCATCAACGCAAATTTGCTATCTTTCCACCTTCACTCTCTTTATTTTGTTTACTTAATGTTTTTCTTATTTTATTTTCGTAAATAATTTTCCTTACTTCAATTCTATGTTCCATTACTTATTATTTTCCTACATTGAGGACAATGTAGAATTTAAGTGTGGGGGAGTGGTTTACAATTTTAATTGTGCAATAAAATTGTTAAAAAAATTGTTAAAAAATATAAATAAAAATTTTAAAAAAAAATTGTGAAAAAATAATAATAATAATTATTAAAACAAAAATAAAAAATTTATTGCTTTCTTAGAGTCTTTTTTTTTAACTTAGTGTTTTTACGAGTATTAAGTTGACCTTTAACTTGTCAATGATATAAATGAACGGAAATGAATATGTTATGCCTTAAGATGATCACTATATCTTGAATTCGTTTGTTAATATTTTGTGATTAAATGTTATAACTTTTAGATAATGCATGTAAATTGGTACGTAAACGAGCATGCTAAGATAAGTATGAATCATTTGAACCTTATGTGACCTTTAGAACCTTATATACATATTTGATGAGTGATTCATAAAGTTCTTTGTTTAAATTGATATACATATGCCTCATAACTGCTTGCAATAGATTTTAATGAACTCTAGAGTACTAGAACTTATTCCATGTGATTTTCAAAGCTTTTAAGTCAATAAACTCTCTGATTTTGGATATGATTAAGGAATTAGGGTTAACACCACAAATTCAAATATCCATGTTCTGTCAGGACCTACCCCGGTTTCACCCCGAAACCCGAGGTAAATCCCGCTCCCGTCTGACTCCCCGACACAACACGCAAGTAAAATGCACTCAAACCCAGTCAGACGCAGGAGTAATAAACACAATGTCCCGAAGGTAGCATTTACAGAGCATAGTACGGAAATACAAGGGAAAATAAAAACCGATAAATTACACGCACACGGAAGACTTTGAACTATTCCGGGATCCCTCAAGTCTATGCCTCGGACTCTGCCTCGACGTCAAGACCCCGCGCTATCTCCACAACCTGGAGGGCAAGTTTAAAACAGAAGATGTGAGTGGACCATATTAAAAGAAAGGTTTCTAAAACCATTTATCGAAAACCGAGTTTAACCCTCCGTTTTGAAAACTACAAGCATAACCACCAGTTGTTAACACAGTTATAAATCAATGTTCACAAAACATCACAAAACATCATAAGAAACAGAAACGCTATAAAACAGTTATGGAAAACATGGCATGAGTATCAAAACCCGAAGCATAAACCATAAAACTGACATCATCATTTCCCGATCAAACCTGCTGGACCTATCCGAGTCTTTAAACTCAATCCAGGCCTTAATCATATCCGAGTTTTTTAAACTCCCGAGTCTTTAAACTCAAGGCCTACGAGGGAAATATCAATATATCCGAGTCTTTAAACTCCCGAGTCTTTAAACTCAATCCGGGTCTTTAAACCCAATCCGGCCGGTCCCCCGTCACATATATCCGGGTCTTTAAACCCAATATCCAGATCCAGCAAATCCAATCCCAAAATCATTTGAAAACCATTTACCAATCCACATCCAAACCCGAATCCGAAATCACTGGTCTGATGCCCTTCCGGCATCCAGAACCGTCATTCCGAATCCAAATCCGGAATCCACTTTTCAACTTTACAATCAAATGCCGCTTTCCGAAAATCATTTAATCACCAAATTATGTTTCCAAATCCCTTTGTAAACAATCAAACTAGTTATCCTTTAAAAATCTCAAAACCCTGGCATTTTACTCAGAAATCGACATTTCTCGTAAAACGTGCCAAATACCGTATTTTCTCAAAAAAAACGTGCAACAATGTAAAACCAACTAAAACATATTCAATAAACATAGAATCATAATCAAAAATCATAAGACAATTATAGAAAACAGTTATGCATGCTCGAGTTTAGAGAAAGGGTCCACTCACAGTACTGAGCCCTACTCGTGTCCTGAACGTCCAGCACGTTCCTCGGCTTCCTCGGGAAATCCCGATCTTGTTCACAATCACCAAATTACGTCACTAATACGTCTACGAAGGTTCACCTAAATTCCCTCAAAATTCCCTGAATCCTAAACGTAATAACCCGGGACCCTAAACCTTCACCCTTGCCGAACTAAACTTAAACGACGTCCGATTGACTCGAACCCAACTCCATTGAACTCACCATAACTCCTAGACCAAAAACCATGTTGACCGTTTTCCCCATCGCCGCCGCACGCGCCCCCACGCGCCGCCCAAAGTGGCTGCGCGTGGCCCTCACGCGCCTGCTACAGTGCATCGGCTACCTCGAGCCAACCCGGTTCGCCACAGTCACCTGCAACTCAGACCGGCGTCAGCGGTTCACCGCCGTGCCTGCACGGTTTCTCTCCTTTTCTTCACCAACAGCATCGTCCAGGCCAACCCTATTGATTCCCCAACTCCGTTCACCTCGACACTGTCCCTAGCCCGTCGACTGAACTCGAAACCAGACAGCCCCAAACTCCCCTGCTTCACGATCCAGCCACCCAGCTTACCTCCCTTCACGGTGGCTTCACCAAACTCTTCCCTGGACCTTACTGAACCTAAACCAACCCTCCTGGACCTTCGACTCAGCCCCAATCGTCACGACTTTCCGTTCGAACATCACGGCAAAACAGAGCACCAGAGTGCCTGCCGTCGTCTGAGCTCCGCCGTGTACACCCCCGTCACGGCGACCATCCTAATCGACGCCTAGGACTCTCCTGAACCTCGCCCTGACCTTCGATTCCCTCGACTCTCACCCTAGACCCACGACTTCCACGTTGAACCTCAACGGGAAAACAGAGTACCAAAATGGGGACGAGGAAATTACCTGCCTCCTGTCGCCGCCGTGGGCTCAGCCGCGAGGTAGTGGCTCCTCCTGTCTTCCTCCGTCCTCTGAGCACTTCCCTTGACCTCGAGTGATCGAGTACGGCTGTACCACCGCCCACTTCTCTGTTTTTCTCCCTGAGTTCCTCCCTGGTTCCCGTGGCTCACACCTCAGACACACACACCTGCTGTACCTCTCAACCACCTCACCAGCTTCCTCTCACTCTCCCGTCCCTCGCTCACTCACCAGGACTCCTCAATAGCCACGATCACCCTTCCAAATCTCTCAATTTCCTCCCTCTGTTTCTCTCTGTGTGTTGCAGAACAAGAAGGCATAGCACGGGTGCACCCCAAATAATTGGGCCGTGAATGCACAGGATTCCACCAGAATCCTCTACACACATGCCATATGTCACAATCCACTCCACACACTTCCACATGGCCCAATCCCAGCCGTTCATTCCTTTCCTCTGTGCACAAATCCCCATGTGCCACAAAGACCAAAATACCCTTCTTTTTAACTCATTTTTACGGTTTTGCCACTACCCTTCTAGACCCGTAACTAACACCTCGTAAGTCCGATGAATACGTGCCGCCTGTCATCGAACTCAGGACGACGAGATCTACCTAACCATTCTAGGTCAACGTACCAAAACCCGTTTCTACGAAAAGTCAACTATTCCCCTTAATTTACTCAAATTACGGTTATGCCCTCAACCTTCCGAACATCACAACTTCCTCCTCGGATGTCGAAATCGGGCGTGCCACCTGCCTATGGATTCGTGACGTCCTAAACTACGTCCTGGTCACTGGTCAAAGTTCATCCGACCACCCGAACTAAACGTCAACGTTTTTGCCCAAACCAGGGGCACTGATTAACCTCACTAATCACACCTTAATCAGTCTACTAATCCCGGCTTCCGGGACGGGTTGTTACATGTTCCCTATTTTTTGCTCACAAGTTGCGACCCCCTTAGTTTTAACCCCTTTGAGCCTACATTAAGCATTTCTTTCATCACCATGATTATCTAAACACTTGAGATTAAGATAGACATCTTTCACCCCTGTTCCAATGACTCGGTTGAAGACATAAAGATTGTGTGAAGAGAAATTGATGATGTTTTGAAGACTTTTATGTATATGGATTTACTTACTCAAACTTTGTTATATTATTGACACATGTTATTACCTTGATATATGAAGAAGAAAAAAAGTATTGAGTTTTTATCAAGGTAATAAGGTTTGATTATGTAATGTTTGAGTTAAATCCTTTATATTTGTAAATCCAACACAAAGAATGAATTCGAGGCCCAACATGATGAAATTTGGCCTATGTTCGAAGGGATGAATTCATGATATCATTGCACTAAGGTTGGGAAGTTATGTTATGTTTTGGGTGTTTTTTGAGTCTTGGAACGAATTTAAGCACCACTTGTCCTACATATTCCTTGCCCCTAAACTTAACCCCATTACAACCTTCGTAAAGACCTCATGATCCTTAAGATGGTAAATTTTGATTAGTGGAGTCAATCACTTGAGTAAGCTTATGGTTTTGGTTCATTTGTGCAAGTATGTTTTAACATGAGGTGTTTGTTTGAAATTTTGCAAAAGTACTTCATTTCTATTATGTGAGCATTTTTCTCACATATTTTGAGTGCAAACACAAACCCTTACAAAATTGAGTGAATTTATGAGTGCATATCTTTGTGAGTTGATTCATACTTGTTTTATTCATGCTAAGATCCATTTCACCATATTTACTCATTATCTTACTTGTTAAAACATTTTGTTATAATGTATTAACTCTTGAATTCCATATGTTTAAATGTTTTAAGTGAAAATCTTTGATGCCATGATAAGAATGAAATATTGAGACAAATGGTTAACGGTTTACTTGTTTTGAATTCTAGTTTGATTTTAGTATTTGCTAGGGACTAGCAAAGTTTAAGTGTGGGGGGTATTTGATAGGTCCTCAAATAAGCATTATTTTATATTATTTTATACCCTTTATACTTGACTTTTAATATTAAAATAATAAATAATTAGATAAAATAATTTATTTTGTTATATTTTTGTTTAAATAAATAAAACTTGTAATTTGGAGCATTTTGGCGAAAGAATGGTCCCGATCGAAATATTAACGAATAAATTATGGACGAAATTCGGTGAAAATATTAATTAATTTATAATTTAAATTAATTCAGTAATTTAAAAGCCCAAAAACATTTTATTTTGCAGCCCAAAACATTTTATTTGCGGCCCAACTTTCCTCTGCCCAGCCCAGCAAAATATCGGCCTAAGCAGCAGGGCGCGGCCCAGGCGAGCCCAGTACGCCTCAGGCCCAAAATTCGGCCCAGGCCCGCCTAATTTCCTTCTCTCCGGCCCAAGTGCGCGCCTGCAGCCCTTCATCGAAGTCTCCTGCCTACGTTCGGAGCGCGCGTCCCGAATTAACGGCTTCACCCAGCTTGCTTGCGCTAAACTCACCAGCGCCAGCTCTGCAACCTGCCACCAACCCACCTGCCCTGTGTCAGCTGCTAACCACCGAATTTTGTCCTTGATTTTCAGCTGCTCCCTGCTGAAACCATTTCCTACACCCAACTGCTCCACTTTCTCAGATTTTTCTAATTTTTCCATCCTCTTTTCTGCAATTTTCAGCCCCAAATCAGCTCAAACCATGCCTAAAATCATCATTCATCATCATTTTTCATCATTTCTTTTTGTACTATTTTATTACTATTTTTATATTTTATTTTGTATTTTATTTTTAGTTCTTTGTGGCCTCCCTCTATAAATAGGGAGGCCATTTCATTTGTAAAGAGTTCTATTTTTGGGTAGTTTTTAGTCCTAGTTTAGTTCATGTTTCTCTCTTCTCTTAATTCTTCTTTTTCTATTTTTAGATTTATTTTGGGACCATTTTAACTTCTTGTAGTTTCTTTTATTTAATTAGCTTTCTTTTAAATTCTTATTCTTAATTTATGTTATAATTTATGTTATTTCTTAATTTCATTTCTTCTTTACTTTGTTCTTGTGATTTTTTCTTTGAGATCTCTTAAACACATTTTTATGTTTTTCTTAAGAAATACCTAGACCAAGTATTTCCAAAATAATTCTAGAATTTAAGTCCGCATTCTTATGTTTTATCCTCCATCTTCATAAGGTTCTAGCCGCTATTCGGTGTTCCTTATGAATAACATTCCATTGTTTCCATCCACTTTCGGAATCACAAGCTGTTCTTGGATTCCGAAAGTGTAACTTTCTTCCCTTAACTTAAATTTTTGTTATTGTTTCGGTTTACTTATATTTCAATATATGTGTTGGTATTTTTTTTCTAACATTTGTAAATGTGAATACAATCTCCATGTATTTTATTTTTTGAATTTCATCTACTTCATATGTTTTAGTGTTTAACCTTCAATTTAACGCTAAGTGTTTATGACCGCTGTTCGGTGCACTTAGAATAGGGTTGAAGAGATTTAAATGTTTAACACACATTAAAATCAATAACATAAGGTGAATCGTATTATAAGTATTTATGACCGTTGTTCGGTGCATTTATAATATTGAAGAATGTATGCATGTATTTGAGATGATTAAGGTAGGATTTCGTGATTGGTTCAATATGAGCATGATGTTAGAGTGTTGGTAAAAATATGTGTTTGAAGAAAGTTCACTTGCATAAAAGTTAAAGTAGAAGTAGAATTAAATTCTTAATTATTTTTACTTGCTTTCTTTACTATTTAATTACAATCCTTCAAACCCATCATCTAATTCTTTATTCTTTTATTCTTTTATTCTTTATTTTATTATTTTATTAATTCTTTTATTCTTAAATTCATTAATTCTTAAATTTTTTATTATTTAATTATTTAATTCTTTAATTCATTATTTTTTGATTATTCATTATTCTTTTTAACTAACATATTATTAATGTTCCTTAATTTCTCCGGTTAAGAACGATCACTATTTACCAATACTACAATTACACAAAAAGGGTTTAAATTGCATAACACCCGAATTACGTATTTAATTTAATGCGTAGTTTGAGCGTTATTAACCCGACGGGAGGTTGGGAGAGACTGTTGTTAGCAGAGAAATCTGTATACATATACAATTGACGTTACGTAAATTAACAAAATACAGCCCAGTAGAGTTGGCATGGGCTTTTAAACTCTTTTGGGGGGATCTTGGATTCAACCCCCCAGGTTGCCAATAACAATTGTTTTTTTTTTCCTTTTTTATTCATTTATTCCAATTTTTCAAAGGTTGGTCTTTTTTTTTCTTCCTTTTTTGTCCTATTATATATATATATCCATTACTTTCAATTTTTTAACAAAATTTGACCCTATTTTTTCATTCTTTTTTTTTTCCAATTTTAAATATATTAAACTTATTTTATCATTTTTCTTAGATTAAATTTTTGTATATTTATTGTTATATTTTTAACCATTTTAACATTCAATTATATTAACTCACTTCAATTTATGTTTATATTTAAGATTTTATATTATTAATAATCGTCAGAATCATATTACATCATATTATTCATTATATATTTATTATATGTCATTTCATAGTTTTTATTAGTCCTATATAACCATTATTGGATACTTAAGTTTTTCCCAAAATTTCATTCCAAATTTCCAACTTTTAGACCAAATTTTCGTCATTTTTGTTGACCGTAAACGATATCGATATCGATATTTAGGACGAGATATTCGTAAATTTAACTAGCGATATATCCGTCGATATCAATATTTTAATCCTTGATTTTACCATTTACCAAACAAGATTCTCAGACATTATGATGTCGTTAACAATTGAAAGAAAAACAAAAGCACAAACGAAGAATGCAAAACAAGGATTCTAAATCATTCTATTTAGGGAGAAAAAGGAAAGGATTCTATAATCTAAATCAAGTAAAAGAATGTTGTATGTAACTAGAGAAAATGATTGACGTAACATCAAAGTGACTTGACAAGTTGTGTGCAAAACACTTTTCAAAAGTATGGATGCACTGCAAATACAACACCACCCACCCACATTTCGTATTACTAACAGATAGTCTAAGTGAAATAATGTAATAGTAATCTGAAAATATATTTGAAAGACTTCAGTGTTGACTGGGACGAGATTTTGTAAATTTATAACTTCACATGCAAAAGTTGCATATTGAATAGCTCAAGAAGTGGAATTCCCCTCTCTCTTAACTAATGCCTGGAAAAGAAAATCAGACACCAGAAGAGATCAATTAATGCAAAACATAAAAATATGGATGTGTCTTTTTTTCCCTTTATCAAATCAAAATTTCAGTACCAGTTTGGTGGCAGCAATTGATTGACGTTGCCTTTCTTGCTTCTGGCGTTTACACTCTCCACACCAGTTGGGAGAATCTTTCTGATATTTTTTCATCTCTCGAAAGACCGAACTACAAGAAGATTAAGGATACAAAATCAGCAAATTAATAAACAGGAACGCATAGTTAAGATAATCTTTGAAGAAGATTGACATCACTATAAGTATGCATAAAAAAGGTTTGATAAAACTGATTGTCATCCACTAAAACAGCATACAGTACATAAAACACCTTCTACAAAACTGATTGTCATTTACTCAAACAGTAAGCAGGCCCCACCAAAATCCCAGAGCCCTATTGTGAGACCAAGATCCGAAGTTTATTAGACGTTCTTAGCGTACTCCATAATTTTCTTAAGACGATATTGTCTTTCTTTACATGGTGTTGTGCATTATGTTTGATCAATTGAGAAAACAATCGAGACAGAATGTGTAGGGGAAACCAACTGTGTTGCTGTGCTTGAAACCCAAATGTTGTAATATTTCTTTGAACTCTAAGACAGATCCTCCCAATTTTGAGTCCTAAATAATTTCTTGCATGCATATCCATTATCCAACAATAACAAATCATGAACATATTGGCATTTTGTAATAATTGGATATTTTTTTCCAGGTAGAAGAGGTATGTGAATTACTAAAAGTTCCGAATATTGAGGAATCTTTTAAACCCAGGGGTTAACTTTCTTGAATTTCTGCTAAGGGGGCCTAAAAGTGTAGACAAATACCTTCTGCACCATAGTAGTAAGTTGACTCGATGCCCAGATGTTGTGGCTCTAGCACCATGCCGATGGCGACCACGATGAAGAATAGCACGTCCCGGAAAATGACAGTAGTCAAAGATTTCCTATGAATTCCAAGAGAAACATTAAAAAACTGAAACGCAAATAAATAGTAAACACAGCAAGGATAAGATGAGTACTCTATACATTTCTTTTAACTCAAGGCTCCCATGCCAATTTCTGGTCTATTATATTTTCTAATTAATGTGCCAATTATTTCAGAAAGCATCTACTGAAAACGAAAAAATTCATAGTTTAGGCCCAATTTTGTATTCCTCAGAGCTGGAAATTGTAAGCCTCAAAACAAAAAATGTCCTTAAAAATCTAAAAGATTTGCATACCTCCGATTGTGTCTCTGAATTTACATGTTTATCACAACGAATACCTCGAAAGAACAGTTCTCCACCGGAATGTTGCTTACCCAAGCAAACATTCAAGGTGACTTCCGAGTCATCCACATGAAAACCTACAATATAAAGCTGATGCATGTTCATAAAGCTTCAGAAGAACAAATAGGAAAGGAAGGAATAGAAAGACATTATTGAACAAAATGAAACATAATGTGGAGAAATCATCAGTTTTTTTTTTTTAAAAAAAACTAGTCGTAAGAAGAAAACAAGTGGGAATCAGTAGAAATAACTCAACAAGTAATAGAGTTCATTATTTCTAATTAGTTAGTAAAACCTCATTGTTAATCTAGAGCATAGCTCGCTGGAGTAAGAGAACAGAAAGAAAAGTTTACGCCAACACTCTGAGTAAATCCAAAACTTTCAGGTGGATAAGCACCTACCAAGCTCTGCATCCCTATCGGTTCCATATTCAACAACAAAACCATGATGAGCATCCAGCGTGGATCCACCAACTTCGGGGAAGAAAACTACATAAATAACAAATTAAAAAAACAGTACAAAATTATTCCTCATCTTTTAGACAATGTTTCTTTCTATTTACAATTTCGCAAAAACTAGAGATGACATACCTCCAGAAATAGGGCGGATAAATTCCTCCATCAACTTGCCAAGCATGGTTTCCAGACCAAAGTCATCAAGTACACAACCATATTTATTCATTGTGTTCGGTCGCATGATTCTGAAATTTGTCTCATGGACCCACCTTTCAAAATTTTCAACCTAAGCAATCAGAATATGATAAGAAAATAGAAAAATGGTTTTCTATAGGATAGATTAACTTATATCCAAAATGATACCTCAGATAATAACAATTCACAGAATTGCGGCTGGAGCATTTCAAAAGTAAAAACTCCAGGAGATGGTTCAGCCATTATACTTCTAAAGCTATCCTCCGTGTTTTCATTAATTGCTCTGAGAAATGAAGGGACAAAGAACTCTTCAGCTTTCAAATTGTATATCTCCTTGTGTCGAGGCTACAAAGAGGAAGGAAAAAGTATGTTATCATATAGAATTCATTGCATGCCATTTTGTTTATATGTCTTATGCAGAAAAGTCAATCCGCAATTCTAGAAGTGCCAACGACAAATAGAAGGGACTTAACTTCAATTACTCTACTACTCAACCATATAGGCGTGTTTTACAAATTACAGCATGTCTGTGAATGTCGACAGCATGTTAGCCATTAAACGCACCTGGTAGTTTGAGATGATCTTCAGCCTGTAATCTCGATGTCGTTTAACCTGTTTATTCAAACAGAAAAATTATGAGCCTCTGAAATACATAATGACATTGCATAAACTAATTAGCCGCAGCACATTGCCCCTAGTGTTCTAAAAAGCTACAGAGAATAAAATCCACATCAAACACCAAAAATCAATACAAGAATGGAGATTTACAGACTTATTACTTCCCAAATTCTTTTCCTATTAAAATCTTCATTGCACTTTATTATCTTTTCCCCCCAATTTCCTAGTACCTAAAACAATCAATGCGTAGAAAATTTAGAAAGGATGGCACATTCTGGCTTGATTCCAACTAAATCCCGATGATTTCACACACTCGTCCCAAGACTTGAAATTGGCACACCATGGAATCCGAAACTTGCATATTCACATAAATGTTCAGCTTCCTGCATTTACCAAGCATATGTATATATATGTGTATATATACATAGAGAGACGCATAGAAGTCGCAGTTTCTTACACGAATGCGTTCACTGTCCGACGAGTAGCGTTGGAGGATGTCCCTCATGAACTGGAGCTTGAGGACACGTGAGCCACTGAGCAGGGCGGACGGCAAGTAACGCTCCAGTGAGCTGAAAAGCAAGGGAGTAAACTCCAATTGAGGCACGTCCTCGTACCTTTCTGCCTTGTGCTCCTTGTTCGCGCTCAGACTGAGCCTGTTCGTGATGGAAGAAATGTTGACGCAGTTACCGTTGCCAGTGGTAGGCATTTGAGGCGGTGGCCTTCTTCGTTCCGCTGTGCTGTCCATAGACATCGATGGTCTTAGACGCTTAGGGAGAGAGGGATTGTGGATTTCCAGAGTTACAAAGCGAGTGAATTGGGGGAATTTGTAAATAGGGTTTTGAAGAAATGAAAAGGAAGGGGAAGGAGTTTGAGGTGCAGGTTAGGGTTGGGTTTCGTCGGGGCATTTTCTCTCCTAGTTTGTCGGTTTAACACTCCACAGTGGACGCGCGAGCGCGAGCTCGATGTCGATGTAGGTCCATCCACCAACTCGAGTGACGTGGCAGAACTTTATTACAGTATGTGGACGCTCTGACGCGGTGTAAGAAGCTTATCCACAAACAAAATTCCGAAGCCGTCCCTGAGATTATTATGCACGAGTGAGGTTGCGTGGACATAAAATCAATTAAGAATTATTATCCATTAAAAGATATATAGTTATGAATTTACATCTTGTTATATAAATTAGTAATTAGAATTTACATATTTTCATATAAATTAGTACTTACCGATAATAATTTGAAAAAAATTTAAATTTAATATTTTTTTAATTCATATTATAGCATATTATTAGTTTTGCTATTGAATATAAATTGTATACCTAATCAGTAAAAATATTTTTTTTCTTTTTCCAGAAGGAAATATACTTATTATTTAGGGAAAGATTTTTTCTTTTCTTTTTTTTTTTTTTTTTTGATCAGGTGAAAGAAATTTGTTTATGTAAGGAAAGATGATTCAATTGATAAAATCGGAAGAGTACAAACAAACATAAATAAAAGTTTATTACTTTATTGCACATTCCATATTTTGGGAAACAAAATAAAGATTTACAAATAGTTACATGAGGCTGATAATTTCTTTATCTTTTTCCTTCTACATTTTTTTTTTCTCTTTAAAAGGAAAAGAAAACAAAAACGAAGACAAAATGGTTGTATACCTCCCCTCCCTATCTTGGTAAGCCCGGCCTATGTACCCCACCTGGTTCACCAAAAAAACAACTGCGGGCCTCACTAAATCATGCGTGTTGACTAATGACCAAAATCAAAAACTACCATTTAACCTCTTCTCAGCAACAACCGTCATTGAGCTCAAGTTTTGCTACTTCCCACAGGGACAGACCCATAAGTCTGCTGCGAGCTCATCTCTGGACTTACATAGCCTAACATTTCCTTCACCTGCTGTAGTGATTCTGGCTTTGACTCAGTTGCTGGCTGGTTCAACTGAGGCTGTTGGTCAAGTTGTTGATGAAAGCTGGCAGCTTGATGGCTCTGAGTCTGAGGTGATCCCGCCGCATGCTGGAGTAAGCTGGCTCCCCCTTGATGCTGGAGCAATGACGCCATTTCCTGCTGGATCGATGACCTCATTTGCATCTGATGCATCTGCCGTTGTAGTAGCTGCTGCTGGTTGCTTAAGTTCCTAGCCATGTCAGCTGGAATATTTGAGACACCCACTGGAACCCCATGAATTGGATTTCTTGCAGTTTGATCCCCACTCATCAAAGTTCTTGTCCCTCGGCCCTCTGCCCCCCACATCCTACTCCAAACCCCGGCTGAATGTTCTGGCGTTGGACCAGGCAGCATACCCATCACATTAGCAAACGAACCAAGACCAGAATTTCCATGCTCCTGGACTCCACCACCGGCGCTTGCACCCAATCCTCCAAGTTCCGAACTTCTCTGCACGCTTTCATTTAGTTGGTTTCGCCTTTGCAGAATCTGGTACTGTAAAGAAGCCTGCCTGTTCAGAATCTGTTGGACTTGCGGCATCAAGTAATTGGCTTGTGTAGGAACGGTGAGTGGTAGTTTCGATATCAAACTGTGTGGGATTTGTACAGCTGCCTGTACATTGTCAGCTTGGAACCATCGGCATCCAGAGAAATTGTTCTGTGATTGTAGTTGCATGGGACTGAGTCTTGAACGTGATAATCCTGGGGTCAGAGTTGAGGAATGAAGCTCTGTTGTTCGAGCTGGTGGAGTGCTCAAGCCACCAACAGCATTGAGAGGTTTAGGCTCTACTTGAAAACTAGATAGGCTGTACCCTTCACACTTCATCTGTACAAAAGAAAAAACAAGGAACAAAAGGAGAAAATAATTTAGTATCATTTTATGCTGCTAGAACCAAACCTATTCATGAAAAATCCTCAACAGTAACAAACCTACCACTCTAGCGAATTGAGTAGCCAAGAGGTTTGCAGAACTCTGTCAAGTGAATATACAGAAAAGTAAGAACAATATCCTAAATCAGATGCTTTCTTCATGAAATTGTGCAGCAATACGATTCAAAGATATAAATTTGCTTCATTTTCTTACTTGCAATACTAGGGAATGATACCACCTATTGCATTTCAGAATCCAAAAGGAGCATCACAAATATATCAGAAAAAGAAATTCTCAGTAATTGCATGTGGAAGCTCACAGTGCTGGTAAAGGATGGCATGAGAGGATAATCCATTGAAAAACTCTCTTTCCCAGTTCCATAAAGAACTCTTGCTTCTAACAGTGCCTCATCACGCTTCTCTGATATGACCAGTCTGACCTGAGCCTCTCTAACATCTCTGAGAGTCTCATTTTCTAGGATGGCGTAGAATTACTCAGAAATAGAAGAATGGCCGCAATGAAGAGTGAAAAATTACATATGATGCATGCCTGTGTTTGCATAAACACTCACATGGGAAATAAACATAGTTCCTTACCTTGACAGATGTGAGACTGACGTGAAAAGGTTAAAGTCCTTGTTCTACACACACCAAGTCCCCAGTTCATGGAGCATTCTGTGATAGAATTTTTATCTGTTGAAGTATTCTCCCACTTCCCATTTTCTTTTGAAGCTAAGAGGTGGTAAGAAACCAATGGAGTTGCGCAAAATGAAGGTTTCTTTTGCAAAATTGGGTCCAATTTGCACTCCCTGTTATTCAGTCCATACCTGAATGCATTGAAAAGCATTACACATCATTAAAACCAAGAGCTCAGAAACTGGCGTGGCTTTAACTATTCTATTACCTCTCAGTTGCCGCTTGAATCTTCAATAACCTCAAAAGGTCAAGATTGAGTTCTGAATCTTCCGATGGCTGGGAAAAAGCAAGATTCTTGGAAATATTATTTGCATTAGCAGCATTGGCATAGCTCAAGCTCGAACTAGAACCAGCAGTCTTTTTCCTCGAGTGCTTAGGGCAAGGATTTGTTTTCTGTTTTGACTGTTGCTTCTGTGATTCCAGGACATTTGAACCACGGTAATTATATGTGTGAGGCTCTAACTTGACTTTAGGAGTGGCCATTCCAGCATGCAGCTCTGATCTTGTTGGAACATTATTTACTGCCAGCAAGGGAAGCACTTTCTTCTGAAATCTGTCATGTGGAACTTTTCCATCATCAATTTGCCGATGCAACAGCTTGTTCTTCCACTGTGGATAAGGTTGAAGACTGTTTTCAGTTTGGCTTCCAGTAATCTGCTCATAAGACGAGTCGACAAGCTCTAGCTTGGGTTTCTTAAGAGGTCGTTGAAGTGCTTGTATACCACATCTAACCCTCTTATCAAGTACCAATGAACAAGGTTTACTGAAATCATTATTAGAGTCATTGCAACTGGGTTTGGGTAAAGAGACTAAATTAGATGTGGCCTTCACTTTTAAAGCAGACTGGCTGCAACTCTCTGCTATATTCGGTATAGGCTTCGATGTCAAAGGATTAGGTAGCGACTTCTCCAGTACAACGTCAGTTTCTTGTGGAGCAGCAGCAGAGGTTGATGCGTTATGCTCCAAAAATGTAACTCCTTTTGCTTGATTTGATTGACCAGATAGACAGCTGCCACTCTGAGTAGCACAATTAACGGGAGTGCCTGTTAGATGATATGAGTTCCTGAAATCTAGGGCAGTGTCTGATGCGTTACTCAGCTTTCGCTTTTTCCAGCTCCACATAATTCTAAGATCGACCTGCCACAAAATGCTAAGAATTAGCTAAACTTCAAGTTCACAATGATCATGCAGGCTGAACAAAAGAAAGATGAGATAACTAAATAGACAGAAGATCCATTGACTACACATGTGGTTGCCGCGTTACAAAAACACACACAGAAAGAATATTAAGCATTATGCAGAGAAGCAGAAATCTGTCGTTTTCGAACTATTTTTAATCCTTTTAATTTTGGAAATTTTACCAATATTTTGTTACTTTTTTCCGTAGTTGCAATAAGTTGTAAATGAACTGCACATTAGCATGTCAGGATCATTGTTCATATGACTCAGAAATTTGGCAAAAGTTTACATGACTACTATCACTTCTAGTACCTTCTTGCTTATGGATTCTGCAGAGTATATGTCTTGCAATGGCTGTGGGCTTAGATGAAGATCAGGTTGCAGAGCCTTGAGGACTCGGGATTCAACTTCCTGAACAAGAAAAAGTGAAGTGAGAATGAAGCAATATGGTTGAGTTGAAAGTCAAGCAGCCCGAAATGCTCACTATTAAATTTTTACCAACCAAAAAATCACCGTAGGTCCAGGAATCATTCGAGATTGACACAACATCCTTGATAACATTTTCCATGTGCATGCAAAGGAGAATCTTATGAACAGTTGGACTAGTTTTTGCAGAATCGGTAGCTCTTCCTTGCACCAAGCAGCCACGATAATCTTGAATCTGCAAGTAATACAACCCTATCAGTTTATGTAAATTTTATTATCCAAGTCTTCATTCCAATCATCAAAAATTGCATAAATTCGTCCGGAGGCATTTAGATAGCTTATGGAAGAAAAATAACATTAAAAAAAACATGGATAACTAAATGAATGGCATTTAGAACACAGATAGAAACATAGGCTTATAGCTTTACCGCACCTCACAAAGGATGGCTCCATTAACATATTTACAGGGTAGACCATCAAAAATATCTCCAGGTAACCAACCACACTCAATCGCCTGATGCAAACAACAAACATGCGAAAAGAAATGATGATTGTTAAATAGACACTTAAGAACTTAAAGACCATGCAGCCTGCATTATAATATAAAGAAAGTTCTGTAAGTTTGAACAATATACCGAATTTTAACTCTTAACAAACAATAAGGAATATCAACGCATCATGGCCTTCAATTTAGCATTTGAAGTTCAATAACTGAACAACTAAACACAAATGCAAATATGTAGTATTGTTTCCTCTCAAATGTTCTATCCAATGGTGCCCTACAAATTTGGGTTGATATTGTCTGCTGCATTTAGGAAAATAGAATAAACCTTTAATAGGAAGATATAAGTTGATAGTTGATACTTCACCAAAAGAGAGACTTTGCGAGTGCAAGCAAAAGTCATATAATTTTCCTTCTACAATCAACTCAAACTTATACTACTGATATAGCACTACAGTAACATTGATACATCACACATTTCTATTAAAATAAGAAGATAAACGCACTAAGCATGAGATATGGGTAAGTTCTTCGAGTTCCTAATTGCTTAAGCCAACGCCTAGACAACGTATCTGGCTGAGAAAAAGATTAAAATTCAAACAACTTTAGTAGTCATAACTGAGAAGGAAGTAGAATGATTGAGCCATCTATATAGAAAACTGAACTCAGTACTTCTACTTTCTGTGTGAATCAGAAACTTACAGAAAAGAGTTTCTCTGATGCTCTATCATATGGATGCAAGTGCACTGGTATATCATTGAGCAACTGCGGAAGCGTCAAGGTGTGAGTTAACAGCCCGTGGAAAATTTACAAATTTGATACTATAGTGCAATAAACGCCAAGTAATTTCTGCAAGTAGCTATTGTAGTGATTGCTAACCTCAGTGGCCTTTCCCACAGAAAAGCCATTCTGAAACAAATTTAGTGAAAACGATGCCTCAAGGTCTGCACGAAAATGAACTGTCACAAGAAAGGCTTCTCATCATATCATAATACAATATCAGCTTGGTGGGCATTACCGTCTGAAACTGAGTGCGGTTGAGAACTAACTAACACACTTGAAGGATCGGCAAACTTAGCTCCCATCCCAGTAGAATAAACCTTCACATAATCACATGGTAAGTCTCATGTTAATTACTTTAGGAAGAATTAATGCTAACGGCGGGAGAGAGTCCTTACATAGACTTGCTGTCCCCTCATAATTTTTGCTCTCAGAATTAATGTTAATCTTTTCACATATTGCACCATCAACATGAGGTGACAGCAATTCGTACAGAGAGCCCCATTAATATTTCCCTTAATTGAATATCTCATTTTTTATTCGACCATCCTGCCTTCACATGATCAAAAATTTCATGCTGAAGTCTATTTAAATTTTTTAAACTTAAGCCCCTGAAAGACTAAGCCTACCCATTATCATCACCACCAAAAGATTTAATAATTTAAAAACATTGAAATCAATTGATAACTCATTTCAGGGACGCCACTTAATTCAACCAAGCACCAATTGGTTAATTAAATAATTAAAAGAAAAAAACACTATCTTTATATACTAAACCATTATCCTTGGACTAAAGATCAACCAAAAAAAAAAAACAAAGCTCTCCTCAACTTCAACCATGCAAACAAGAAATCTCAATTGCAGAAAAATCACAAACCAAGGAACCAATACCCTTGAAATTTTACAACAAAAAACCCAAAATCCAACTGAGATGCTAAAACGAAACTTCCATAAAGAAAATTGAAAAATGGGGTTGGTGGTTGAAACTTAAAAAACTCATTTCCTCTACACACCTTAATAGTTCTCTGCTGAGAGTCGGAAGCCGAGTCATTTCCGTCGTTGCCGTTGGCCTCCGCCGGAAACAGCTTCCGCCTGTACCTCGTACCCGTCTTTGCAACCTTAAACGACACACCCATGTCGCTCACTTCACTCACAAATCTCCTCAACCACCTTTTGTTTACAGACCAAGATGGGCGAAAATTGACATGTAATCCAGTACACAAACAAAAACGTAAAAAATGGGTTCGAGTGAATTTAGGCAATGTGCCCTAGTAGAAGGAAGAGAGTGAACCGCTGGGTACAACGTTCTGGTTTTTGGAGGGCGTTAATTTATAGATGGCCGTCTTAGCCATGAAACTCTAAACACGTAGTAAAACAGAGGTCCTCAAGTCTTAGAAGGAAACTTCATTTTAGCCCCTGCAAAGTTGGTAATTTACAGCTTGGGATACGATGGCCTTACTCGGTTTTGTTTTTATGTAATTTCTTGGCGTATGTTTTGATGAAAATTTTTAATATTAAAATTTTATTAAAAGATAGAATTTAATTTATTAGAAATTAGTTTTCTAAAATTTGTAGAGTTATTTTTTGATAATATATAAGTAAAATGAAATTTAATATTTATATACAAATAGTAGTTATAAAAATAAAATTTTAGAAATGACACATTTTTATATAGAATTTAAATTTAGAATTTGTGGCATTCAATTTCCAATTTTTTTTTTATTTTTTTAGAATTTTAAATTCATATATGTATGCAACCAAAAAAGAAAATTGGTACATTAAAAACTTGAAAATTTATTTTTTTTTTAATAAATCCCATATTTTTTTCCTCATTCAAACACACCCTCAATGTTCGGCGGAGGAGGTGTGGATCCTGAATTCAATTCAATTCTGGGTCCTTTTAAGAATTTGCCACGATGTGTTTTGCATGAATGAAATGTGTTACGACATAAAGGACATTTGGTGGTGGGGATATGGATTTGGTCTTTGCCCTTCATTAATGTGCTGCCTATGAAATCACCTGGGTCATGATGTTTTTTATGTACTTCGGATCCGGCACGGGCTGCCCCATTGGATTGAGTTGTGTTCTAGCGCACTCAAAATGGATGATCTTATGTAAAAATTTATGTAATATTAATTTATATAATCTACTTATTAAATTATCTTGTACTTAAATAAAAGAGATAGTGATGTTTTTAGAAATTATATAATGTCTTATCCACGTAAAAGGGATGTTTGTTGTAATTTTAGGTGTTATTGTATTTTAATTGTATGATTATTTATTGTTTCTTTGTATAAAAAAGATTTTTAGATATATTTTTTTAATCAATGAAATTCATTAATATCATCGAAATTTGATAATAAAAAAAATTATTCTAATTAAAATTTAGTATACCTCATTTTTAATTTCTGGATTCGTATTTACTTGGGATGCATTATTCTTTATAACTATTAATGCTCATTGCGTCTGAATTCAATGGTTATTAATAATATTTACTATGCCATCTAAATTTAATGAGAAGTTGGATTTCGATTACGAATTAATACTCTTATAGTTAATAATAAAAAAACAATGTAAGTCAAGTTTATATTATGAATTTAATTTTGTAATTTTGTATGAATTCAAGACACAGATAATTAAGGATGATATCCAAATTCTCGATTATAATTGCACATTTTCTAACTAATATCAATTAGTAAATACGAAGAAAGAGTTTCTTAGTATTGTAATGATGTGATATATCCCAAATTCTAAGCAATTCGACAATTCACGTGCATACATCGTTCTCTTGTGAGTGACCTACTTTAATTTATTTATATAAACTGAATTATTAAAAAAAAATCAGCGCAATTCCCAAAATTAACTATTATAAAAAAATATTTAACTCGAGCGGAAAATAATGTTCGTAAATGATCGTAATTTGTAAAAGGCATATTTGACACATTAGGACCATATAGATCTTAAAAAATTACATCAAATCAATACCAAAATAACTCCAAGCATGCACATGAACATAACGTTATGATTTCGTATATTACATACCACAAATAACGATGTAATGAAGAACAAAAATACTTGAAAAATAATCTATGTTGTGCATTGATTTTTTTTATCTAATAAATGGTGTTATTTTAATAAATTAAATTATTTTATACTTATATTAAGTCATTCATTGATTGCCACATCAACATGGTCATTAAATGTGGTCAAGTCCAAATAGTATTTTTTTTTCTTCTTCTAAATGTATCATATCCCACATCAATAAAATGATGGGATTATATTGAATTGAATAATTCACTAAACATTAAATGTAAAAGTTGATATATTTTCACTAAATAATTCACTAATATGTTTTCGTTACAAAACTATATTAGATTAGTCATAAAGAAAATTACTTATTTTAATCTTACCATTTTGAGGGGATTGAATTGAATAAGTTTTCAACTACAAGCAAGTGGTCTAGTGGTATCTCAGATTCCAAATCAGGTTTGCTCCTTGGTCATGTATTTAAGACACAAAATTGATATTTGACTTTTGGCCAAAGTGTAACACCCCGGAAATTCGAGGATTTTAATATTGTAATTTAATATATGAATTGACGTTTTTACCCTTGTGAATGGTATGGCCAAATTATTGACTTTTTGATTGGTGGGTCAAATGGACTTTGACCAGTGACCGTGACGTAGTTCGGGACGTCACGAGTTCATAGACGGGGGCACGTCCAATTCGGACGATCAGGGAAAAAGTTATGACTATCAGAAGTTCAGGGGCATTACCGTAATTTAGACTTTAGGGGCGAAAATGTTGACTTTTTGTTTGGAAACTAATTTTCACATGACTCAAGGACCGTTAGGTAGGTCTCGATGTCCTGAGTCCGTAGACAGGCGGCACGCCAAAATCGGACTTCGTACGAGGAAGTTATGGTCAGAAACGTGAAATCGGGAGGTTCGCGTCTCGGTTTTCATGTCGAATATTTTATTCTGATTTTCTGATTGGAGGACACCTGGATGAGTGACAAGTGTCACTCACCCATTGGCTAGATTGGATCAGATCCAGTATGGGTTTGAATACCATTAAAACCAACTTTTAATTCCAGCCATTGATCTGAAACCTCCAGATTTCATCCCAACCATTGATCTCATCCCTGAGATCAAATCTGGACCATCCATTTTGTGTGAACAGATTCCCTCCATTTCTATATATTTTCCTACCCGACACCACATTCTGCCCATTTCAACCATCACACCTGCATAGCACCTGGTTCCTGCGTTGTGAGTGGCTGGACTGGACTGGTGAGGCGGCAGACGGCAGTGATCACAGCGGCGGACGGCGGCGAGACAGGCAGCCCTCAAAACCCGAAACGGTTTGAAAAACTCAGAATTTGAAACTTGATTTCCAACGTGTGTCTTTGATTTCTATTAAGCCTAATCGATTCTAGGGACTAATAGGAACCTCAAGAGCTTGTTTTCGTGAGCTGAGAAGGCTTGAACGGAGGCTAAACGGCGACGGGAAAAACCGGGTTCTGTTAATCGAGGTAAGTCTCTGATCCAGTGCTTGTTTGATGATTTTAATTAGCTAGAACCCTTTCTGGGTTTGAGACGAGTAATTAGGAACAAACCTGAACAAAAATGGTTGAGAATTGAGGGATTAGTGACCGGGTCATGATCGCGGGTCTGATCGACCCAGTTGCAGAGAAACGGGTCGACCCGTCTGAGGACAGGGGTGATGACGTGGCACCCTGTCAGACCTGTCAGTGACGTGGACCACTCTTGTGTCGACACGTGTCACATGTTAGTGCACAGTCAGCACTGACATGTCAGTAACGTGGTCCAATCAGGGACTGCCACGTGTCACTGACATGTCAGTGACGTGGACCAGTGTCGTGCTGACACGTGGCACATGTCAGATCTGACACGTGGCCTGACAGATCAGTTAGGTTGACCAATCGGGTGTTGACATGTGGCACTTGTCAGAGTCTGACATGTTAGACCTGACAGCTGTCAGATGACGTCATACTGACGTCAGCAGTGACTATTCCTGCGTTGACCGACGCGTTGACCGGCGCGTGGGGGCGCGTGTGAACAGTGTTTTTGGTGGGACCACCACCATTCTTTAGGTTTCGACGATCCGGATCCAATGGCGGTGGTTTCGGGTCGATCAGAGATCATTAAGTTGGTCAAAATGAGGTTTATTGCCTCAGGAAGCGCGTTCGGGCGGCTTTGCCGGGCCGATTTCGGTCTAGAGTTTCATGGTTAAATGTTAGGGGTTTGTATTGACCTTTACGTATACTTTGTACATGACAGGGATTGTACAATTGTACCAGAACGAGGGTATACGTTCGGTTTTCAGCAGGATTGTACTGTGAGTGGGTCGTTTTCCTTAAACCCTTGCGTGCATAAATGTTTTCTGGTTTACTTATATATATTCACATGCTAAAAACAAATAACGGTTTTGATGATATGGAAATTATGGTTATGGCACGTTTCACGGTATTTGGGCATGAGACCCGTCTGATGAAACTGAAAGATTGGTTTGGATTTTATCCATGTATATATATATATGCTTTGCATGTGGATATCAATAAAATGTATTTGGTACTACACTGTATAGATCCATTCATGTGATACTGTTTCCTCCGGATGAGGTACCCCGGAGTGGTCACGGACGTCTAGAACGTCCAGCGTCTATGACGTTAAACATCGGGGATGTTGTACCCGAACGGGGTTCGGGGATTGAACTCGGAATTGAGACCCGAGTGGCACGCGTAGCCTTGAGATTGTGATCTTATTGGACGTCAGGGACGTCAGACATCGGGGATGTCAAAATCGGAGTGTATAGTGCAGTGGCTAAAATTATGTTTATGGTTTTATTATATGCCTTATGATACATATTATATGAATTATGGTTTTTAAATTCTGATGCATGCATGATTGGAAAACGGAGGGGTAAATTATATGTTTTACTTACTAAACGATTTTATAAACTTGAGTTTCGGCCCACTCACTCTTAATGTTTTGGTAACCCCTTCAGGTCGTGCTACTGAGGTAGAGGAGGAACCTGAGGCTGAGGCATAGATCTACTTCTGCGTACCTGAACCCATGTTGGTTGGTTTACCCGCAGGTTTATTTTAGAGTCGTGCTCGCAACTTGTGATTTGGATTTCATCCCTTGTCTGACATCTGTTTATTTCGAACTTGATGTAAAACTTTAATTTGGTTTTTATGCATGTGAACGTTTAAGGTTAAAATTGGAACATTATTTTGGGGGTCAGACGGGAGCAGGGCACGTCCCCATGTGGTCCCAGAGAGGATCGGGGCGGGTCCTGTCACAAAGAGAGGCTGAAATGCCTCTGTGAGTTTTCCTGGCTCTCAACGTAGATTAGTTTTTTTGTTGAAAACTTTGTGACGTTACATGTTAATGTAAAAAAAAAAAAATTGAAGAAATTTTCTTTTATGTCAATCCCTATAATCCCCTTACGTTAAAAACATATACTTTTACATTCACAATATATTAAATTTGATAAGCTATCAATCTTACTCACGAAATGAGCCAATTCATGTTACACCTAAAGCATCATTTGATATGGCGTATTGTACTGAGTATTTTAATCGGATAGATTAATCCATCAACCGAATAGAATGACTATTTAATTGAGCGATTGGTACTCTACCGGATTAAAAACCAATTATTTTATACTGATCAGACATCATACTAGTTGATAAGAAATATATATATATCATAAATATTAATAGTGTACATTATTATTACTATTTATTTATGTACTATTAATTATTAATTTATTACTATTTTTAATTTTTCATTATTATTACTATTTATTATCATTTTCATTATTACTACTTTTCAAGATTACTAGTCATCTGACTATTTAATATGTATAATTCCCATGATATTTTTTAGCAAGTGTGAATCGTATCAAGGTATTCAACCATAGTAACTCTCAAGTGAATCTAGTTAAGTTGATTTTAGTGTTGACTTGTAGACAATTGGTCTCAAGTTCGAAACCTAAGGACATATTGTATGAATAATTTAAAAAAAAAAAAATCTCTCTCCCTTTTAATAAAAAAAAAAACCCTAGTAACTTATTTGGTGGCTAATTAATACGAGTTATACCAAACACCAGTTTCGTACTATATTATCATATTCAACTCTTTATACGACGTATCAAAACAGTCCAGGCATATAACATTCGATTATGGGCTTGAGCCTTTTGTTGAATTTGTTAGATTAAATGATGTATATTATATGACAAATTATACTTTACTGCCCTATATTTTATACTTTTTAACAGATTCATACATAAAATTTCAAATATTACAATTATTCTCCTAAACTATTTAAAATGTAACAACATGGTCCTTTCGTTAACTATTCTATTTAGATTTACGTTAAATGCTGACGTGGAGAAATGAGATCCATTATTTAAAATAGTAAATCAACTTAAATTTTTAAAAATATTCATTCAAAAATAAACCAATTGCATTACCGAATACCCACCCACCCCTCTGTGTGTTATGTGAAGATAAGAAGAAAAGTGCAGAAGAAGATGAGAGCTAAAAGTGATGAGAACGATGGCGAGATCGCAGTATAGGTGCGCTTTTATATATGAAATTCGTTATTAATTTGTCAGTCCTCCTCGGTATGTGAGTTGCCTTCCTCACGGAATAGTTAACGAATGCCTTCATTTCAATACAAAGTTGTCCGACCTTGAGACCTTTTTGAGGTCAACCCACTACAAGAAATTTTCATTTAGACAACTGAGTTTCTCCGTTGTCTATTCCCCTTAAATACCGTTGCAATTGCCCTTGATGTCTAAAGGGGGGTGTTTAGACAACGGAGAAAATACGTTGTCTAAAGAGACGTATCAACAAAATATCGTTGTCTAAAGGGTACTTTAGACAACGGTATTTATGTATACCGTTGTATAAAGTACGCTTTAGACAACAATATTTATGAATATCATTGTCTAAACGGATTTTGAACAACGGTTTATACATAAATACCGTTGTCTAAAGGGTACTTTAGACAATGGTTTTTTGTTGATACTGTTGTATAAAGTGACTGTACACAACGGTTTATTTAAAAATATTGTTGTCTAAAGGGTGTCGTACACAACGGTTTATTCAAAAATATCGTTGGCTACAAGGTGCTTTACACAACAGTTAATAAAAAAAGTATTGTTGTCTAAAGTTCTTTTACATAACAAAAATTATATTAAAATCATGCAACATAACATAAAATTAATTCATATTAAAATTTTTCGTCAATCCAAATAAAAAAGAACTTCACATAAATACATAAATGATTAATCAAGTTCACAATGAAGATTTGAAGAGTACTCATAGTACATTCTGCATCCTAACTTGATCAAAGCCAATAGAAATCACAAATGTGTATGTTCTAAATAAAATAGCAAGTGTTGCAACAATTTTAAAATTTAGCCACTATGAAACAAACACATCATATGAGGATCAATGCTAACACAGTTGTACTTTCACCACCGTTACACCCACTTTGATATTAGATGATCTGTTAATTCCTCTCGCACCTCATCAAGGTCATTAAAGGTGTAATGAACCTTAGGCTTATTCGTAGACTTTGAATACTATGTAAGAAATATAAACAGATATTAAATTTGATAAGAAAGCCCAAATTCAAAAGAATATATAATCAATTCTAAAATAGTAAGAAATGTCAACTTACGAGTTTACAACACCTCTCCGCATCTCATCATTAAACCGATTGTAAAGTGGATCCATGATTTATACATTATCTTTATTGTCGTCAATAATAGTTAGGATCCAGCGGTTTCTACATAGTTAAATATATATGAGGATAAATCAACTTTATGGCAAAAGAATACTAACAGCATGACTTACTTAGGGTTGTACGAAAATTTGGTTAGTAGCTCAGTTTCTGCAGCTCTATAGATTGAACAAGTCGAAGCCAAGAGTTTGTATCAGATAGGACTATAAATATTAAGAATTACAAACAGATTTATATGCTAACTCTTCCAACTTACATGCAGTTACCTTATAATAATAGACTCTAAGCTTCAAGTTACATGTTGGTAAAACACTAATCAATTCTTGTATTAAGTAACGTGAATACACCTAATTTCACTTGCTATAAGAAATTTTCTCATCGTACATAAACAAGATGAAACGATCACAAGTAAAAGACAAACATTTATTAAGAAAAGAATGAGTGGTTCTTTGTCTCGGGGATCGTAATTCACTGTCAACAATAAAAGCAAGAGGCATTACCAAGTGCCTAAGCAAAATGCAAGGCAACCTATGCCTAAAAAGCACAGAAACGAAACAAAATGAGTTAAAATGAAACAAAAACGCCTGAAACTGGAGAACGCAAGGGAAGAAAAAAGAGAAGAGCCAACTAAGGAAAGAAAAAAGTAGATGGGAAAGGTGTAAAACATAAGAAGGCCAAGCTAAAATTAACTGAAAACTGGAAAATGCAAGGGAACACAAAAAAGAAATGAGCCAACTTAGGGAAGAAAAAATAAGACATGAAAAATAAAATAAAAAGATTAAGCCTATTGAGGGAAACTAACACAACAAAAAAGTGAAATATGAGGGTTTTAAAGATGAGAAAAACTAAAACTAAACACTACTCAAGATGACAAGGGCAGGAAATAAAAGAAATTTGGCCACAAAACAAATAACAACAAAGAAACCGACCTACTTCCTACTACCCCAACCCATAACTTGAGACAACATGGAGAAACTAGAGGAAAGGTTCTTTTCTCACAATTAAAGGAACCTTGGCCTCTGAGGGTTCATGAAAAGCTAATAAAAAGTAGGAATCCAAAAGGTTAGTGTACAAAAACTAGACCGTGGAAAATAAAGAAATTAACTAAGGCAATCCTAGTAGTTTTAAGAAGAGGATCACAAGTAAAAGTTAAAAAAGAAGCCACACACAACTCCAACACAGCACAAAGTCCTGGGAGAAGAAATATTTAAAGGAGATATATAGCATGAAAAATAACGAGTAAGTAGATCATCATATAAACAGAGAAGGAATGTTTAGAGGCATGAATAATGATCCAGTATGAACAACAACATGTCATGGTACTGGTACCATAAATGTAGTAAGAAAGTGAGTGAGGGCGAGGAAGGGAGGCTAGAAACATACAGGGGATATAATAGGGAGAAAGGCTAACAGTGGAAGTCTAAGCCTAGGCAACAAGTAGTTTGTCAACCCTTACAAAACTAGATATTCTACTGGCCTGGTATAATGAATTCGCAATATAAACAGAGAAATTGAGAGCAAAAATAAGCATCATAGAAAAATTTTTATTGCACAACCAACTACACATGAAGATAACTGCAGAAGAAACTAATAAAGCTAGAACCTCAATCTACCCGACTAGAACCTCTCCGTGAAAGTTTGCTCTTGATAATATCTGGAACAACTGTTAAGAACCAAACAAAGAGATATAGCAATGAAGAGAATAAATAAGGAAGCAATACACATGCTCAATATAAAACTTGAAAAAAAAAATTAAAATTGGAAAGTGTACATTAATCCTCTGTCACCATTTCGAACCAACACTAACCGTCAATGACCACCGATAACGGTCCATAATTTCCAATTATCATCACAACTGCCCCTAAGGGGAATTGTTGATCACAAGATCATAAACAAAATCATTGATCACTTACATCAAGAACAAGAATAACTGATCATGTTGATCAAGAACTAGGATCGTCGATCTCAAAGGTCGAACAAATACAAAAATCCATCGCATACCCACTAAATGGGTGATCTTCATCATCTTTGAAGGAAGAAAAATTCAAGATAATGAAATACCACTTAAAGTAAAATACAATCAACGAGTATACATACATTGTCAACAATTTTGAATCTTTAAATTGAGGGAACAATTGATAGTACACACAAATAATGTACGAAATAACTATTCTTCAATCAAATTGAGAATTAGCAAAATTATGCCTGAGTGAATGATGAGAATCAAATGGAGTGTATTGAAGAGTAAGCAGGGACAATAGAAAATTTAACTGAGGGAAATTGATGAAAGTGGTGGAGACTGCATCAACAGTGGTGGTTTCCCCGCTATGAACTTCATTGAAAAATCAAAATTTAACCCAAAAAAGGAGAACAATCTATGAAATTGCCACTAGCACTGGGCGGTTGCCCAGCCGCCGAACATCGCTAAGGGAACGCCTAGGTGACACCTAATCTGATTCTGCTTGATTAAAACACCCAGTTCATACTCAGGGCGTTCCTCCTCCGCTGTGCGCCTAGGCGCCGCCGAACCCGCATTCTTCCTCTTTGTTATTTTTACCCTAGAGGTCCTTAGATTCTACACCAATTGAAAAAAGATAAAAATTTCCATAGACATATTAGTGTTAGCATCCCCGTGGTTGGACTGCCAGTGACACAACCCACCCCCAATCCCCCGGGATTAAGGGATGAGTAATGCTCCCGCCTAACCCATTTGCGACACGAAGGCTAAACACCCGTCTAACCTCCATGGAATACGTAAGCCAGACAAGGGATACTCAGGTCAACATACCAAAAATCAACTTCATAATACCCAGAGTGCGCAAAAACCAATGTGGCTCTCGTGTGTGATGTCTCAGTTTCTCCAACAACAGCCAGCACCGCACCAACATGGAGGGTAGCGAAAATATAAAAGACTGTGAGTGGACAAAAATAAATTTGCCCCTTAGGATACAATTGACCAAAATGCCCTTTCATGGCTAATTACCAAAATGCCCCTAGCGTACCAAGGTCCGTAACTTTTATATCCGAACTCCGATTTACGCATACCGCCTGTCTATGAATTCAGCGTCCCGAAACCTACCCAACGATCTCTTTGAAATGTCTAAACATGTTCTGAATGAAAAGTCAACTTTTGCCCCCTCATCCAAGGGCAAAACAGTCATTTTTGCATCATCCGTCCGAAATTATTTGACTAATCACCGGTTAATCTCACTAATTCGTCATTAATCACTAATCTAATCTCGAAATTTGGGACGGGTCGTTACAACCAGAATCCTGAGTCTCCATCACATTCGTCCTCTGATCCGTCATCACTTCCACCATTACTGCCATTGATCTTGCCACCGCCTCCACCAACCCCCATCGTTTGTCTTAAATCAGAAGCAAACGCCATTCCCATATCCTCACTCTTCTCGTCCCTGTCCTCAACCCCATTCAAGGGCGCGGTGAAGGTCATCCTCATGGCGTTAACGAAGGATCTCTGAGATCAACTTCAGAGACCGCAAAAGTCATCATCCTCGTCGACAACAACGAAAGTGGAGAAGGCGATGAGGCAGATAGGGAAATGACGCGAGATTTTGGAAATCATCTATGTTATTGTTCGCGAAATGATGGTTCCTTGCAGTGGAGAAGCCATGAGTTTAGTGCGGGCGTTGATGAGCTCCACAGGTGGATCGTGCATAGTCTCCAACTATTGTAGATAGAGTCGAAGAGGACAACCCATAACCCGATAGGCTATAGCTGGCTCTGCTCTTCCACTTTACTCTTTGGCCCTGCTCTTCGGCTTTACTCTTTGGCTATACTCTTTGACTGAGAAAGGAAGAGATCGAGATCTAACAATTTAAGGCTTTACAGCGACCGCACTGTATTTCATTTAGATCGAACTTTCAGATTCACCTTACATATTTTGTATGTGTTTTATCTGTACTTCAACATGCTTCGAACCTAGGACCTGATGAAGTATAGACAACGGTTGAACTGTAGCTAGATAAAAAAAGGTAGCTGCTGCGACAAGTGCCAACAAGTGCCAAATCCACCATATTAATGAGATTAAAATGGAGTCAGATACTAAGATTTACCCAATAATAAGGAAAATGCAAGTATTCGAACTTAAAATTTTCAGAAGAAACCCACGAGAGAGAACAAATTCATAACCCAAGCCCACCATTCTTACCCAGAATAAGAATGTTCCATGTAAGAACGAAAACACCCAGACCTAGAAGAAAAACTCAGAGTGTGTGCTATACCGTCGTTGATGACGTTGAGGAAGGAATGTCCGATACCTTTCTTATCTTCTTCTCAGAATGCGCAGAGGCGTGGGTGGGTAATGCAATTGGTTTTAATTTGTTTTTTTGAATAAATAATTTTTAAGTTTAAATTAATTAGTATTATTTAAATAATAGATCATATTTGCCAACATCATTATTTCACATAAAGATTGTCATCGGGCCTCATGAGCTTTTGTTTAATTACTTATTTTTGTTTTTTTAAAAGAATTTTTAATTCATCGTTGTCTTGAGTCATATTTTTCATGCAAGCGTCCAATCCTGAATCACAAAAGAGCTGCGGCTTTATCGATTCCAATTAGAGATGGATAATAATTTCGTTTAAATTAAGTAAGGATGAGATTTATTATTATTTTCATTTACTGTGTAATATGTGTTATTTTTTGTATTAATTAATTTTTTTTACAAATAATGCAATATTATTTATTTAATCGTATAAAAATTACGAATATTACATCTTTATTAGTAAGGACCCAAATAAGTAATCAAGTTATGTCTTTATTAGTATTGAATCATATAATTTCCTTTTAGCATTTTGTTTGGGGATTTTAAACATGCTCTAAAAACGTGTTCATGTCATGTGCTTTATCAAGAAGCACGTCCAAATTTTCCTTTAATAAAAATTGACATACATCCTACTACCAAAACGGTTCCAAACAAACCCTTATAATCATATTACAATCACCATTGGAAAAAAAATAAAAAATCATATTACAATCACAATTTTATCTTTTTCTTCCCCCACCAGGGACATTTCCGTAAATGCACATATTAATTTAATAAGGACTGTTTGGTAGTGTCGCATGTTCCTTGTCCCATTACAATTTGCAAAGCCAGGTGCGGACTCTACAAGAAAAACAATTTTCTTAGATCACTTTCGCTTCCGCAGCCATCACCAACTCCGCCGGACTTAGTATTTACTTTTTTCTCGCGAAACAATCAGTCGACTCCTCCAAGTAAATCGATCAGAATCCATGGCGTGTTCGAGCGTCGCGAAGCTTAATGCGGCGTCGTCTCAGTGGATCGGACAGCAGTCCTTCACTCAGCGCCACGGATTGTCCACCAGCCTCTCTAGTCGCAGAGTCGCCGTCCCGATCCGAGCCAAGGCCTACACGGAAGAACTCGTCCTAACCGCCGTGCGTCCTCTATCATTTACTATCGTATATGGATGTGCTGTTTGATTTGATTTTGTGTCGTTTAAATAAATTTTGACGTTGATTTCATCGCTGGTGGATAGTTTGATTTGAGTTGTTTGTTCGTATATGCATGTGATTATTATAGTTTATTTATTTTAGATTTCACTGATTAATCGAACTAAACTTTTACTAGCTCAAGATCGAATTAAAATTTAATTAAACTGTTTCTCCAGGATGATCAATTGAATAATATAGTTCTCTTTTTGCTATGAATTTTCCGAAATGAAGAAAAGAATCGCGTGATGGATAGAATTTTCTTTTTCACCGGGGATTTGATCATTTGGTGTATTTTTATTGATATTTCCGTCGCAGTTTTGAAGCATATAAAAACTACAGTTTTGCGGACAACTTGAATAAGTTTGTCCTCTCTTTTACTTTTTTCCCCTTCTTTGTGGATGGTATAGAAAACTATTGCGTCTCCTGGTCGTGGTATTCTTGCCATCGATGAATCGAATGCAACTTGTGGAAAGAGGTTGGACTCTATTGGCTTGGACAATACCGAGGTTAACCGACAAGCTTACAGGCAGCTTTTGTTGACCACTCCTGGCCTTGGCGAGTACATTTCTGGCGCCATTCTTTTTGAGGAAACACTTTACCAATCAACAACAGATGGGAAGAAATTCGTGGATGTGTTGCGTGAGCAGAAAATTGTACCTGGTATCAAAGTTGACAAGGTATGATGCCATATAGGTGCTCTATAGTTTGAGAAATTTCTTATATTACTTTGGTTAAAATGTCTAGTTTCATAATTTTAATTGGTTTTGCCTGTGTCATTTGGGTTTCAGGGTTTGGTTCCCCTACCAGGATCAAACAATGAATCTTGGTGCCAAGGCTTAGATGGATTGGCTACACGATCTGCTGAGTACTACAAGCAAGGTGCTCGTTTTGCTAAGTGGTAAGCTGTTTAATATTCCTCACAGGGCATCTGCTATATAGAGATATCATTATTTTTCCGTCCGTTGATGTATTATATTTTATGTTTCTGAGTATCTCTCTCCATGAAATGTGCAGGCGCACAGTTGTTAGCATTCCTTGTGGTCCTTCTGCTCTGGCTGTGAAGGAAGCTGCATGGGGGCTTGCCCGTTATGCTGCCATTTCTCAGGTTTGTATAAATTTCAGGGTTCTGTGTTTGTTGGATTTTCCCAAAGGCTGTTTACTAAATAAGAGTGAAAATTTTATTGCTATCCTGAAAGTAAAAATAGACGATTCATTGTTGTGGCCTTATGTGCAGGACAATGGTCTTGTGCCCATTGTAGAGCCTGAGATTCTTCTCGATGGGGACCACCCAATCGAAAGGACACTTGAAGTGGCCGAGAAGGTTTGGGCAGAAGTTTTCTATTACTTGGCCGAAAACAATGTGGTGTTCGAAGGAATTCTTCTTAAGCCTAGCATGGTAACCCCAGGGGCTGAACACAAGCAAAAGGCTTCTCCAGATACCATTGCCAAAAATACACTCACAATGCTTAAAAGGAGAGTTCCTCCCGCAGTCCCAGGAATCATGGTAAGATTACTTGATCGTATTTGCAATATTCTTAACTCGTACACTTTTTCCCTCTCCTTGTATAAGAGACTTATCTTTTTGCTGACAAATGGCCTGGCTTGTGCCTTAGGTACATTTGCTGTGTCCTAGCATGTTCTTTATTCTTATAAATTCTGCTAGTGCATACCTTCAATGTTTTAAGCATGAGTTTGTAGACTTTGTCGCTGTGAACAATACGAAGTGTATTAATCTTTTCAACATTCTCTCTCCATTAATTTACTTTTGGACTGATTCATATGTGCTCTGTTCACTTCTCAGTTTTTGTCAGGAGGACAATCCGAAGCAGAAGCAACCCTCAACCTCAATGCCATGAACCAAAGCCCCAACCCATGGCATGTTTCCTTCTCGTACGCACGTGCCCTGCAGAACTCCGTGCTTAAGGCATGGCAAGGACGTCCTGAGAACGTGGACGCTGCACAAAGGGCACTGTTGGTGCGAGCAAAGGCGAACTCCTTGGCTCAGCTAGGAAGGTACTCTGCTGAGGGCGAGGACGAGGAATCCAAGAAAGGAATGTTCGTCAAGGGCTACACTTACTAAGCGAGAATCTGAGGCAAATCATATGCCTCTCCGAACTTGATAAAGGTGTACTTTACATCTTTTTGTTTTTGCTGAGTAAATGCGTTTGATTTCTTTTCCCCACTAGAAAAAACTCGGGGATTGAATAAGACCGATGAGAAAGGATTGTGATTTTCCAACTGTAACTTATGAAGGTGGAAGTAGCGGAAGTATTTCTATTTATCAGAGTTATGTTAAAGTTTCATGCCATTGTCTGGTTATTTGGTTAATGTCCAAGAAAAGAAGCATATAAAGCCCAGACTCTCTGAGCAGCTAAAGGGGGCAAAAAAAAAATGTCCTCGCATTTGAATATATTCATTTCGCAAGCGTATGAGGGGATTATACAACATACAAATAGGTGATCGAAATTCGAACATGAGAATTCCCAACTTTGGTCGAACTTGAGACTTTTTAACTTCATGTCGAACTTAGAGACTTTCCAATCTCATGTCGAACTTGAGAGTTTTATTAAAGAATTTTGGTTGAACTTGAGACTTTCCAATCATAATGAAGACGGTAAATAATGAGGACGGTAAAAAAATTATTAGACCTGTTCATACCTAAACTGGTCGGCCTGGTCAAAGGTCCGAACCAATCTGACCTGTTCCGCTCCACCAGTCCCAGACAAGTCTCAGATTACGCCAACAAAGCCAAAAACGACATAGGAAGACCAAATCTGGTCGGCAAGGCTTACTGACAAGTCATAAATGCTATACGGGACCACCACAAGACACCTGTCAAACTCCTAGAGGCAGCAACATTTATCCCACATTGACAAACACCAACAAACACATTCAATGCTACTATAAATACAAGGGCATCCCCCTCCAAAAGGTAATGACAATCTTGCCCTCACGCTGTCTAAATTACAACAGTATCCTCCTACTTAACTGACTTAAGCATCGTAGACTGTTCGGCCGGCATCACACCGGTGTCCCTTTGCATTTACCCTCTTCCTGTGCAGGCCACAATACTTCGAGAGGAATCGCGAAGGAAGCTCAGCAGGGCAGGATTAAGTTGATCCATTTCTTGCATCAACAAGACCCATAATTTTAATATTGTACCAAATTAATTTGTTGATGTTAGAAACATCCTTATTGAACCTCCCACTATGAAAATATTGATAGATTAATTGGAATTCTATTATAATTTTTTAATTTTGAATGAAGTTGGTGGATAAATACATTCGTTCACTTGATCATTTTCGATTCCTATTATTAATTATATATATTTTTTTAAATTCAGTAACGAATCTATTTATTTCAAAGCTTATTCATTGTCCGACTTATTTAGAATTTTAACAGCTTGGCACCAAATGAATTTAGAACGACGTCCATTGACGGGCGTTTCTTCCAAGCACCAAATGAATTTATTTGAAATCCATGTTCAGACTTCAGACCACTTAAATAAAATCCAAAATATAATAATAAAGAAGCGGAAGCTGAAGTAATATACGGCAGAGGCCCAGAGCATAAAAGATCCAGTGCAGTAGCCCAAAGTGACGCGCTGACGTGCGCACTTGAAAGTACACTAAACTCTCTTTTGTTCTCTTCTTCCGGAGCTTCCACCATTTCTCTTTCTACTTCTCAGAAAACAAAGACACAGAAGAGGAAACGGAAAGCTCATTCCTCTGATCTCAAGAGGGGTACTCACCTTGCATGCCCTCACCATCTTTGCCTTCTCTCCACCTCCTCCCTTCTCCTTCTCTGCAATTTCCTTCCGCGCCTTCACACTCCAAACCCCCTGCCTTCAAACCCTCACCCTCCCTTCCGATGAAGGACCGCCCTCTTTCCTCCTACGGCTCCGTCTACGTTCCTCCCCACCACCGCCTCCGCTCTGTCATCACCACCCCCAATTACACCTCTGCTACTTCAATTGGCTCCAAGCTCAGCGACACCCAGACTGCTGCTGCTCTCAGCCGTAGGAGCTCTAATGCTACTCTGGCATACTACCAGACTCAGAAGCATGAGCTGTTGCAGAAGCCCAAGCTTCAGCACAATTCTGCTTACAACGACGCCGTTTCGGAAGAAGGGTCCGATCGCGAAGTGGAGTTGCCATCGTATCCGGTGAGAATTGTTCCTTATGTATGCGTATAGTCCTTATTTTTTCAAATAAGGAATTCATGGCGTTTTTACTGAGTGCGAAATGGAAATTGAGTTTCATTTAGGGCTCAGCTTCAGAAGTTTGAAGTGGTAGTATTGTTTCAATTTTAGGCTGTTGGCTTATAACGTGGTTGTTAATTGAGCAAGGTTCAGTTTAATAAGTGTCATGTGAAATCCTGTTTTCCATTTTCTTCATCCCTTGCTTCGAATTTTGTAAGGAATTAAGTTCATCCCCTTGCCTGAGAAGTCTGACTTCTGTGGTGTGTATCTCTCTTTGCTGGCTTAGCAGAGAGTCACTTCATTCACTTTCTTATGTGTTTCTTTGAATTTGAAATGGGCCGTCATTTCTTCATTATATTTGCTAAAGTAGTGGAGCTTTTTTGTTAAGTTTGGGATAGAAGAATACTGCAAATTTGTTTAAATGTAACTATAAATAGTGCTTCAATTTTATTTTACTGCTTCCCATTCCAGAGTTTAGTACATTTCAAGTAGCACCTGATGATTAGCATATTACTTTAGCTGGTAGTGACTTATCGTGAGGAGTTTTCCCACCACTTTTCTCTGCTTATGGAAGGAAATAATGCGATAGATTATTTTCCTTATTAGTGTTTAATCAACCACTAATGGCTTAGGTGTTGGATATCGTGTCTAATTGATCCTTTTCAAGTTATTTCATCTTAATTTAATTTGAGGCTGACCATTATACCCGAATTATTGATGCACCAAACATAGTCCTATCCAGTTTAAGAGTTGCATGTAAATGTTTAAATTATTTGTTTATCTTAATATTGCAGACACAGGGTGCTTCCCTGCCTGATTACATGGATGAGTGGAAACGGAAATTAACTATGCTATTACGTGACAAGGAGAACCAGGAATTGGTTACTAGGGAGAAAAAAGATAGACGTGAGTTTGAGAAGATAGCCGTTTTGGCGAGCAGGATGGGGCTCTATAGGTATACTTGGTTTTTGTCAGCATGTAAGTGGTTTAATAATTTCATGGAAGTCTGATTTTAAGAATTTTTGACAGCCATTTATATGTAAAAGTTGCTGTCTTTAGTAAGGCCCCACTGCCAAACTACAGGTTTGACCTTGATGATAGGCGTCCTCAGAGAGAGGTAACTCCTTATTATTTGGTTTCCTTGAATCCGATTCTGACATTTCTGTTTAATCTTAATGTAATATTAACTCATGCAAAACATATTGCTTTTAATTCATGCAAAACAGATAGTGTTAACAATGATTCCTTTTGTTGACAACCCTCATGTTTTGGCCTCCATGGGCTTCAACATCGCACTTGGAGCTTCTTATCTCATTTAGCGCCAACAGATAGTTCACTTATATGAAAATGTAACAATTGATTATCTAGGATGGCTTTAAATGCCTGAGTTTTCTGTCATTTGTACTGCTCGGTTCTTAAGTGAATTTTTTTTTAAAATCTGAAAGGTGACCTTGCCTCTTGGGTTGCTGAGGAGAGTCGAGGCGTATCTTGGAGAATTCCTTTCTCAGAAATCTAGGACTAAGCAAAGATTTCCAGATGTTTCCTTTTCTAGATCAAACAGTAGTGGCAGCATTGCTACTGATGAAGGGCTTTTTGAGCAGCCAGAATCATTGGCATCTAGTAAGGTTGTGATGGAAAAAATTCTTTGGCGGAAAAGCTTGCAGCTGCGTGATAAGCAACAAGCTTGGCAGGTTTGTGTCACCTTTGCAGTTTCCTCAGCATGATTACCATTCAGTTATAGGTTATAAGATGAATATTTTTTTTTCTTTTTATTCTAATGTTCCTATAATATTTTCTACATGCTATTGTAGGAATCTCCTGAAGGTAGAAAAATGCTGGAACTTCGTAGAAGTCTCCCTGCCTATGAGGAGAAGGATGCGTTGTTAACAGAAATTTCACGCAATCAGGTTAGTCACTATTGTTTCAGGAAATTTCAATTCCCCAAGTTTCAAGGCATTAATTCTAATTTTGGTCTTGGTTTTGACAATTTGGTAATTAGTATGCATAGTCAGCTCTTTTTCTTACAAGTGCTAGTCAATTTCTTTGTTTTCTACATTGTTGTTTCCAAGGGTAAGGTTGTAGATGTGCCTGCATATTTGAAGGTATGGGACGAGAATGGTCTGATGAGTATTAATTTGTATTGCTAGGTTGTTATCATATCAGGTGAAACTGGCTGTGGAAAGACGACTCAAATTCCACAATTCATTTTGGAATCTGAGGTAGAAGCTGTCCGGGGTGCTGTTTGTAATATAATATGTACACAGCCTAGACGGATTTCTGCTATGGCTGTTTCTGAAAGGGTTGCTTCAGAGAGAGGGGAAAAATTGGGTGAATCAGTGAGTTTTATTCAATATCCTTTTCCTAGATCAAATGATATTAACCCCTGTCATGAACTTTTCCTTGTATTGTTTTTTTCCTAGGTTGGGTATAAGGTTCGGTTAGAAGGTATGAAGGGGAGGGACACTCGCCTTCTCTTTTGCACCACTGGCATTTTGTTGAGAAGGTTACTAGTTGATAGAAATTTGAAAGGTGTAACTCATGTGATTGTGGATGAAATCCATGAACGAGGCATGAATGAAGGTAAACTAGGTCTAAATTGAGGCTTTCGTTTGGATGATGAAGGGTGATCTCTCACTGTAATAATTTGATGCCAGATTTTCTGCTCATTGTTCTCAAGGATCTCCTTCCTCATCGACCAGAACTAAGGCTGATCCTGATGAGTGCAACACTAGATTCTGAGCTTTTCTCATCCTACTTTGGTGGCGCTCAGATAATTCATGTTCCAGTAAGTTAAAATCCAGTGAGTAGCATTTTCTCCATCCAGAGATGTGTATTTCCTTTTGCATTCGAGAGATGTTATGTCTTGGATTGTCTTCCATTAAATTATGTGTATTTCCTTTTCCAATTGAGGGATTTTATTGTATTGGTGTGTATTTCCTTTTGTTTCCTGAGGGAAGCAATGTATTAAAGCAGATTTCAGAGTATAGATAATAATGGTCTGATATGGTTTTCTATTGTTGTTTTTCTTCCTTTAAAATAGGGTTTTACGTATCCAGTTCAAACTCATTTTCTTGAAGATGTTCTGAAATTTACGGGCTGCAGATTAACTCCATATAATCAGATTGATGATTATGGTCAAGACAAGATGTGGAAAACGAGCAAACAAGCACCAAGAAAAAGGAAAAGCCAAATTACTTCTTTTGTTGAGGTATGAAAGTATTGCTTATAAGGTTTTGAGCTTTTCTGTTTCCTATATATTCTTATTTTTTTCCCCTTCTGGAATGTATTCAGGATGCACTTAAAGCAGCCGATTTTAAGGGGTATAGTCACCAGACTCAGGAATCTCTAGCATGTTGGAATCCTGAATGTATTGGTTTTTACCTCATAGAGTATGTTTTGTGCAATATCTGTGAGAGTGAAAGGCCTGGTGCCATTCTAGTTTTTATGACTGGGTGGGACGATATCAGCTCTCTGAAGGAAAAGTTACATGCCAATCCTCTCTTAGGTGATCCAAGCCAAGTCTTGTTGCTAGCATGCCATGGTTCTATGGCAAGTTCTGAGCAGGTGAGTTTTAAGGCTCTTATAATTGTACAACAAATAGCATTATTTGTATCCATATGTGTTAGTACGCTGTTCTGCATTTTTTGTGGTCAGTGGTCAATCAAGTAATTGATGTTCCTGTAATGTGTCTTCACCTGTAGTCATCTATCCTGCACAAATGCTGCCATTTTTCTTTGTCATGTTGGTTAATGAAGGAATTGCTACTGAGTCCCGTACTCGCTAATTTCCATTTTTCTTTCTCTTATTTTATTGTATCCATGTTGACTGCATGCAGAGATTAATATTTGATGAGCCTGAGGAGGGAGTGAGGAAAATAGTGCTGGCTACTAATATCGCTGAGACAAGCATCACAATTAATGACGTTGTTTTTGTTCTTGATTGTGGAAAGGCAAAAGAGACCTCATATGATGCACTAAATAATACTCCTTGCTTGCTTCCTTCCTGGATTTCGAAGGTTTCTGCTCAACAAGTAAGGATTTGGATTCCTTTGGCGAAAACTATTATGAACTGGCATTGTATGAATTAGCTTTGTTGAACTTAGGTTGTAGACCTACATTATTGCGACTTTCATTTCACTGGTGCCTAATGTTCCTCTTAGTTTAAGATGCAGTCTGTTACACTGATTAGTTACATTCCTGTGTGCTTATATGTATTGTAGAGAAGAGGAAGAGCTGGACGTGTCCAGCCTGGGGAATGTTATCATCTCTATCCTAAATGTGTATATGAAGCATTTGCAGAGTATCAATTGCCAGAAATTTTGAGGACACCTCTGCAGTCTCTCTGTCTGCAAATAAAGAGTTTGAACCTTGGAAGCATTTCTGAGTTCTTATCAAGGGCTCTGCAGTCACCAGAGTTACTTGCGGTAAATATATTTGTAACTTATGGTATTTTAACTAAAATTTTCGATCATTTACTTTTCATTATAGCTTAACTTGCTTACTTGGTTAGAGTTAATAACATTAGTAAAAAGGAACTGAGATTTCTATCTTCATCTTATCTTACTGGCTTATTGTTTCCAAGCTGAATTGACTTATCTGCAAAAATTGCTGATTGGCTGGAATTCATAATTTGTTTCTTAATATCTATAGGTGCAGAATGCTGTAGAATATTTAAAGATCATTGGGGCCTTGGATCAGAAAGAGAATCTGACTGTTTTAGGTGAGGAGATATCTATTGTTGTTTTAATATGTTGATTATATATTGTGATGCTTGTAACACACTGCAAGGTCAGAGATATTGTCTTTTTAAAGCAATAAGCCTCATTCAGTCTAAGTGACTTGACAGGACGGTATCTAACGATGCTTCCTGTGGAGCCAAAACTTGGAAAAATGCTCTTGGCAGGTGCTATCTTCAACTGCCTAGATCCAGTTTTGACTATTGTTTCTGGTCTTAGTGTCAGAGATCCTTTCCTAACACCATTTGACAAGAAAGACGTAAGTCACTCTCCAATTTTATTATATCTAGGGCTTATCGTGCTCTTTATTTCTTGTTCAAACTATTGTTATACATGTACTATGTGCTTTGTTTACATTGTAGTTAAGTATCACTTAATCACGAATATTGGTTTATTAACTTTTCATTTATTCTCTAAGGCTATGTTTGGATGGGGAACTTCAAAGTACCCAGGATTTAGATTAAATGGTTTAAAACGAGGAACTTCAAAGTACCAAGGGATTTCAAAATGATTACATGCAATACATTTAAATGGATTTGTAAGTAACACATTAATAGGTGTTAGTGCCTTTGTATGCTCATGTGGTGCATATGTTCCCTTCTTAGTTATTATCAACTAGTTACTTACAATCACCCTATTTAATTGTTGGTAGTTCATTTCTTAGTAATATAGGACAAATCCCTTGGTCCTTGAAGTTCCTCATCCAAACATATCCTTAGATTTCTGAAGGAGGGGTGATTCTAGAATTAGGAAATATTCCCTCCCCCTTCTGATTTTGGGCTGGTGGTCAGATGCCTCTTAGCTGTAAATTGAGATGAATACTTGGTTTGGCTCAAGTTTTTTGTCTTTTGGGTGGAGATGCAACATAGTGAAGTTGAATCAAATTTATAAATGTGGGCTAGTACACCATTATTACCAAGAATATGTTTATTTTTGTGTTTTTTTATCCTCGCAGCTTGCGGAGGCTGCAAAATCTCAGTTTTCCCGAGATTATAGTGATCACCTTGCTCTTGTGCGGGCCTATGAGGGCTGGAAGGTTGCTGAAAGAGACTTTGCTGGATATGACTACTGCTGGAAGAATTTTCTTTCAGCACAATCGATGAAAGCAATTGATTCTCTTAGAAACGAATTCTTCTCTTTGCTAAGGGATACTGATCTTGTTGATGCTAACACCACCACCCATAATACGTGGAGTTATGATGAGCATCTGATTCGTGCAGTTATTTGCTATGGTCTGTATCCTGGAATTTGCTCTGTTGTGGTAAGTATCAATTTTTTCTTCTTTCCTTCAGTGCTTTACTTTCTGATTATTCTCAAAATTCTTGATGCTGTCAATTCTTCATCTTATGGATTCGTGATGGTTATAATATCCTGACTTGTAGCTCTTGATGACTACAGCCATTTATGATCAAGTTGGGAAACATACTTCAGTTAGCCTAAGAATGTAATTAAAAATTATTTAACACCATATTTTGGGTACACAGTCCTCAATTGGCCAAAATTTGTCTCTGTTCGTTAGTGAATTCATTAATTATAAGATTTTTCCCAATACGCATAATATGATTCATTTTTCTTTTCTAATTTTCTTGGGGATTTCAACATGGATATGCAGCTCAATGAGAAGTCAAATTTACTGAAAACTATGGAGGATGGCCAGGTGCTGCTATACTCGGTAAGCATTCTTGTTAATCACGTTAAGAAAAAGATGTCTTGCTTTTCTTTCAGTTTAATCTCATGCACTATTCCTTTTCTAGAACTCCGTCAATGCTCGGGAACCTAAAATTCCATATCCATGGCTGGTTTTCAATGAGAAGATAAAGGTGAACTCTGTTTTTCTACGGGATTCAACAGCTGTGTCTGATTCCGTGCTGCTCCTATTTGGTGGAAGTTTTTCAAAAGGAGATATCGTAAGTATTTCGTTTCTGATGTTTGCTGGATGTGTCAAGAGGCTTTTATGTTTTGGTTGTTGGAGTAGGCATTTGTGTGCATACTCGATTATCTAGTTATTGTTTTCTGCTATTGTTGATTTGTTGTTGTTCCTTATTTTAGTCCTGTTTACACTTCTATGTTATGTACAAGTGAATACTGAGATGATTGAGTTCCTGTTCTGGCAGGATGGACACTTGAAAATGCTGGGAGGATATCTGGAATTCTTCATGAAACCTGCTATAGCTGAAATGTATCAATGTCTAAAAGTGGAACTTGATGAGCTAATTCAAATTAAAGTAAGTAAAGCTATGCACGAACTTACTTAATTTCTCTCAAGTCTTAAGCTTTGGGACTCTCTTGTTTTTGTTAGTCTCTTGTCTCTCTCGGGCTTCTTTCCACTTTACTTTCCCAGTTGCCCTTAAAGCAAATTTTGAATGTGTTTCCTCCACTTGTTATCTCTGGCTGATGTCAATTTTGGTGAATACTTAACAGCTAGAGAACCCCAGGATGGACACACGCTCTTTTCATGAACTCCTTTCTGCAGTGCGATTACTGCTCTCGGGGGATCAAGGTGAGGGTAGATTTATATATGGACGGCGCGTCCATACATCCTCAAGGCCATCTGCATTGGTAGCACAGCCTGCATCGCTTTCCAGAATTGAAAGCGGACCGGGGGGTGATAATTCTAAGAGCCAGCTCCAGACATTGCTGACAAGAGCAGGATACGCTGCACCCATCTACAAAACCCGGCAACTGAAGAACAACCAGTTCCGAGCCACCGTGGAGTTTAATGGAATGGAAATCATGGGCCAGCCTTGTAACAACAAGAAGAGTGCAGAAAAGGATGCAGCAGCCGAGGCCATCCAGTGGCTAGTGAGTGGAACACAATTGGGCCATGAGTACATCAATCACATGTCAATGATGTTGAAGAAAAGCAAAAAGGATCACAATTAAAAAAAATCAGCAAGACCCAATTCTCCCTCCCAAACAACTTTATGATAGGCAATTAGCACAACTGGTGGTGCTTGGGAGCCCCCCCTTCACAATCAACGTGGTCACAATGTCCGGCGGAAAACCTCGGGCACCATTATTATCACTCAAAAGCTAGCAGTTCTGGTTTTGTTTCTACATTCTTTTTACACCATATATAATTGATCAGACATCCCTACTCCTCAGCAATGTAGTGGTTGATTTTTTTTACTGTTGGATCATCTGCGTCAGTACACAGCCACATCCGACCTATAGGTTGGGTTAGGGGACGAGATTTGACATAATTTTGGACATTTCAGTCGTTTGCATTTATATCATGACACTGAAGTTGTCTAAGATACATAAAAAACAGGTGAAATTGTAGTTAGTTGCAGTAAAATATGTGCAGGCCATACACTCAGCGCAGATGTAAGACTAAGAGTAGTCATTTTTTCTTACCCTCTTGGACCTCAGATTTTCACTTCGCTGTAACATATCTGTAGGCCGGTGTATTTCGTCACCTTTTTTTCAATAACTAGCTCTTTGTATTTATCAAGTATTGGTACTTTTTCTTTTTGTTGTGTTTTCATCGGCGATTATGCCGAGCCGCCAAACTTTATGAAGCCATGCATGGTAGGCACAAGGTGAATGGGTGAGGATTGAGAAAGATGGGGACTCGATTTGGCTGGCCATGAGGAGGACACATGTAGCTTCATGCATGTGACAGACTATTAACTTGGGAGATAAAACCGCTGCTGGGTCTTTGCTATAACGTTATAAAAACAAAATTGTATTTCTTTTCCGAGGTAAAATGAAAAGGGACCACCGTCCCCTTCAATTTCAATATAATAACCTTTGCATCTCTTACAACGATCTTTGATTCTTGACCTGACCTAGCAAGTATGAGAAAAAAAAAATCAACCCTTTCTTCCCTTTTTTTTTTTTTTTAATAATAAAATTTCGATCTCACCTTCTCGAAATGCGACATCGATATGGCTGTCGGGGGTGTAGGCTTGTTGATTAGGTAAATATTATTGAAAATTATGGAATCTGAAAGCATATGATCGGAGTATGGGGCAGGCTGGGAAGGTCTCTGCCTCTTTGATGTCCTACTGTCCATAACGTTGTTCCTAACAACTTACACTTTTGGGCTTCTTAGGCCACATTGAAAATGAACCATTTTAACGACGAAAATGATTACTTCTTTCTTGTGCCTTAATGTAAACCCCGAATTATCTGAAGACGAGCCATCGTCCTCACCATGCTGTGGGGTTGCTCGGGCTTCTTGTGAACTGAAATTTGACCAAAGTAAAGGGGGGCGGAGGAGGACCCCCTTTTTGTTTCGGTTTGCTCCTTTTTTATATGAAACAAAATTCGAAAAGGAAAATGTATTTGTGTGCGTGGATTATATGGAAAGGGAGCACAAGCTTGGGCCACTTAGTCGGATCGCACATCGCAGGTTTGTGAGTCCCGTGACAATTAAGAAACCCAAAACTTACACACTCACTCTTTATTTTATCCTATGGGGCATGTGGGGAAAGCTTTGTCAGTCCATACGCATTCGTCATTGTAGATCAATAGTGGCTTAAAAATGTTATTACCAGCAGATTCAAAGTCGCAGAAAAATGAACTGAAATAACGAAAGTCATGCAAAGAGAATCTCATGAGCACCTCCATTGATAATGACCGGTGGATAAATAGAGCATTGATAATAGGTAATAGGCTGGGTTAAGTAAAATAAGTGGAGCCCTCCATTGATAATGACCGGTGGATAAATAGAGCATTTTTCACACTTGATGTGGAACAACTCAAAACCAATATTCCCAAACCCAGAAGAAGAAGAAGAAGCCCCATCACCAGCTGGATTATTCTACCTTCCCTTCCCTAAATCAACTTTCCAACTTTCATATATGGATTCCTCTTTTTTCTCTTTCAGTATTGATTCTTTTTTCTCTTTCAGTTTTTTAAATAGTGAAATTTTATTTGAAAAATATGAAAATTTTAAATTTGTAGTATATATTCTTAAATCATTATCATTAAACTAATAAAAATCTCAAATTCTATTTACACAAATAACAAGATCAATATTCTTATTAAAAAAAAAAAAGAATATTGATTCCCTTTTCCTTTTCCTTTTCCATTCCCATTCCCATTCCCATCATCATCACCAAACCAACAGGCACGGACCACTGGATCACCACTGTCACAGATTAACACGCACGCACGCACTCATTAAGCTAGGCAGCTAGCTGTAGCCTGTACCTTATACAAATCAAGTACCAACTGCATTATTAAGTACTTAAATGCAGTGTCAATTATCTGATTCATTCTTATATTAATCAATCAAACAAATAGCACAATAATGAACCCCCAGGTGACACTAATTACATAAAATCTTCCTCATAATTAGTTTTTTATTTACCTCCCAACTCTCTCACACTTTTTACCTATCATCCGAGTATTCGGTACCCAACTTATTACGATTATTTTACATCTATATGTTGAAACATAGATTATACGTTCGATTTCCTTGAAATCAATCTAAGATTAATATTGACGTAGATTACGATTTGATTACTCCTTTAATCATATCTTGATTACTCCTTTAATCATATCGTAAAATAATAACCCTACACAGGTCGAGTCTAGAGAAGCAGTCCGCTCTAGAACTTAATAGAGGTGTTGATTAACAACAACAATAATAATAATAATGATGGTGGTTTGTAAAGTGCCTAGTTTGGTGGGTTTAGACTTTAAACGGTGCGTTTTGATGTTGGGAAGTGGATAATATATAGAATTTGTTTCTTGTTACTTTTTCATTGCAAGTCATTTGTTGTAATTGGTAATTTTATTTCTTTTGATGACTTTAGTTTTTTTTTTTTTTTTTTGGTAGTGTGATGCTCAATCCCGGCCCTTCGATCACATGAAGGAAATGATTCCTTGAATAAAGAAAGGCAAAAAGGCAAAGGGCAGAGAGCCCTAAGCACCCGTGTGTATTCATTCAATGGCAATGAGTGCTCATCGAGTGCTCTTCGTCTCATCATATGTTTGGTCAATTTGCAATCCAACCTGTTTTCTCCTCTCCATCTCAAGCAATCAAACCCACACTCACATCAACTAATGTCATCAATGTTTCTTATTATAAAATTAAAAGCGATATTATCCTATTCCGACTAAGCCTCATTGGACCGGGTCGGACAAATCAGTCCAAAATTTTTGGGTTTTGACTAGGCCAGATCGAACCTATTTCATAATTTAAAAAAAACCGGGCCGGATTGGGCGGACATGAACATAAATATGAAAGCCAATACCCTTTGTCGGGTCGGATTTGAGCCGAGTTTTTATTGGGTTTTATGGGTCGGGCATACTAAGCCCATTTGGATCGGGCCTACTAAACTCACTTCTATCTACCTAATTATAAAAATGTGAATTGAGTTTAAATATCATTATTGAATATTGAGACAAGGTAAGGAGGGGACTTATTGAGTTTGAAGAATTGACTTAACATTTCGACCACAAAATCGAGACATGATAAGGTGGTCACTAATCTCCAATGGAGTGTTGTAAAGTCACTTCTACAACATTGTATATGACTCCAATAGTGTAGACCTTATCTAACTTCACTAGAGGTGTTGTAAATAAATGTTACTTTTTCAAAATCATTTTTTTTTTTGAGATTGGAAAAAGACGATGCGATAAAAAGTAATCAATAAAACTAATCATTGAGTATCTTGAATTAAACGTTGTAAATGACAGAAAAACTACTTTTACAACATTATAGATAACTCCAATATTGTAAACCTCATTTGACTCCAATAGAGATTATGTAAAAAACAGTGTTATAAATTTCACTTTTTCATTTTTTAAAATTTTTTAATTTTTGAATCACTCGGTTATCTACTTTCCTACTGGTTTGTTTTTTTTTTCTAGTAATTTATATTTCTTACTTTTTCCTTTATAACTGTTGTATGTGTGACAAGCTTTCGCAAAATCCTTCAAAAGGTGCAAAATCATACCACATCCACTATCGGTGAGTTAACTAGCATATATGTTAATCATTGTCATTAGTAAAATTCTTCAAGAGACACGAATCATGTCATATATATCTTTATACAGTTATTGATCCTTATCTACATATTCCACTGATAAGTAAAATCCTTTACAAGATAAGAACTCACTATATCATTTGATTGCATTAATCATAGTCTTTTTGTATGATACTATCATAAAAGAATCCAAATAATGAGTTTGAATGTAAACTAACAATCAATTATCCTTAAAGCCAGTCAAAATCTAGATCGGTCAAATATTTGATGCCTCCAGGGCTTCCAGTTCAAATAAAATTATACAAAGAAAAAAATAGTAACACAAATAACAAGCATCATGATTCATGAAGAAGACATAGGAAAAGGGAATCAATGAACCATCAATGATAAATATACCGCAAATAAAGAAGATCCCCAGGGGCATTCTCGTCTTTTTCCATCTTTGTTTTCTTATTTATTGGATCAGGTCTCTCTCCCTCATTCAACCCAACCGCATCTGAAAAACAAAAAAAAAACATCTTCAAAATCTCTCCTTTCTTTTTTCCTTCTGCTGACACAACTTCAAAATCTCTCTTTGACCGTCGTACCATAAACACACGCGCTCTCTCTCCTCTCCTCTCCTCTGTATAATAAATTTATCATAATAAAAAAAATTAAATATATATAGGCGTATAAGTTGGTTTTTGCGATTTTCTCTTTTGGGTTTTCTCCCATCATCATCATCCTTCGCCTTTTCGCCGCTGTTGCAGAGCAAGAACTCTCCGTGTGGAGAAAAGAGGGAGAGAGAGAAGAACAGAGTCATCCCTTTCTCCCTTTCTATCTGCCACTGCAAAAAGGTTCCTCATTTGGCAGATTGATTAGCAAAAAATACAATCTTTTTCTCTTTAAACTCTTCCACTTATCTCCTCCTCCTCCTCCTCCTTTCCTCGTCAGTAATTAAACTCTCTCTCTTTCACCCACATACACTCACTTTGTTCAAATTTCCAAAAGCTTTGATCCGACGGCCACGATCTTCTCCTCTTACGGCTATTTTCTACGTAAGTATCTCCAGCTTTCTCTAAAATACATGCCCTTTTTACCAACCTTTCTCTCTCTTCAGTTTTTCAGCCTCGCACATCTATCTGTACAGGCTATATATACACACAACAAGTCGCATGTACATATACCGTTGATAATACGTACTTGGGTATTTTTGTATCACTATATTTATGTAGTTTCTATGTCGTTTTATTTTGTTTAATCTTGTATTTGTTTCCTGGTTTTTGTGTGTGATTTGTTTCATTTCATTCTTTCAAAATTATGAATTTTTCGTTTCTTCGGAAAATAAAACTTAAGAAGACCGCTTTTCCCAGATTTTTGTCTTTGGTTTTGAAATCTGACACTTATTCTTTGATGGTTTCCGACATGCAATGATTTTAACTTGGAATTGTATGACTCCTCGCACTGGTACGGGGATTATTGATTTCAACCCTTGATGCCGGATTTACTTTGGTGTAGAAAAGCATTTACTGTATTTGTTTTCTACATTTCTTTTAGCGATGTGTCTACTGGTTTCTAAGCACATGATTAATGCTTTTAAAGCCTCAAATTTTGAAAATTTTAGATGGGTATTTTGGGTTACAGTTGTGCTCACCTAAGTTCAATATGTGCATGTGGGTTAAGACTTTAGTCTTTTCGTTGATTGTAGCATACTGTTAGTTCCTTTTACGGTATGCAATTATGTATGTTTATATTCTATGATGTGAAGAACCTTCTTTTGGGGGTGCAAAACTAGGTTAAGATATTTGAGGTTAAGAATTTGAAGTATAGATGTTTATTACGGTGATTAAGCGGTAGTATCTTGGAAAATAATCACATGTGGATTAAGTCTGGGATTGAATTTTTCTGGGCTTGTTTAGTTTTTAAATATTAGACCAAAACAGATGCTTACTTGTGTAAATCACATGCCCTTTTGACGATGGGAAAATCAGGCTACAAATGCTTGCTCAAATATGTCCAGAGGACACCCTTAAGAGTTTGGACCTCCAATGGTGTATAAAGGTGGAAGTGGTCTATATGTTTGCTTCATTGAGGCATTATTGTATATTTTTATTTTGAAGGTTTCCACCGTGTGCATTACTTCCTATCCTCCTAATAAGGATTGGAAAAATCTTGTGGTGGAAATTTTTTGTGGGAAGGGGAGAGTCACTTTACAGCAGATGATGTTAGATGTTTCTAACTGGTAGGGAAACCTGTAGGGACTGTACCTTTATGTAGGGCGAAATGCACCAAATTGTGTCTGACTAGATTTTCCATTTCTTTATAAGATCTATGTCTCAAACATGTAGGACTGAGGAGTTTGTGGGAATCAAATATCTTCTTAGAAATTCCTAACCTGGAATGGGGCCATTATGAAATGGGAAATTATAACTTCCTGAATTGGACCCTATTTGAAGCTTTGTTACAAATAGGGACGGTGGTCATCTTATGTTTGGACCCTATTTGTGTGGCTGCGGATTCTATGTGCATGTGGTATAATCTTAAAGAAAACTAGAAATCTTGATGATCATGAATTTAGCGTCAGTCAAGTTTGTGTTTACTACTGCCTAGATGTATGGGCAAATAACAAGGATTTTTTTTGAAGCTAGTTCATGTATATATGTTGTCAGTGGGTCACAAATAATATACATTTTGATGACATTATGAACACTTTTTTTTTTATGACATATATTGTCTTTCATGTTATGATGCAAATTGTCAACAACTTTCACAATTTGTACTTTATCTCATCTGGTTATCGGATATGTATTTCTAGCATCAATTGAACTATTGGGTTATTTCTGGCCGGCTTAAGCAAACTGACTTATTTTTTGTTATTAGAATTTCAAAATGATATGGTTCACTATTGGATTCATTTGTACCTTTGACATGCTGTTGACACCTAGTTATTTTCCACATTACATTTAGCTGTCTCATTTTCCCCATTTGTTTGAAGACTTTATAAATAATATAAGGTTACAAATCAGGAAGATCAATCTAAAAAATAATTGTACCTGATTATATTTTGTTATTTTCAGTGAGAAAGTTGCATTCTTGTAGTCAAGGCTGATGGAGCCTAATGGTCATAGGAGAGTGAGGAGAAAGGAAAATTATGTCCAAGAAAATGGTGACATGAGTCAGTCAAATGGAGGTGATGACCTAGATCCATGGACTGCATGGGCATACAAACCTCGGACCATTTCAATGTTACTTATTGGCGCATGTTTTCTTATGTGAGTGCTCTTTCCACTGAGTAGATTTCCTCTCTATTATAGTAGGTAACCATTGATTTTGTGGATTGCAAACTAAATGCTTCTGGCCCTCTGAACTATTTGCTGCAATCCCTGCCACAGCTATTGATATCAGATGGTTTTTATGAATATCCAGTCACATTCTCATGGCTTTTGATCCTCTACTTCTTTTATCTGTTGCATGTGCCTATGCTGTAGCATAATTTGCATTAGCATATCGAAGTGCCAGTCAAATGACTTGGGTGTTGCAATGATGCGGTTAGGTTCCCTCATTTAGGCTTACAGGATCTATTTACAGATGCAAAATGGGATATTTTATGTTCTGCAGTGTCTCATTTTCTTGTTTAACAGAGAGATTTGCTAGTTGGTACTCTACTGTTTCAGTATTGTTGGTGATCTACATTTTTTTTAAACAATATTTTTTGAATTATTAAGAGAAATGTTAAATGTTTTATTGGTGACTAGTTGGGTAAGCGGAGCCCTACATCCGGAAAGCAGTGCAACTGGAGATGTTGTTACATCTGTAAAACGGTATGTTCTTTGCTGTTCAATTTGGTGATTTGTTTGACAGTATACTCTTCATTACATTTTAGAGTCATTATTCCCTATGCCAATTCTTTCCTGCAGGGGTGTATGGGCGATGATTGCAGTTTTTCTTACTTATTGCTTGCTGCAAGCCCCGTCTACGTGAGTTTTTTGATTGACTTTGAATTTAGTTTTGGATTGTTGTTAGTATGTTGTACTCTTTATATCACTTGTTCCTTTTTGTGTATCAATGAGTATAATTAGCACTACTCTATCAGTTACTCTGTCATTTGAACAGTTGAAGTTAGTAATTTGGGGGGTTGGGAAACCCAAATCTCTTTCTTGGTGACTAGATATCTATACTCATAAGAGAAAATGTGGGAATTTGATGAATCGTAATTTAAATCAACAGCTGGTGCATGATTTTTCATATACAATGAATTTGGTGTTTAGACATTCTATGCTTTGGTGTTTCAGATTTTATGGGGACTAAAATAAGAGAAAATAAAGAAAAAGGCACCTAAATGATTTATTATTTGGGTTTGAATGCAAGTATAAGGCAAGGGATAATATGGATAAACAAGAGAATTTTATGATCTCAGTAATTGAAATCTTATATATAAATAATGGTGGTGTAATGGATCTATTATCACTCTCTTTGGTCAGAGATTCTGTTATTATTCTTCTTGATGGTTGTTTTGGTTACGTAGGGAATAAATATGGTTCATATAGAGATAAAGTTTGTTTTGGTTTTACTTTTATTTTCTGTTTTTCTTGTATGCAAGTAATACTTTTGCCACTAGCAAATAGCATCAATAGTAAATATTTTGGTGAGAAATTGTTAGCTTTATACTCTATTACACCTCATACAGGGTTCTAATCAGACCACATCCTGCAATTTGGCGCTTGGTTCATGGAATGGCTGTTGTATACCTTGTTGCCCTCACATTTTTGCTTTTTCAGGTTTCTTTTTTGTTAATTCTGAAAGTCTGTTTCTTCTTGTATCTAGTATTTGAATTTTCTGTGTCTGTTTTACATGTATTTATGTTAATATATGCATGTATAAACTCCGAAAGTCTGTTTGTCGGAAGTTTGTTTTCTGTGTTTCTATATTTGATATATACATTTCCATCTGTTAAGTTAAATTTCATTCCAATAACAATTTTCACGGCCTTAACAAATTCATGTGTGTCCGATGCTAGTTGTTAATTTAAGTTTCTCCATTTTTTATAGTTCCTTTCTTTTCTTTAAATGCCACATCTTCTGCCAATGATTGGATTAAATTGGATGACATAGTAGATTAAAGGTATATTGAAAGAAGAAATGGTGGCCAACTTCCAAATTTTGTTCAAGTTGAAGGTAGAAGATAGATTATAATGAACAAAGTCTTTCCCTTTAAAATCTCAAAACCTTGTAACTTGGAGAGAATTTGGATGTTGGCCTTCGTTTCTTACTTCAAAATACATTGAATCCTGTGAGTTACAGGACCCAATCCAATTCTGGGGACCAAAGGTTGCCTGAAAGGCCGATTTTCTTTTCTAGAGGTCTTCACTTTTCTACTTTACCTTATGAATCGTTCTAACGTCTAAATTGTCGTGATAGTTAATTTGTGTTTCTCATTTTACAGAAGCGTGACGATGCTCGGCAATTTATGAAGTTTCTCCATCCTGATCTTGGTGTTGGTAATGGAATTGTTTTTATTGATTTTTTAACTTGGCATTTTATTTGACTGGGGATATTCGATTGTTCAATTTGTGAAGCTTCTAAGATTTTATAAGGTTTTTTTATTCGGATTGCATATTCAAGGTATTCATTTTTTTGTATATTGATTTCATACAGAACTTCCAGAAAGATCTTATGGTGCTGATTGTCGCATATATTTGCCTGAAAATCCTAATAGCAGGTTTAAGAATGTTTATGTATGATTTCTTCTTTCACACTATCTATTTAATTGTTTCTCATGTTATATTCTCAGTCTACATAAGTACTGTTTCAGGGTGCCAATCATCTGATATTTCTTTCTCCTCTCTCTTTAGGAAACACTTTTTGATGAATTTGTTGTAGCCCATATAGTTGGGTGGTGGGGAAAGGCTATATTGATCCGTAATCAACCCCTTCTGTGGGTGCTTTCGATCGGATTTGAGTTGATGGAGGTTTGTTTATCGACTTTATACTTAGTTTTATGTTTGCTTAAGTTGTTGCCTTTATTGTTACTCTAAAGCTCATTTGGCATATTCAGCTCACCTTTCGCCACATGTTACCAAATTTCAATGAGTGCTGGTGGGACAGCATAATTCTTGACATTTTGATCTGCAATTGGTTTGGTGAGTACTTTCTTAGATTATTAATAATGGGCTTCTTTTGTGTCTCATCTAGTTATTTCTTTGGTATCATTTTTTTTATCTGTAGCAGGGAATTTTTTTTTTTTGGGTAGTAAAACTATTGGGATATCACTGTGGAGCATTGGTCAGTTTCTTTGCAGTAGATGCAAAAAATTTTGTTGGCAATTGAGAATATTTTTAAGATTCAATATGCTAACTAGCTGGTTGGAACTCTCTTGCATACATGATTGTTTATCGCAAATAGAGACAGGTTTAAAAGGATCAGTTATTTGTTATGAAAAAATTTGATTGAATGGATCTTGTATTTCTATTCATCTTCTCCCAAATACCGTGAGTGTAACAATAAAGATTATTGTTATTGTTTTTGGTTCTTACAGTTTTGCCTGCAAGTTAGCGGTTAGAAATTGTGATTTACTACCTCCTGTGACTTGATCTCTTTGGTGTACTTGACAGGTATCTGGGCTGGAATGCATACAGTTAGGTACTTCGATGGAAAAACATACAAGTGGGTTGGTCTAAGCCGTCAGCCTAATATTATTGGAAAAGTATGTTATGAATTTCAATTACACATTTTGGTTGACCATGAATACACCCTTATTGCCAATCTGTTTAAGGAAAAATTCACTTGACAAGTTATATTGGAAGTAATAGTTGCAACTTATACAGTTAGCAACCTGGGCCTACTTCCGTAGATACTGTAAACGTAAGATGTTATTCACGAGATGTGATTTGGGAGGTGGAATCTTGTGTATTTCAGGTCAAACGAACACTGGGACAATTTACACCAGCTCAGTGGGACAAAGATGAGTGGCATCCCTTGCTTGGTCCATGGCGTTTCATTCAAGTCCTCACGCTTTGCATTGTATTCATGACCGTGGAGCTTAATACATTCTTTCTCAAGTTCTGTCTTTGGATTCCTCCTCGGAACCCCTTGATCGTGTATAGGTTGATATTGTGGTGGCTAATTGCAATTCCTACAATTCGCGAGTACAATTCATACCTTCAAGATCGGTATCCTCTCCCTCCCTCCCTCTCGATTATGGACACCCCAAGTTCAGTGGAAGCTTTATTGCATTGAATTTAGGTTTCGTGCTTACCCTTTTTCTTGATTATTGTATTTGCAGAAAACCCGTGAAGAAAGTTGGAGCATTTTGTTGGCTTTCCGTAGCTATTTGCATTATGGAGCTTCTCATTTGCATCAAATTTGGACATGGTATGTTCTCTTTTTTCTTTGTTCATTGATCAACTAATGGGTTTCGAGTCCTGGTACATACTTGAGTTCGTCTTAATCACAATATTCACACCTAACTATTTTGTTTGATCAATGTTGTTCAGGATTATATCCTAAACCGATGCCCCTATGGCTGGTGACGTTTTGGGCATCCGTTGGATCCTCCCTTGTAATATTTTTGATTGTTTGGTCTTGGCAACTGCACCGGAGTTTAGGGCGAAAGCGGCGATGACTATACACCACACCATTTTTTGATTGCTTCCTTGTCCTGTCCTCAAGGGTATCGATCCTTCCATGATGTAGATATATTTATCCACCTTTCATTAATTTTAATTGTACATCCTTGACTTGATTCTCTTAGATTAGAAGATCACAGTTCCTTGAGAAGCAAAATATATTTATTCTTTCTTGCTAGGGAGTTGGAAATACAAAGGCTCGTGATAATTACTGGTTTGCCACCGTTACAATGTCAGATTTTTCTGAGTCAAAGGATGATGAGCCATTTTGAACCAACTACTGGTTCATTCATGTTGTAATCTTTAGTTCTTTTCCTTTATATTACGGGTTTATGATTTTTGTCAATTTATCACATTTCGTTTGTGTAATAACGTACCAAATGTCAAACAGCTGAGTCAAAGTTCCTCGTATTGTATCAGACTCCTCTTTTTTTCGTTGCATGCATTCCCATCCGTGTCGCAATTGGATTCGATAAGTTACGTGTTTGGTGCACGATTCCCCAAGTTGACTCACTTGTGGTTACCTTATGGCCGCCCGATGTATAACGCTAGTCACTAAGGATTGAGGTTGACCTAGTGACATCCAGTCTCTACTAAGCATTGGGGTTGTGATCTAGTGACACCCAGTCTCTAATGTATCGAAGGACAGGTGAACCACCATCACCCCAAGGAGGTATCGAATGACAGGTGAACCACCGTCGCCCCAAGGAGGCCCGGCTAACCACCGTCGCCCCGAGGAGGTCCGGCTAAATCAACTTCAAGGGTAAGAGTCTTTGTAACAGTTTGAATGATGGAATTTACTATTGCCTTCTACCCAAGAATATTACAACAATGGCTATACAGACCGACATCAAACGACTCCTTTTAATCAAATCTCTATTGGACTTCCCCTTACCTATGATATCTAAGGTTCCCTTTCCCACATTTCATCACCGCGCATTACACTTATTTCACTCAGTAGAATCCCAATTCCGTGATGCATTGATGCTTCTCGTTAATTCGGATCTTCAGTCAGCTTCCCATGAAGCTCCCTATAACCAAAACAATGAAAGATCCTGGGTGTCTAGAGCAAATCCACAGCATGCCTTTTTACTATTTAGGCATAGGCGGGATAAAAATGACTTTTCACAGATTGGGCTAGCTTCTAAAACCCCCTTTAACATAAATTTTGCTACACGGAAGAAAACGGGGTGGCCTCAAACTTCTTCTTCCAAACAGTCCTCCCCCTAACAATCTCTTCATTTTTGGGCTCCCCATGGCTTTGGAGGAGATGTGTATACCTCACTGGCTTCTTCTCAAATGCCCCCAAGAATCCTCCATTCTCAAGAATTCCGGCTGCCAAAGAAAACCCATTGAGGAGACTTGTGTCGCGGGTTCCTTGCTTCAGCTCTTCCCTGAGCATCCCATCCTCATCTGGGTTGCAAAGTGATTGAACTACATCTGAACTCCCACATTCCTTTCTGTATTCGAGCGTGATTCCCATTAGCTGGTGAGACTCCAAAATATGATCGGGAATAGTCTGTCGAAAACATAGATTAGCTTTGATTAATTTCAAAATAATGGAACAAAAATATACTTAATCTGGGGCGGGGTTCTGCATGTATGTACCTCTAGCATCCATCTCACGTACTTGACATTGTTGACATGGTGGTTCATGTCCAAATCACTTCTCTTGGGCTACAATTAAAAAGAAAATTGCATATGTTAGCATATGCTTAATCCTTTTAACTGTCTATTGAGATGTTGGGAGTAATTTGGACATGATATTTTTTTTTTACCTTCAAGTCACTGTTGACATACTTAGCCTCATCGTCCAACTTGCCAATTTTCTCAGCGACATCATCGGCGATTGCCTGTTTCTCTATGAACCAAGGTGCAATCTCAGCCCTCACCCCCTCTGGCATTTTCGAAAGCCGCCTTGTTTTCCGGTTCATCATCACCCATGTGCTGTTACAAGTTTTGTTCAAGCAATAAGTACATAAATATATAACAAGAATTATTCGATAATCAAACATGAGGAGATGAAAGAGACTAACAAGTACCTGGTTGCACGAGCGAAAACATGGCCGGTGGCTTGGCTTCGGATTAGCCAGTCGCGCTTCATGCCATTCTTGCCGGATGCCCTAACCCAAGTGTCAATTTCCAGTACCTCTCCCCTGCCGGTGCCATTTTTAACTCAACATTAGTTTCGTGCCCTATTCAGGAATGTTTCTGAAAAAAAAAATTAAAAGCGTTTTTTCTAGTAAGTTGAACTTACCATACTGGAAAATGATTAACCCGTATTTCGGAGTGTTTCTGAAAAAGTTATAAGCGTTTTTTTCTAGTAAATATGGCCGGTCCAAACTCAAGGTGAGTAAGGTCTAAGATTTAAACCTCGCATTATTGGAGGGCCTCAATTTTTGAAATATATTTAATCAATATTATTAATTTATTTAAAAGAATCAATTGAAAACTATTTAAATTCTTATGACCAAGTTTAAGCCCAAGCTCAAGGCAGGTAAGGTCTAAGATTTGGACTTCGCATTATTGGAGAGTCTTAATTTTGAAATATATTTAATCGATATTATTAATTTATTTAAAATAATCAATTTAAAACTATTTAAAATCTTATGACCAAGTTTAAATCAAATAATAAGGCCCAAATGCAGTTTTTGTTAAGGCGCAAAGGTTATGGGTTACCTTTATTTTATTTTTATAAAGAAGGATATATTATTTAGGCATTTTACAATTCTATACAAAGCCATATTTAATTTTTTAATATATTATTAGTATACTTGTTTCAACATAGAAATTTGAATAAAAATACATAAAATTAAGATTTTTTCTCTTCATAGTGATATTAATTTTGTTTTATTAGAATAAATATAATATAAGGTTTGTTATTTGAGTTAGATTATAATTTCGAATGTTAAAATGTGAGATGTATTATTTTAGATAATTTTTTTCTTATAAAATAACATTTCATTTGTAATTAATTTTTTTCAAGATAAAAAAAAAAATAATTAAAGAATCGCCTTAGGCCTCAATTTGCGAGACGGCCCTACTAGTAAATTGGACTTACCAGATTGGATAATGATCAACTTGAACTTGCATTCTTGACACAACCCAAATAAGATCATTCTTCATCATCTCATGAGTAGCTCCAAATCCATCACTCAAAAGTCCCGACATCCAAACATGATTCAATGCCGTTTCCTACGGACCCAAAAATTCACATACTTTATTTTTTCATCAGCATGTAATAATCTCTATATACAAAAACAGTTAGAAGTTAGGTAAATTAGTTTATTACCTGGAGAAGATTGAGGACGCACTCCAATGTCACGGTTTTATCCGGACCGACTTCATAAGACCTAATGACAACCCTCTGCCTGTATCCAACTCCGCCTTCAATGGACAACCCTTGCCGGAAATGGTCAACGGACTGCTTCGTTGTCGGGATGTTCTGCCGGACTTGCTGCTCAGTCATGTACTCATTGCTTGCAACAGGAGCAACTGGATTGAAAGTAGTTGAAACTCCAGCTGTCTGACTCCTGATCTCCACCTTGGTTGTGGACTTTGTGGATGTCCCATTGATCTTGATGTTGTGGAGCTTTTGCTTGTTTGGGTCGTAGCTGTCCCGATTCGACGAGCACCTCACCGGAAAAAGGGCCAGATAGAAGGAAGTTGCCATTTTCCTTGAGGCTTTATTAGTTAATTAGGTTGAAAGGTTGAACCTTTCAAATGGGGAAGGAGAAGATCTTATAGTCTAGCGACGGACTAGTCGAAAGATAAGTTAAAAAAAGCAAGGGGGGACAAAAAGAGGGAAAAAACCTTGTTATAGGAGTTGTATATCTCAAAGATTTGCCTTGTGGCTAATGAAAGAAAGTATGTTTTTTTGGTGTTTTTAAGTTTGAGTTGTGGCCACATAGGTTTGATCGACTGGAAAACAGGACAAAAGGGTAAGTATTCCTTTGTCAAAATCTCTCTATGTTTGAGATGTTTTTCTTTGACCTCCTGCATAAAATTTCAAAAAGAGTAGTGCAGTAAATCACTGTTATAATTTCTTATCAAAATTTAATTTAGTTTTAGGGATATTTTCTTTTAGCTAACCAGTAAATTTTTTGAAGACTAGTGCGACAAATTACTCTCATAATCTTCTATTTAAATCTTGATTTGGTTTTAGGATGTTTTCTTTTAGTTAGCTGGTAGTCTAGGGAAGACTAGTGTAGCAAATCATTATTATAGCCTCTCACTTAAGTCTTGATTTGGTGTTAGGGTAATCAAACTCGCAGCATGTGGAGCAAAACATATATGCAACCTCGTCTTAAACACTGAGCTATAGAAGGAGGGTAGTTTTGTCATGTTTTTGGTTGGTAGAGATGTTTTCTTTTAACTAATTGATAAATTTCAAAATTTTGTAAATAGTATAGGATGTGGCTATTCATGTAAGGGTACAAAAGGTATTTAGTTATCAGTGAAATGGTAGATAGACTATTCTTCAATATACTAAACCCTAATCCTAACTCTATTTAAGGCTTAAGTAAACTGATTAATGAAAATTCTAAACGTATTCACAATATGTTATCAGCACGAGCCCTAACCAACTGAGAAAGATTTCCAAATTCTAGGTCATAGAAGGGGTACTCTCGTGAATTCACACCCAAAAAACAAAGCCATCAACAGATGAATATCATCTTTGCTCTTCAATTGCCCAGACTACACCATAATCACCATCATAACATGATCGAGGCAAGAAGCTCGGGAGAGAGAAAATCACAAAGATCATGTTTGTATATTGGGAATTCAACAATGCTTGGGAAGGCGCTGCATAGAAACGGAAGGACATATGTACAAGAATCTGCACCTGATCCCCTCCTATCATCATTTATCTGTAATTTATCTTTCATTGGCCCTACAGGTTTCTTGCAAGATCTTTGTTATGATATAAATTCCCCTATCACTCCCGGCATGAAAAGTTTCGACGACGGTCGGATTTTTCGATATACATATGGACCAGCCCCTCAATCAATTGGATGCCCATCGACGGGCTCTTGACGGAGACTGTGACAAAGTCTCGAACCAGCAAAGATGGCGGCCTAAATTCGCAGACGTTGTTGCAGAAAAACATGCCACGACCAGATCACCGTTGCATGGAGGCAGTGACCCTGCAAAGATCGTGTCGACCCGCTGCTGTTGGAATACAAAACGACGTGTCATTTTTGAGAAAGCGATGTCTCATTTATGAGAAAAAACGAGGTGTTCCTCGGGCAAGAAAAACTGATAGGACCCGTCCCTAATTTCATGAAAACTCGGACTAGTCATGCACCCGTCCGACAACCCTTGTCAGACAAGGGATATTACCAATTTCATTCATGTCTATATCTTGTTAGTATTAACCAAAATACGTCCACTCCTGCGGGGTTACCGCTCACGTCCAACCTAAATCCCTCACTAGGAACATCCCTTAAATTTCTAAATTCACTAAAAGCCATAGTTACAAGGCATTATTAGTTAGCCTTGAGTTATTCTTATACTAATTTAATTCATTACATACATATGATATTTCCAAATTGCTTACTAAATTCATCTTTAACTTAGTAAGGATGTCCGTGAGGATTTTCTAGTTTCTTCCATCAGATTTATCCATAATAATTACATAAATACCATGCTTAATAGTTGGAAATTTTAATGTAAATATAATGCTTATAAGCATAGTAATTATAAATATAAACATTTATCTTTGGAAATTTATAAATATATGTTAACGACACCCAAACAATTCAAAAATTATATCATTAAATTCGTATTGAAGAGTACTATGAAAGTCATGTTGAACACTCCCCAAAAATCTTATGAACGCTCCCTCACTCGAGTCATTTGTTCTCTGCGCGTGGTGGCCACGCGCCACCACTGTACATCTTCAACCTTGGGCTCGACTCGGTTTCCTGCAACTGGGTTTCCCGCGACTTGCGACTCAGACCCGACTATTTCTCGATCAATTCAGACGATCTAAATGTCAAACTTCCTTGTTTCAAACCCATAATGAGATCTATAATATTAGACTAGCAAGAACATACCTGAATTGTGTTGTCCAAGAATCATGGCCTTTCGGTCATGGATTCTAGAGGCTGCTCAGCCATTATCTACGATCAACACCACTCATTTTCATCCTAAAAGGTTCGTATGATCTTCAGGAACAACATGGAATGTCGTCTTCTGGGATTCCTAGCCCCATAACTGTAACTTGAAAAATGGAACCTCATGGGTTCTTCATTTCCTGCACTGTTTCTTTCTTTCTCTCTCTCTCTCTCTCTCTCTCTTCCCAAATCTCACCAGTTTCTTCCTTCTTCTTTCTGTTCTTCTTTTCCCTCTTCATTCTTTTCTCTAGCCTTTCCTTTTTCCCTCACGATGGTTGGTTGCCATATTTTTCTCTTATTCAGTTTATCCCCACCGAACTCCCTTAAACACACCTATATATATATATATATATATATATAATTGTATATGTCGGTGGAAGGAGTTGTGGAGGGAAAAATGGAGAAAATTGTGGAAGGCTTTAGAACATTCTAGGCCTTTGTAGAAAGAGCAAAATACCCTTCATGTATAATTACCAAAATGCCCTTGACTACCTTTTACCCATAATCGTCTCATTCGACCTTCGATTTTAGCATGCTACCTGCCTACGGATTCAGGAGTTTGAGACCTTCATAACGGTTTTCTAGAAATTCTCAAAAAATGTTCATAACAAAAAGTCAACTATTTGAATTCTTGGTCAAAATTCAACACTTTGACTTTTAGGGGCAAGAAAAGCATTTTTTTTCATTTTCTCGAATACCCGGTGTGTTACAAAAACGACGTGTCGTTCGGGTATAAACGACATGTCGTTTCAGACATTTTTCCATGCAGAGTTTGCTTCGGTTGTGGCCCTATGAAATCCCAGATTCTGACCCAGATGGCTTCGGGTATAAACTATGATAATGGTGACGAGTTATGATAATATGATGTATGATAATGACATATTACTGATGATGACCATCATATGGCATGGTGTGGCATGGCTTTGTGATGGCATAGTCATAAGTATTTTCAATTTGTGACATTCTTTTGATAAATTATAATGAAGTATTGGGCAATTGATCATCATGGTAATGGATGATGATAATGATGACAATTGCACACGGAATAACAGTCTAGAAGGCTACAGTGCGAAAACAAAGGAAAATTACAAATGATACACACATTACAAAGTTAATTGTTATCAACTGACACAAAATAATTGTCATTATTGACATAATTTAATTGTCCTTATTGGCATAAACTAATTGTCATTAAGTTAAGTCTATAACCACAGCCTCGATGGCTACACAGTCCAAGCTCAAGAGGCTACCAATTTAATCCAAGCACAGAAGGTTACTTACGACCTAGAAGGCCTAACATAATAAATAAATAAATAAACACAGATTAAGCCTAGAAGAGTAAGCTCACGCACTAGGCCTAAAACAGCCTAGAAGACTGAACAATAGAAATGTCCCAGAAGGTTACCTATCAGTAGGTTGACCTTGCAAGTTCAAATTAAATAGCTTAGTAGGCTACTAATAGCACAACAGGTTGTCACATTAAGCCCAGTAGGCCCAAGTAAGGCTCAAAGGCCAACAAACACAATAGGCGCATGGCTCGGCTTGGCTCGACCGACTGACTTCAACCGAACTGGTCCAACCAAACTAGTCCAGATGTATCGAATTGGTCCAGTCGAACCAAATTGGTCTAATCGAATCAAACTTGACAGGACCCGTCCCGAATCCCCTAGACTATCGTGGGACGTGCTTGCTCCCGTCTGACACCGCAGATCAGACCAGGGATAAACTCGTCACCCGCTCGGGGTCCATCAGAGTACACCAGGATCGGTGGTGGCATGTGATGTCTCGATCTCTGCTACAGCCCGCATCTGCTATCAACCTGAAGGGTATTGAAATCATAAAAACTGTGAGTGGGCAGAATAATTAACTTTATTTTAAAAAAACATCTATATATAAATTAGTTATACCCTTCACGTAAAAGCATGCATGCATTCGAAAACCATTTCTCAGTAATTTAAATCATTAGGGCCTTAGCCCAAAACTGTCAACCAAAGTATATAGGAACTCAGCCCAAAGCAATCATGTGGGACTCAGTCCAAAACCAAATCCGTAGGAACTCCGCCCAAATCAAGTCATGTGGGTCTCAGCCCAAATCCAGTACACATGGGTCTCAGCCCAAAACCAATAATAGAATACGAGGTCTTAACCCCAAATCGATCTCTGTAAAACCTCATACATACATATATATATAACCCATCCTCGTCATCTCATATGCCCAATCAAGAACCCGTCACGAAATATCTACAGTATGCATACTATGCATGCTACTCGGGTCTCATCTTTGAGTCTACTCCCAGGATCTACGACGTCTGGGGGGGCCTGTCATCGAACCCTGTCTGAGACTATCTCATATTTCTCACTATTGGGATGTGCTCCCTCTTGGAGTCACACATCCCAGGAAGTAGATCGTGACACTCTAGGATCATCGACGTCTGGAGAAGACTATTCATACGGGAGGGTATATACATATAAGTGAAAACATTCCTTTCTTTCAAATCATAGTTCAACTGGGTCTCATACCCGAACATCTCAACAGGATTCCTCGAATTCGATTCAAATCCAAATCTCACAGGGACTCAAGTCCAAATCCATCTCAACAGGGTCTTAAACCCAAATTCTCATTTCATAAACCACAACTGGGACTCAAGCCCGATTTCACAATCCACTGGGCCTCCAGTCCGATATCACAATCAACTGAGAATCATGCCCGATATCAAAATTTAACTGGGCCTCGAGCCCGATATCACAATCAACTAGGCTCAAGCACGATATCACAAATCAACTGGGCTTCAAGCCCGATATCATACACCAATTAGGCCTCAAGCCCGATATCACAAATCAATTGGGTCTCAAGCCCGAGATCATATTTTCCATTCCGAAACCATTTTAGAAATAAAATCACTCGATACCACAAGCACGTATAAGAACCCGACCGAAGCCAAAGGTATCACATAAAACACCAAACACCTCGAATTACGTGCAATCACACATTTTCCTCCGAAAAGGCCAAACAATTCATATTAAAATCATATACACTCATGGCATTTCAAATCATGTTCATAAACTCATATAAAAAATTTATGCATGCATCAAATTCATAAAACAAAGTCCACTCACAGACCGTCCAAGCTGCGCCTCGATATGCTCGCTATAAGCCCTTCTCAGGCCAATCATCGTCACTGAGACTCCCGGACCTGTCCAAATCATACTAGAAGGTTACTAACTACTTGAATAACCTCTCATAAAAGCCCCCTAATTTTTCAAGATTTTTAACATATTTTAAACTCGATCCTAAATCTTCGGACATCCTGAACTATATCAAAACGATGTCTAATCGACTCGAAACTTGTCCCAAAATGTTTGTTACACCAAAATGATGATTTCACATGTTGACCACTTCCCCAAATAATGCCCCACGCGCCGCCCAAAGGCGCTGCGCGTGAATCCCACGCGCGGTGCACTGTTCATCTTCAACCTCAGGTGAATTTGGTCCAGACCGATTCACCTGGTTTTCGGTCCGACCGAACCAGCATGACTGCTTTACAACCTAGAAAACTAGCATAGAACTACCGATTTGATTTTTCCCTCCACGACCCAAGTTTTCTAGGCCCTTCCCTGGGCTGCTCAGCCCCTCTCTACCGTCCAAAACTGATAGGACCGTCTCCAGAGGGACATTGATAACCATGCCCGGTCCTGCTCTCGTCTGACAAGTTAACTGAAGTTCCCAAATTACCCTCAGCACTTGCCAAACAAGGGATAACCATACATATGTCCATTCATGCCTCCACCCCTCGAATAACCTCGATCATCGCACCATGACGTGGAGGGTCAATAAAAACACAAAAGATGTGAGTGGACAAAAATAAATCAGTTATAAAACATGTTACAGAAAAGACATTTCTACCCTCCACGTAAAACCAATGCATGCATTCGTAAATCATTTCATAACCCATTTCATTTTCAGTATTAGAAAACCGTGTATGAAAATCAAAATCATTTTCGTTTTCTCAAACCTCGGGCCTTAGCCCAAAAATACAAACACGAGGCCTCAGCCCAAAATCACGAATCAAAATCCAAGTACATAACACAACCCAAAAATCCATCAAGCCATATAAACCGGGCCATTGCCCAACACATCCGAAAACATCGGGGATCAACAGTAAATCACAAGTCAATCAATCTGTTGGATCTCAAGTGCGCCCGAGTCTTTAAACTCAAAATCATGCACATAATCAGGCCTTCTCAGGATATCAACGAGTCTTTAAACTCCAAACACAATCAATAGGCCTCAGGGGATATCACAATAACCGAGTCTTTAAACTCAAAACATACCAATCAAGGGCCCTCCCCCGTCATCAACATGATCCAGCAATAGTACCGGGTCTTTAAACCCAAAACCATGTGTAATTCACAACAAATCCAAAATCCATCGTAATTCACTTTCCAAAACCAAATCCGCCATCACCTTTTATCAAAATGGAACCCATGTCCGAATTTCACATTCAAATCCCAAATCATTATCCATCATTCAGTTCCAAATCCGAATTCGGAACCATCATTCCGTAAGCTAGCATCCGGAATAACCATTCCGAACCCAAATCCGAAAATCCACTTTCAAGTTTTCGAAACCCGAAATCTCATTCAACAAAACCACTTTTATGAACTGGGCATCATCCCCGAAAGTACCTTTTCCAAAATCCGTTTTAAATCTTTGAAATCAAATTTCAAATCCCAAATTCAAATCATCAAAACCATGGTCAAATCACAATATACTCGAATCTCGTAAAACGTGTAAATTCGTAATACTCTTGAAATACGTGCCAAAACCGTAAATCATACTCACAATCATAATTAAAACATTATCAAAACATGATACACACTAATTATATAAAATCATCCATTAAACCATCATCAAAGCATAGGAGAAACCACAATATCGAAATACGTGCAATTACATATTGCATATCGAAATACGTGTAAATACGGAAATCGTAATTACCATAAGCATAAGCATAGAAATCATAAATATAAATCATAGAAAACGATTATGCATGCATTGAAATTTAGAAAACAAAGTCCACTCACACACCGTCCAAACGGCTCGCTTCTGTGCTGCACATTTTTCAATAAATTCTGGAAATCATAATTCCTGTCCAAAACCAATATCGAGGGTCACTAACACTTCAACATACCCCAACATACCTCATATAATTTTCCCCAATTTTTCCGGGGTTTAAATACGTATTTTAAACGTATATGAAAACTTCGGATACACTGAACACTATCGAGACGATATCCGATTTCCTCGAAACTAGTGCCAAAATGTTCGTTACATTAAAAGGAGCAAGTTTTATGTTGAACTCACCTCGGGAATCGAGCCCACGTGCCCTCACGCGCTGCTACTGTAACGACCCGTCCCAGGAGTCGGGATTAGATTAGAGTTTATTGACGGAATAGCTAGGTTAATCGGTGTTTAGTTGGTTACTTTTGGACATTTGACGCAGAATAACGAATTTGCCCTTAGAATGGACAAAATGTTGACTTTTAGTTCGAACGGTCAAAAGGACATTGACCGATGACTGTGACGTAGTTCGGTACGTCACGAGTCTGTAGACAGGTGGCACACCCAATTCCGACATCCGAAGAGGAAGTTATGATGTTCAGAAAGTTAAGGGATTTTCGTAATTAGGTCAAAAAGGGTGGAATTTGTTGACTTTTTGAACGACAAGTTTTCTTCACGCAAACCGAGGACCGTTAGGTAGATCTCGACGTCCTGAGTACAACGACAGGTGGCACGCCTTTATCAGACATCAGACGAATGAGATATGGGTCTAGAAAGGTGAAGGGCAAAATCGTAATTTGAACAATTAGGGGCATTTCAGTCTTTTTACTCCTTGGGAAGTGTCCCAATCAGATAAGGACATGTGTGCAGTGTTTATTGGATATTTTGGGGCTGGTCCACAGGGTGTTTGACACATGGCTTGTGTCTAGTGTCAGGGCCCACCCCTAATCCCCCGGGATTAAGGGCTGAACCCCGCTCCCGTCTGACTTACGCATGACATCAGGGTCGAACGGGTGTCCAACCTCAGTGTGACACGTACGTCGGACAAGGGATTTCCTATCCGACCGTCCACAAAAACTTGCGAACTTCCCAGAGCACATAGTGTCTGCTGTGGATCGTACGCGTGATGTCTCCGACTCACTTGATCGATAGCCCGCACCGCAACAACCTGGAGGGTATCAAAAACACGAAAAGACTGTGAGTGGACAAAAATAAAGAATAAGTTTAAAAACATTTCATAAAACAATGAAATTTATACCCTCCGTTTCAAAAGCCAATGCATGCATATCAAAGGTATGTCATAAAACCATGAAAGAAAACCAAACACAGTTTCCTTTTTCCAAATCCCGGGTCTCAGCCCAAAACCATCGAAAACCGTTATTTGAAAAACCACCATCATCAAATCTCAGTAAAATCCAAAACACATTTAAAGCCACATTCCCATCAATCGAACCTGCTGGATCTATCCTAGTCTTTAAACTCCCGAGTCTTTAAACTCAATCCAGGCCTTAATATAATCCGAGTCTTTAAACTCAACAGGCCTACGGGGGAAAATATCAATATCCGAGTCTTTAAACTCCCGAGTCTTTAAACTCAATCCGGGTCTTTAAACCCAATCCGGGCCCGTCCCCCGTCAATCATAATCCGGGTCTTTAAACCCAATAACCAGATCCAGCAAATCCAATCCAAAACCGTTTGAAAACCATTTTTCATTTCCGAATCCGAATCCGCAATCTCATCACGATCCCGAATCCAAACCCAGAACTCATATCCATCTCCTTTCCAGATCCGAGTCCTCAACCATCATTCCGTAAGCTGGCATCCGGAATAAGCATTCCGAACCCAAACCCGGAATCCACTTTCAAGTCCCGAATCGAATCCCGAATCGTCATCCGGAATTCCAATTCAAAAGCCCGAAAGATCGTTTCTCAAAACCACTTTTTGAACTGGGCTTCAAGCCTGAAAACAATTTTTCGAAAACACTTTTCCTGAAATCAAATCGTATTTCAAATCCCGAAATCAAATCATTAAAACTATGATCAAATCATAAGAACGTTCGAAAACTCGTAAAACGTGCAATTCCGTAATTTCCTCGAAAAACGTGCAAAATCGTAAACCATCACAATCTTAAATCAAATCATAGAATCACGTATGAAAACATATTAAAACATATATGCATGCATCAAGAGTTAGGAAACAAAGTCCACTCACAGACCATTCCGTGGTCACCTCGATACGCGCGCACTTACGCCGTTCCCGACCATTCCGCTATCCTCGGCTTTCTCGAACCTATCCAAGGCCCATACTAAGGTTACTAACTACTTCACAAAACTCATACTAAAGCCTCATAATTTTTCCGTATTTTTAACTATTTTAACCGAGGCTTAAAACCTTCGGACATCTTGAAACTTATCGAGACGATGTCCTATCGACTGGAAACCAGTGCCAAAATGTTCGTTACATCAAATACTTTAAAAGTCGTGTTGGAACCTTCCTCAAAAGGCGTGCCACGCACCCACACGCGCCGCCTGAAGTGACTGCGTGTGGGCCTCACGCGCCAGTCACTATTCATCGTCTTCCTCAGTCGACTGTTCTGAAATCCGGTCCAACTGTTGAACCGGTGTGAGCATTTTTAGCCAATTTCAATCCGTTTTTACAACCTAATTAGTCCATTAGTTTCGTCCTTCTCCTTCTAAACTACTATCATGATCAATTTGTAACAAAAACCACAAAATTTTACCTTCCCGTTCAAACGTTCAACCCACACTCTACACCCTCACCGTCCAAGGTTTTCCGGCTTCCTCCAGCCTCCAATTTTGTCCCAAACGACTTGTTTTCCTTCCCACATCACGTTTGAGTCATTAATAGTTATCAACAAGGGCTACAAAGCCATAATCGATTTTGAAATCCAAAACATACCGTATCGGGTTCGCTGGCCACCGTCCACGGCGAGCCACCCAGTCGTGTTCATCCAAGTCCCAGACACCTCAGAGTCATACTTAAGTCCTCAATTAGGCTCCTAAACCTTTCTCTTCATCATTCATGATTGAAACTCAAAACAGAGGATGTACAGGGTTCTCTCCCTTTCGCCGCCGTCCTCCGCTGTCGAACTACGCCGTGACCACCATCCATCTCAGAGCAACCCTTTCCACAACTTGCCTTCACATTCCTCCTTCATTTGATCGACTTTGAAGAGGGGCACGGTCCACCATCATCCCTGTTCTCTGTTTCTCATTTTGGTTCAGCCCGTGCACACACACACCAAGCCCGTTTAAACTGATTGGTGCAAGTTCTACCACCATCCAGAGAAGGACAGATGTCCAATTCTCTGTGGTTAGAACTCCCCAGAACAGCCACTTGTCAACCAATGACTGGGCACAGATTCCAAGGACTCACAATGACTAAAATGCCCTTGCCCCGCAAAATTACCATTTTGCCCCTATAGTTCCTAGACCCCGTAACGTAACTGTCCGATGTCCGATAAAGGCGTGCCGCCTGTCGTTTTACTCAGGACATCGAGACCTTCCTAATGGTCCTTGGTCTACGTGAAAACCAAGGGTCAAACAAAAAGTCAACAATTCCCATCTTTTTAACTAATTTACGAAAATGCCCTCAACCTTCCGAACATCATAACTGATAAAGCCCAAACTACGCATTAAATTAAACATGTAATTTGAGTATTATGCAAATTTAAACCCTTTTGTGTAGTTATAGTATTGATAAGTAGGGATCGTTCTTAACCGGGGAAATTAGGGGATATTAATAATATGTTAGTTAAAAAGAATAATGAATAATTAATGAATTGAAGAATTAAAGAATTAAAGAATTAAATAATCACATAATTAATTAATTGAATAATCAAGTAATAAAGAATTAAAGAATTAACGAATAAAGGAATAAACGAATTAATAAATAAGAGAATCAATAAATTAATGAAATAACGAATAAATGAATTAAATGAATAAAAGAATAAAGATTGGGGTTTTAGGGATTTTGATCATGCAAAATAAGTAAAGACATAAATGAACTAATTCTATTCCTATTTTAACATATATACAAGTGGACTTTCTTTAAACACAAAATCTACCAACACTCTAACATTTGCAAAGTTTGAATCCATCACAAAATTCTACTTTCACCATCTCACTCATGCATACATTTTATAAACATTATAAATGCACCGAAACGCGGTCATAAACACTTATAAATTGATTAACCCAATGTTTATGATTTGAATGTGTATTAAACATTTAAATCTCTTCAATTTTATACTAAGTGCACCGAAACGCGGTCATAAACACTTAGTATAAAATTGAAGCTTAAGCACTGAAATGTATGAAGTAAATGAAGTTTGAAAAGTAGAACACATTATAATAATATCCTTGTCTACAAAAAGTTAGAAAGAAAATACCCACAAAAATATTGAACTAAAGAAAATAAAACTGAAACAACAATGAGAGTTTAAGCAAAGGAAAGAACAAGTTACACCTTCGGAATCCAAGAAAGCTTGTGATTCCGAAAATGGATGGAATAAAAATGACATGTTATTCATAAGATTTTCCGACAGCAGAAGAAACCTTATGAAGATGGATGAATAAACACGAGAATGCGAACTTAAACTCAAGAATTGCAACGAAAATACTAGGCTTGATATTTCTAAAGGAAGGATACAATTTTGTGTTTTGGAGTTCTTTCCCCATACAAAGTCCCCCTTTCAAGTGAAAATGAACTCCTATTTATAGGAGGAAAAAGCTACTAAAAATAAATAAAGTAATAAAAAAAATACAATAAAATAAAAGAAAATGCAATGATGACTAATTATGAACAATGATGTTTAATGATGAAAATTAGGTAAGGTTTGGAATTAATTTGTGGCTAAAAATAAAAGAAATAGGACAAAATGGGACTGTTGGGCTGCTGGTTTGTACAGGCTGGTGAAAATGGGCTGCACTGTTGGAGGCTTCGGACCAGTCGGCAGGTGAAAAGCAGGTGGGCTGGGGGCAGTTGGGCGTACGGACTGCAGCAGTTTAGTGGGCAAGTGGGCTGGCGTAAGTTGGGCTGGCTGGTTTGGTGAGCAGCAGAAGCACAGGAGCACGCGTGGGCTGCGCGGTTAGGTGGAGCAGGTGGCGCAAGTGGGCTGGGCACGGGCCAGGCGAGCAGCAGGTAGATGGGCTCACGTGAAGGTTGTTGTGCAGATGTACGGGCCGTAGCATGTTAGCAGTGTGCAGGAAACGCTGGGCTGCACGCGCGGAAGTGGATGCAGGCCCGACGCACCTGGGTTGCGAGCGGATTGGGCTGGAGGCACGCGGGCTGCTGGAGCTGGTCCGGACTGCAGCTTCGATCTGGACTGGATCCGTTTGGCAAAGGGGCTGACTGCAGCGCGCGGGCTGAAGTTGCGGACCGAGCAGGAGACGGGCCAGGCGTACGGTCGAATGGGCTGTGCGCGCGGAATGGCGTGATGGGTCGGAGCCTGGGCTGCATAAAAATTAAAGTGGGCTCAAACTAAAAATGAAGTTAGGCTTAATATAATCAATTCAATCGAAATTCGCTCATAATTTATTCGTTAAAATTCCGATCGAAACGATTTTTTCGCCAAAATGCTCCAAATTACAAAATTTATTTATTTAAACAAAAATATCACAAAATAAATTAATTTATCTAATTACTTATTATTTAAATAATAAAAGTCAAGTATAAGGGTATAAAATAATATAAAATAATGTTGATTTAACGACCTATCAAATACCCCCACACTTAAACTTTGCTAGTCCCTAGCAAAAACTGAATTTAAACTACGAAGTCAAAGCAAGTAAACCCTTAACCATTTGTCTCAAAATTCAATCAATATTATGGCATAAAAGATTTTTCACTTAAGGCGTTTAAGCATACAGAATTTCAAGGGTTAATACATGGTAACAAAATGCTTAAACAAGTAAGTTAATGAGTAAATATGGTGAAATGGATATCAACATGAATAAAACAAGTATGAATCAACTCACAAGGACATGCACTCATAAATTCACTCAAATTTTGTAAGGGTTTGTGTTTGCACTCAAAATATGTGAGAAAATGTTCACATAATAGAAGTAAAGTACTTTTGCAAAATCTCAAACAAACACCTCAAGATAAATATTTAAACATACTTGCACAAATGAACCAAAACCATAAGCTTACTCAAGTGATTTACTCAACTAATCAAAGTTTACCATCTTAAGGATCATAAGGTCTTTACGAAGGTTGTAATGGGGCTAAGTTTAGAGGCAAGGAATATATAGGACAAGTGGTGCTCAAATTCGTTCCAAGACTTAAACGATTCCCAAACCATAACTTCCCGATCTCAGTATGAATTCATTCCTTCGAACATGTTCAATTATTCAAATGTAAAGGACTTAACTCAAATATAATCAATCTTTATTACCTTGATAGAGACTCAACTTCTTCTTCTTCTCTTTTTTTTTTTTTTTTTTTTTTTTGCAAATATCAAGGTAATAACATAATATACAAAGTTTGGGTAAGTAAATCCATACACACAAAAGTCTTCCAAACATCATCAATTTTTCTTCACACCAATTTCATGTCTTCAATTAAGTCTTTGGAACAAGGGTGAAAGATGTCTATACTAGCTCAAGTGTTTAGATAATCATGGTGATGAAGGAAAGGTTTAATGTGGGCTCAACTGGGTTAAAACTAAGGGGGTCGCAACTTGTGCGCACAAAATAGGGAGCATGGATGTTTGAATTTATGGTGTTAACCCTAATGCCTTAATCATATCCAAAATCAGAGAGTTTAATGACTTAAAAGCTTTGAAAATCAAATCGAATAAGTTCTAGTACTCTAGAGTTCATTAAGATCTATTGCAAGTAGTTATGAGGCATATGTTTATCAATTTAAACAAAGAACTCATGAATCACTCATCAAAGACGTATATATAGTTCTAAAGCTCACATAAGGTTTAAATGATTCATACTTGTCTTAGCATGCTCGTTTATGTACCAATTTACATGCACTATCTTAAAAGTTATAACATTTAATCACAAAATATTAACAAACGAATTCAAGTTATAGTGATCATCTTTATAGCCATAATATACTTATTCCCTTCATTATTATCATTGACAGGTTAAAGGGCAACTAAAGACTCGATAAAAACGAAAAGACTCAAGAAAACCAAAATAACTCTTTTTTTTTTAGTTATTACTTTTTTTAAAATTGTAAACCACTCCCCCACACTTAAATTCTACATTGTTCTCAATGTGAGAAAGTAGACATAAACATAAAAGAGAGTGAAGGGATTAAAGAGAGCAAATCTGCGGTGATGGCTCCTTCACGACTCGGGAATATGTTGGGTTGCCTCCCAACAAGTGCTTTGACGGAGTGCTGAAATCAACTCATATGATGCGAGGCCGTAGCACCTTCGCTGTTTCCACATCGTGCTCGCCAAATGCCTCTATGTACGGCTTTAATCTGTGGCCATTGACTTTGAACTCCTTCCCGGTTTCGATGCTTTTGATCTGTATGGCTCCATGGGCAAACATATTAGTAACAACAAAAGGACCTACCCATCTAGAACATAACTTACCAGGAAAGAGTCTGAGTCGGGAATTGAATAGCAAAACTTTCTGTCCGATGTCAAACGTTTTACTCTTGATCTGCTTGTCATGAAATGCCTTAGTCTTCTCCTTGTAGATCAGAGTGTTTTCGAATGCATCATTTCTGATTTCCTCAAGCTCACTCAGCTGGAGCTTTCGATGCAAACCGGCATCATCTAGCTTGATGTTGAACGTTTTGACAGCCCACCATGCTTTGTGCTCCAGTTCCACCGGAAGGTGGCATGCTTTTCCATAGACCAACCTATAGGGTGACATCCCTATAGGAGTTTTGTAGGCCGTCCTGTAGGCCCAAAGTGCATCATCCAATCGCTGGCTCCAATCCTTGCGACTAGGGCCCACGGTTCTCTCTAAGATCTTCTTGATTTCCCTATTGCTGACTTCGGCCATTCCACTCGTTTGAGGATGATACGGTGTAGAGACTCTGTGAGTGACACCGTATCGTTTCAGTAAGGCTTCAATGGTCTTGTTGCAGAAGTGACTTCCACCATCACTGATCAGGACCCGAGGGATCCCAAACCTGGAAAGAATGTTAGTTCTGAGGAAATCTGCAACAGTTTTAGAGTCATTAGTCCTGGTGGCTTTAGCTTCCACCCATTTCGAGACATAATCAACAACAAGTAAGATATAGAGATAACCATTAGATTGAGGAAATGGACCCATAAAATCAATACCCCAAACATCAAATATTTCAACAGTTAAAACATAATGTTGTGGCATTTCATCCCTTTGTCCTAAGTTTCCTGATCACTGACATTTATCACAGGCTAAACAGAATGAATGTGCATCTTTAAAAAGTGTGGGCCAATATAGTCCAGATTCTAAAATTTTGAGTGCAGTTTTTCGAGATCCAAAGTGGCCCCCACAAGCATGGTTATGGCAAAACTCTAGGACTGACCTATGTTCAATATCAGGGACACATCTCCTAATTAATAAATCTGCACAGTGTTTCCATAAATAAGGTTCATCCCAAACATAGTACCTAGCATGCTTCTTAAGTTTATCTTTTTGTGCACGGGTGAGAGTGGAAGGTAACTGCTTGGTGACTAAGTAATTTACGATATCAGCATACCAAGGAGTACTTACCTGAATTCCGAAGATTTGTTCATCCGGAAACATCTCCTGAATTTCCACGGGATCTCGTTCATTTGCTATGCGACTCAAATGGTCTGCCACCACATTTTCTACACCTTTCTTGTCTTTAATCTCGATGTCAAACTCTTGGAGAAGAAGAATCCATCGGATGAGCCTTGGTTTCGCCTCCTTCTTGGCGAGGAGATACTTCAGTGCTGCATGATCAGTGTAAATAATGACTTTAGTTCGAAGTAAATAAGAGCGAAATTTATCTAAAGCAAACACTACAGCAAGCAACTCCTTCTCGGTAGTGGTGTAGTTCATTTGAGCATCATTCAGAGTTCTGGATGCATAATAAACGACGTAGGGCTTCTTGTCCCGCCTTTGTCCTAGTACAGCACCAACTGCATAGTCAGAGGCATCACACATTAGTTCAAAGGGTAAGGACCAATCCGGGGCACAAAGAATGGGTGCAGTGGTTAGAAGAGTTTTAAGCTTCTCAAAAGCTTCCTGACAGTCAACATCGAAGACGAAGGGTGTCTCCTTCTGAAGCAATCGGCACAAGGGCCTTGCAATGTGGGAAAAGTCCTTGATAAATCTTCTGTAGAAACCTGCGTGACCAAGAAATGAACGGATCTCTCTCACCGAAGTGGGAGAGGGTAAGTGTCGCACAATATCAACTTTAGATTTATCAACTTCAATTCCTCTTTCAGAGACAATATGGCCTAAGACTATTCCTTGTCTAACCATGAAATGACATTTTTCCCAGTTAAATACTAGATTAGTTCCGACACACCTTTGTAAGATAAGTTCTAAGTGTTCTAAGCATGCATCAAAACTATCCCCAAAGACACTGAAATCGTCCATAAATACTTCAATTATTTTTTCGACATATTCAGAGAAAATAGAAAGCATGCATCTTTGGAAAGTATGTAACGACCCGTCCCAAATTCCATGATTAGATTAGTGACTAATCACGATTAGTGAGGCTAATCCGTGATCAGTAGAGCGAGAGCGGACAAACGATGCGAAATGACCGTTTTGCCCCTGGTGGTGGCAAAACGTTGACTTTTCAATCGGGCGGTCAAATGGACTTTGACCGATGACCGTGACGTAGTTCGTGACGTCACGAGTTCATAGACAGGTGGCACGTTCAATTCCGACGTTCGAGGAAGAAGTTATGACGTTCGGAAGTTTAGGGGCATTTTGGTAATTTGGGTGAATAGTAGGTTAAAAGTTGACTTTTTGACCAGGAGGTCCGATGGCCGAGGGCCGAAGACCGTTACGTAGATAAGGACGATACGAATCCGTAGACAGGCGGCACGTCGAATTCGGACGTTCGACGGCGAAGTTACGGTTCACGGAAGTTCCCGGTTACTATTCACGACGGCACGTTTTACGAGACAAAAAGTGCAGTTTCGTCTCTAGTGGGCCCAGATATTTGTTCTGATCTCCAATGGATGAGTGACAAGTGTCACCCATCCAATGAACATCATTTTTCCTTCATGCATCTCCCGTTCATCCACATCGATCATTTTCTTTCATTCCTCCCACCAAACCCGATCACCATTTCTAAGTCCAATCCAAACCCTTGACCCTATAACCCATCCGTGAGAGACCAGAGAGGGAGAGGAAGACCTGTGAAGCGTGGTGGCCGGCTGGAAGCCACGCCGCCGTGGACGGCGGCCTTGAACCCGCGAAGTGCACGGTTAGGCCCATTTTCCCTTATTTTTCGATTTGAGCATTATGGTTGGTTTTGAATGATTAAGGAATGATTATTAGGATGCTAGGAAGGTTTTAAGAGGGTTTTGGTGCTGGTTGACGGCTGGGACGCCGTGGAGGTTGATCGGGGAAGTTTGAACCGTATGGTTCAAAATGGGTTCACGGGTTCTAGGTGGTTTTAGGTTGTTTAATTGATTGGGTTAGATAGGAAACTTGAAAATAGGAATTTAGAAATTGGAATGGAAGCAATCAGACCGAAAATGAGGGAGTAGGGACGCTGAACCGGTTACGCCGGTTCAGCACAGTAACCGGACCGGTTCGCACCAGTCGCGGAGGTTGAAGACGGGTACTGTAGCGGCGCGTGAGGCCCACGCGCAGCCACTTCAGGCGGCGCGTGCGGGCGCGTGGGGGATATTCTGGGGAAGGTTCCAACATGTGAAATCGTCTATTCGATGTAACGAACATTTTGGGACTGGTTTCGTGTCGATCGGACACCGTCTCGATATGTTTCGGAGCATCGGAAGGTTTAGGTTCGGGATTAAAAATAGTTAAAAATACGGGAAAATTACGGGGCTTTAGTGGGAGGTTAATTAAGTAGTTAGTAACCTTCTATTACGATTTGGACAGGTTTGGGAGTCCCGGTGACGGTGATCGGCTCGGGGAGCCGTATGACACGCAAATCGAGGCGGCAGCTCGGACGGTCTGTGAGTGGACCTTGTTTTCTAAATTGGTGCATGCATAAATATTTATTATATGTTTTATTACTTGTTTGATGATGCCATGGGTGCATCTGTATGTGGTTACATATAAGCACGTATTTCGAGGTTTCGGCCTTATACGGTGCTTATACGGGTCTGTATTTCTTTATTGATTTAAATGAACTGAATTTGGATTTCAAAATGATAAACTCGGGTATGAGACCCATTTGGTTTTGTCTCGGGCATATGACCTCAGATTCCGGGCACGGTGCCCAGTTGGTGTCCTATGTTCGGGTACGAGACCCGGTCACTTTACGGTTTTGATTTCAGGTCAGGGAACCTTAAATGGATTTCCCGGTTCATGACGGTTTATGGGGACCGGCATGAACTCTTAATATGGTATCATGGTTCATGACGGTTTATGGGAACCGGCATGTTACCTGGTTATGTACCTGGTTATGTTATTACGGTACATGACGGTTTATGGGAACCGGCATGTTACCTGATTATGGATACTATGGATCATGACGGTTCAGGGGAACCGGTCATGAATGTTTATGTTATGTATATATATGTTCGTCTACCTTCCTTTACATGTTCTACTATCTCCTCCGGGGAGGGTCGTTGGCCTGGGTGGACCCCGGAGTAGTCACGGAGCACTGACTGAGTGGAGTCACCCCCCAGTTGGGTTCCTTACTCTCAGGAAGGCTATGATTACTATTACCTCGGGTAGGGTCAGTGGTCTACGGACATTGATCTTGACTTTGAGATGACTCGGATTGAGACCCGGGTAGCGCGCGCGTAGCTTTGGATACCGTGACAGGATTGGTTGTGTGACTTATATATATGTATGTGATGGATATATGATATATGATATGTGGTGTGTACAGGTGTGCACAGGATTTGGGCAGTGGCCCGTATGGTCGTTTTTATTGTGGTCCTTTCGACCTTAGTTTATATCTGCTTTGGGCTTAGTCCCACATATGGTTTGTTTTGGATAAATGGTTTTCGAATGCATGCATGCTTTTTAGTGGAGGGTACAAATGTCTTCTCGTTAAAATGCTTTTATAAACTCTTGTTTTGTCCACTCACAGTTTTTAATGTTTTGACTGCCCTTCAGGTTGACATCGGATGTGGACTGTAGCAGAGATCGAGATATCACATGCCTCCTCCGGATCCTGGCGTACTCTGATAGCCCGGGAGGGCAAAGGACGAAAATATCCCTTGTCTGACACTTCGTGTCAGACGGGAGCAGGGTCATCCCGCACTAATCCCGGGGGGATTGGGATGGGTCCTGTCAACGTGGTATCAGAGCGGGGTTGTCTCTATTCGAGCAACCGTGTAGCTTTTGGAGTATGTACGCAAGTCGAGGATGTGATATCTCAAGGGGCTGCAGTCCGTGGTCAACCTGATTGTTGGAGTGCCGGTACGATAGTTAGTAGGATTGGCATGCCTTGGTTCGGCATTTGAGGTCGGGGTTGCCATAGTTCTGTCAAGGTTGGCAGTGTGGGACCCTACAAAGGGATTAACGTGTTCGTATTCTGGAGTGTGATCGTGAGACGGTTAGTTGGGATCGTCTTTCACGATGTCGTAGGATCGGTTCCGACGACTGGTTGGGAATTATGACCATCCGATGTTCGGATATGGTTGAGTTAGATGGATTTACTGCAGGTGGCAGTTAGCAACCGGATTCGAGGAATCCGAGTTGGCTTGTTGGTAGGATTGGATTGACGTCTTTATGATGTCGGACCGCGGGGTCGGTCAGATCGTGGATTTTACTACCTTATGCAGTTGGGTTCAGAGTGACCCTAGGGCTTGATTGTGGAACCCTACCGTATGTGTATGGTTCGGAAATGGGAATTGACGAGTGGTTTGACTTCGACGACTATTCGGATTTGGATTCGTTAGTCGGTCTAGTCATGTCAGTTTGTGTTGGGACTGCACTTCGCAGTCAGGGTTGTACGTATCGGTTAGACCGAGTTGGTTGTCGTGCTACTTCAGTTGTGGGTTGGTGCAACTAAGGTCGCGGGCGACCTGGTAGACGACATTGGTTGAGTCGAGTTACGATTGGTTAGTGATTGGTTGGACAAGTTATCAGGGTTGGTACTTGTCGATTGAATCCCGGAGCGGGGATACGGAGTAGTTGGTACGGTCGATGGATTCTGTTGGATGCGGAGTCTAGATCGCTATGTCTGGTAGTTAGGTCTGCACGAGTGCGGGGCAGGCGCTACTACCGAGAGTGGTTATAGTTACGATTGTTGGGGATCGGGGACGTTCGGGGAACGTTTTCCTTTTCTCGCATGAGTTGTCAGGGTGACTGTACCCAGAGTTGTCAGGTACGAGGGAGACAGAGTTTCTCCTATACGAGCAGAGGTACGCGATCGTCGCTTGGTATGAGCGGAGATCCAGGATGTCAGTGTTGCACACGGTGTGCTAGCGTCAGTACTGATGCTAGTGAGGATGCTTGTGTGCTGATGCTGACAGGTGGTAGTGATGGTGCTGGTACTCGTGCTAGTGCTGGTGTCGGTGCGGGTGATTGTGATGACGGTGAGTTACGGATCGGGGTGTGACATCCGTCGTAATGGGCATATGCTCGGTATCTGTGGTTCAGGAGTGGAACTCAGATAGAGTTAAAGTGGTTAAGGGACACGTGGTTGATGTCCGGGTATGTTGTTTCCAATCTTGTTGGAACTTCGAAATCGCGAGAGGTTGCGATTGAGGTGACGAGAGGAATGCGGGTTTTCCGCATTGGTATTGGGTATGTCGAAGTCGTTTGGGTGACTTTTCGGATTCTACCGTGGTAGATGACGTTGATGATATAGCTGTTGTTGGTTGCCACTAGTACACTGATCGTGTATTGGTTGGTGGACCCGGGATTTGTCCTGGATCATCAGGAGGAGATGAGTATATCGAAGTTAGGTGACTGAGATTCCTCATTCTCTACTTGGTGGCAGAAGATGTCAGGCTACCTGACGTGGTGAGTGCATCGAGTGTTGTTTGCATTCACGTAGGATGGATTATTCGATCATTCTTGTTTTGCCTTGGTGGAATGACAAGGATCGGTACGAGAAAATCAGTGAGAACCCACGGTCTCGGCGTGTCTCGTCGTTGACTAATCTATTTAAGATGTGGGAAATGGTTGAGGACTTTGGACGTCGTGACGATCGGGGATCGTGACGTCTATGGTCGGTTGACGTAGTGTTGGATCTGGATCGTGATTTGGATGATCCAGATAGGTGGAGAGTTTATCACTCTTACCTGGATGTTGGAGTTGAGGATGATGGGACTGAACTTCTTTTCGAGGTAAATCCCATATGGCTTATTACTCGCCTGAGTAGTTGTCCGATGAGTAGTTTTCCGACGTGGTCGGATATGGTCGGCCTTAGATGTGTTGATGTTGGGATTGGCTTCCCTATGAAGTCAATCGATTGTGTTGTGGTAATCGGTCGAACAGGTAACCGATAGGTTCGGTTTTGATACGTCTCGGTAGACGTGAACGATGTTTCGAGTTTTGGAATCAGATTTCTGGATGACGATTCAGGATTTGATTTTGGAACTTGAAAAAGGATTTCTAGATTTGGGTTTTGGAATCAGATTTCTGGATGACGATTCAGGATTTGATTTTGGAACTTGAAAAAGGATTTCTAGATTTGGGTTTTGGAATCGGATTCTGGGTGACGATTCAGGATTGGATTCTAAAGCTTGACTGTGGATTTTCTTTTATGGATTTGAGTTCGGAATGGTTATTCCAAATGCTAGCTTACGGAATAAGGATTTCGGATTCGGATTTGAACATGGATATGGATACGACTTCTGGGTTCGGATTCGGGATTTCTTACGAAATTGCGGATTCGGATTCGGATTTGGAAATAGATAATGGGTTGGAGTTTTGATTTGTCTAGATCGGACAGATGGACTCCATAATTGAAACGTGATTGACTACAACCTAGGTGGTTGTAGGCTGATTGATGGGTAGATGTACGTACCTGGTTCGTTGTTCGAGGTACGACACCGGGCAGACTTGGGATGTCTGGTGACGGTATATAGGTTATACCGGTGGTGCGTTGGAGAGCGTGTTGGTAGTCGGCTTAGTTCCGATACCATTGGATTAGTCGGGTTCGTGAACTGGACATTGGATACCGTGCATTGGGTCATGGTATTTCTGATGGGTCTAGTTACACACAGATTGAGTGAAATGGTTTGTGGGTGAGTGTTTACCCATGGTTGAGTATGTTGGTGGTTAGTGTAACCACAAGGGGGTATAGTGTTAGTTTTTGACTGACGACTGTCAAGTGGTGACAGGTTGTCGGAGGTGTCAACGTAGATCGTTGAGTGCGGGTTGGAGACTCCCAGTGGGAGCAGACGTCAGGATAGGTTGGAGATTGAGGAAGGAACCGTAGAGTTGTTGTGTCAACGAAATGGTAGATCTGACAAGTGGTGTCAGTTCGGAGCGTATGACTACTGTTCTTCGATGTGGTCGAATGTAGTCGATACGACGTGAGTGTTAGTGGTACGTCTGGCGGCAGACGAGTAAGTATTATTCTGGTTAGTTGGTGTGCGAGTGTACGCGTGTTGCGAGGTAGATCGAATTATTTCCACAAGGTGGAGGTGGAATCAGGATAATTGGAGTTTCGAGAATGAAACTAAATTAAGGAGGGAAGCACGGTTAGATTAGGTCGGTTGGAATTTCGAGGACGAAATTAATTAAGGAGGGAAGGTTGTAACGACCCGTCCCAAATTCCATGATTAGATTAGTGACTAATCACGATTAGTGAGGCTAATCCGTGATCAGTAGAGCGAGAGCGGACAAACGATGCGAAATGACCGTTTTGCCCCTAGTGGTGGCAAAACGTTGACTTTTCAATCGGGCGGTCAAATGGACTTTGACCGATGACCGTGATGTAGTTCGTGACGTCACGAGTTCATAGACAGGTGGCACGTTCAATTCCGACGTTCGAGGAAGAAGTTATGACGTTCGGAAGTTTAGGGGCATTTTGGTAATTTGGGTGAATAGTAGGTCAAAAGTTGACTTTTGACCAGGAGGTCCGATGGCCGAGGGCCGAAGACCGTTACGTAGATAAGGACGATACGAATCCGTAGACAGGCGGCACGTCGAATTCGGACGTTCGACGGCGAAGTTACGGTTCACGGAAGTTCCCGGTTACTATTCACGACGGCACATTTTACGAGACAAAAAGTGCAGTTTCGTCTCTAGTGGGCCCAGATATTTGTTCTGATCTCCAATGGATGAGTGACAAGTGTCACCCATCCAATGAACATCATTTTTCCTTCATGCATCTCCCGTTCATCCACATCGATCATTTTCTTTCATTCCTCCCACCAAACCCGATCACCATTTCTAAGTCCAATCCAAACCCTTGACCCTATAACCCATCCGTGAGAGACCAGAGAGGGAGAGGAAGACCTGTGAAGCGTGGTGGCCGGCTGGAAGCCACGCCGCCGTGGACGGCGGCCTTGAACCCGCGAAGTGCACGGTTAGGCCCATTTTCCCTTATTTTTCGATTTGAGCATTATGGTTGGTTTTGAATGATTAAGGAATGATTATTAGGATGCTAGGAAGGTTTTAAGAGGGTTTTGGTGGTGGTTGACGGCTGGGACGCCGTGGAGGTTGATCGGGGAAGTTTGAACCGTATGGTTCAAAATGGGTTCACGGGTTCTAGGTGGTTTTAGGTTGTTTAATTGATTGGGTTAGATAGGAAACTTGAAAATAGGAATTTAGAAATTGGAATGGAAGCAATCGGACCGAAAATGAGGGAGTAGGGACGCTGAACCGGTTACGCCGGTTCAGCACAGTAACCGGACCGGTTCGCACCAGTCGCGGAGGTTGAAGACGGGTACTGTAGCGGCGCGTGAGGCCCACGCGCAGCCACTTCAGGCGGCGCGTGCGGGCGCGTGGGGGATATTCTGGGGAAGGTTCCAACATGTGAAATCGTCTATTCGATGTAACGAACATTTTGGGACTGGTTTCGTGTCGATCGGACACCGTCTCGATATGTTTCGGAGCATCGGAAGGTTTAGGTTCGGGATTAAAAATAGTTAAAAATACGGGAAAATTACGGGGCTTTAGTGGGAGGTTAATTAAGTAGTTAGTAACCTTCTATTACGATTTGGACAGGTTTGGGAGTCCCGGTGACGGTGATCGGCTCGGGGAGCCGTATGACACGCAAATCGAGGCGGCAGCTCGGACGGTCTGTGAGTGGACCTTGTTTTCTAAATTGGTGCATGCATAAATATTTATTATATGTTTTATTACTTGTTTGATGATGCCATGGGTGCATCTGTATGTGGTTACGTATAAGCACGTATTTCGAGGTTTCGGCCTTATACGGTGCTTATACGGGTCTGTATTTCTTTATTGATTTAAATGAACTGAATTTGGATTTCAAAATGATAAACTCGGGTATGAGACCCATTTGGTTTTGTCTCGGGCATATGACCTCAGATTCCGGGCACGGTGCCCAGTTGGTGTCCTATGTTCGGGTACGAGACCCGGTCACTTTACGGTTTTGATTTCAGGTCAGGGAACCTTAAATGGATTTCCCGGTTCATGACGGTTTATGGGGACCGGCATGAACTCTTAATATGGTATCATGGTTCATGACGGTTTATGGGAACCGGCATGAACCCTTGTTGGTTATTACGGTACATGACGGTTTATGGGAACCGGCATGTTACCTGGTTATGTACCTGGTTATGTTATTACGGTACATGACGGTTTATGGGAACCGGCATGTTACCTGATTATGGATACTATGGATCATGACGGTTCAGGGGAACCGGTCATGAATGTTTATGTTATGTATATATATGTTTGTCTACCTTCCTTTACATGTTCTACTATCTCCTCCGGGGAGGGTCGTTGGCCTGGGTGGACCCCGGAGTAGTCACGGAGCACCGACTGAGTGGAGTCACCCCCCAGTTGGGTTCCTTACTCTCAGGAAGGCTATGATTACTATTACCTCGGGTAGGGTCAGTGGTCTACGGACATTGATCTTGACTTTGAGATGACTCGGATTGAGACCCGGGTAGCGCGCGCGTATCTTTGGATACCGTGACAGGATTGGTTGTGTGACTTATATATATGTATGTGATGGATATATGATATATGATATGTGGTGTGTACAGGTGTGCACAGGATTTGGGCAGTGGCCCGTATGGTCGTTTTTATTGTGGTCCTTTCGACCTTAGTTTATATCTGCTTTGGGCTTAGTCCCACATATGGTTTGTTTTGGATAAATGGTTTTCGAATGCATGCATGCTTTTTAGTGGAGGGTACAAATGTCTTCTCGTTAAAATGCTTTTATAAACTCTTGTTTTGTCCACTCACAGTTTTTAATGTTTTGACTGCCCTTCAGGTTGACATCGGATGTGGACTGTAGCAGAGATCGAGATATCACATGCCTCCTCCGGATCCTGGCGTACTCTGATAGCCCGGGAGGGCAAAGGACGAAAATATCCCTTGTCTGACACTTCGTGTCAGACGGGAGCAGGGTCATCCCGCACTAATCCCGGGGGGATTGGGATGGGTCCTGGCAAAGTACCTGGGGCATTACATAAACCGAAAGGCATTCTTCGGTAGGAAAAAGTGCCAAAAGGACAAGTGAAAGTCGTTTTGTCTTGGTCATTTTGAGCGATACAGATTTGATTATATCCAGAATAACCATCAAGAAAACAGTAATAGGAGTGACCTGCTAACCTTTCAAGCATTTGATCAATGAAGGGCAAAGGAAAGTGATCCTTCCTAGTTGCTTTGTTGAGGCGCCGATAATCGATACAAACTCTGTATCCGGTCACGGTTCTCTGGGGCACCAGCTCGCCTTCGCTATTCGCCACAACTGTGACTCCACTTTTCTTTGGGACTACTTGGACTGGTGAGACCCATTTGCTGTCTGAAATTGGGTAGATGACACCACAGTCCAAGAGTTAATGACCTCTTGTTTCACGACCTCCATCATCGGGGGATGAAGGCGAAGTTGAGCTTCGCAAGAGGGTTTTGCATCATCTTCAAGCAAGATTCGATGTACATAGGTTGTAGGGCTGATTCCCTTGATGTCGGACAGAGTCCATCCAATGGCTGTCTTGTACTTTGTCAAGACCCGTACCAATCTATCTTCCTGTGATTTGGTTAGTGCAGAGGACACTATGACAGGAAGAGTCTCGTCCGGGCCAAGATAGGCATACTTCAGGTGGTCCGGCAGAACCTTGAGCTCGAGAACGGGGGCCTGCACTACTGAAGGAGGAGTGGCATTGGTACTAACTGGAAGGGACAAGGGTACCTGAGGATTTACCATTCTGGGGGCCTCATTTAGGGTCATGACTTCATCCAAAATTCGAGGCCCTAGTTCATAATCCGCATCTTCAACCAAGGCGTCCCCTGATTGAGTGAGGCCAACTCCTTCCTGGATTATCATATTGAGCGTGTCTTCTCGAATTGATTCAAGATTTTTTTCTGCAAAAGAAGTGCACACATCAATAGAAAACGTAGTTTGAGTTGTGGAACTAGGGTACCTCATGGCATTGAAAATGTTGAAGCCAATTTCCTCTCCATCAACTTCCATTGTTAATGTACCATTGAATACATCAATCTTCGTCTTAGCAGTTCTCATGAATGGTCTTCCCAACAACATTAGTGGAGCTTGATTCGTAGGGGAATCCTCCATGTCTAGGACATAAAAATCCGCGGGGAAAATGAGCTGGTTAACCTGCACAAGAACATCTTCGACGTATCCCTTGGGATACACATTAGAACGATCGGCTAATTGAATGATAACATCATCATGTTGTAATTTTCCTAAACCTAGGGCAACATATAACGAATATGGCATAACGTTAATGGATGCACCTAAGTCTAGCATGACTTTATCAAAAGACTTGTTACCAATCACGCAGGGAACAGAAAAACTCCCTGGATCCTTCAACTTTGGGGGTAGCCGACGTTGGATTACAGCAGAAACTGTTTCACTCACCATCACAACCTCCTTCTCCCTCGTTTGGCGCCTTGGAGTGCATAACTCTTTCATAAATTTTGCGTATTTCGGCACTTGTTTGATGCACTCGATTAAGGGCATGTTGATTTGCACCTTTTTGAAGATTTCCAAGATCTCCTCATCGGATTCATACTTCTTAGATTTGGCAAGCCTACTTGGAAATGGTGCACGCACAGACGGGGAATTAGTAACAACGAACTTGAAGGGATTGGGTTGTTACCTTGTGTGTGGGTAGGTTGAACTGGTGGTTGTGCCGTGGTGGTCTTAGTTGCCACCTTGTGCTTTTCAGCCTCAGAAACGGCTGGATCTGGCTCTATTTCACCGAGCACTTTACCACTTCGAGTGATAATCGCATTGGCTTCAGGTCTTGCATTCGGGTTGGGTGTAGGTTGAGGTGGAAGAACCCCACTAGCTTGGATTTTACCCATGAAGTCCACGACCTTGCCCATTTGGTCCTTGAGATCAGTGATGTCTTTTTGCTGATTTTGCTGTCCTGTGACAAGAGCTTGAGTCGAAGCCATTAGTGTTTGCTGCCCTTGTGAAAGAGCAGCCAGCATTTTATCATAATCAGGATTAGAAGATGAAGAGATATGATTATTTGCATGATTATGAGAAAAGTTAGAAAATGGAACCGGGGGCCTTGGTTGCCATGCGAGCTTTTGGAAATGTTGAGGATTCGGGGCACGGGTTGGACCTGTCATCATGTGTTGAGGGTTTAGGACATTGTTCGGATCTCTCCAGCTATAGCCTTGGGTCCTTGGCCCTCCCTGAAATCCACCAATGGCATGTGCCATTTCAGTCTCGGGGTCTTCCTCCCTTGCAGTGTAGGGGCATTGGTCCTCAAGATGGCCTTGGGAGCATATGGAACATACCAGGGCTACCTGCTTCTTTAGTTCCAACACATTCGAAAGCATAGAGGTGATTTTATCTAATTTAGAATCATTAATAACTTGGAAACTTACCTCATGTACCTTTCTTGGAATAGGCTCGGCACCTTCATATTGTGCATCATTGAGCGCACGGCTTTCAAGTAATGCACGACCGTCTACTAAACTCCGAGCTAAGAAACTTCCGTTAGCTGCAGCATCAAGTAGTCCTCTATCCCAACCTTTGAGTCCTTCGTAGAAGTAGGTTAAGAGATATCCTTCAGTGATTCCGTGAGTCGGGCATGAAGCACAGAGTTCCTTAAACCTTTCATAATACTGGCTGAAATTCTCATCATGATCTTTTTGTTTGATTCCAGTGATCTCCTTTCTTAACACCGTAATCTTTGAGGCAGGAAAGTATTTGGTAAGAAATTCCTGAACCAGCTTCTCCCAAGAGTCAATATGATTGGGTGGGAGACTCAAAAGCCACACCCGTGCTCTATCTTCCAAGGACAATGGGAAAGCCTTCAGCTTCATGATTTCCAAATCCACATCATCGGGACACATGCTACTGATAATGAATTGGAATTCCGTCAAGTGTTTGTGTGGATCTTCATTTCTGATTCCATGGAACTTGGGTAACTGATGAAGGACTCCACTCTTGAGCTCAATATCTTTCTTGTTGGTTCTAGGCTCGGGATACTGGATGCAGAAATTCGCAGTGCCACTTGTGTTAGCACATGTCTGCTCTCGGATACTCAGATTTCTTGCCATGACTACTGGTGTTCCAAAAGTCTGTTCCTCGTCTGAATTACTCTTCTCACTTATTGATTCACCGAGTATTGGGGATGGTGGTCCGGATGAGCTGGTTTTCTTAAGTGCGTCTCTGAATGTTGCGTTGCTTGGTGAGATGTCAAGTTGCTTTCTCAACCGATCAAGCTTAGACTGATGAGCGTGCATTCATAAGTACGTACCTAAATTAAAAGTGAACCCTAAGTTAGAAGGTAAATATACACAAGTACTTAGCTAGTGAAAGTTAATTTAAACAGAATAATTGCGACAAGAATTAGGGTTGACGTTCGGAATATACGTTAAGAAAGTCACAATTAGCAAGAAAATGTGAGTTATGAAAAAGTATGAACTTAAGCTGGAATTAACATATACACAAAAAGAGATAGTAAGGGTATGAGAGTATAGATTTCATACAGTGTGACATAAATAGAAGCTAGAATTAACAAAAAGTCACAGTAATAGCAAGAAAATGCACAAGTTCCAAATGCATCTAAACTAATGCAACACAAAAGTATCTACATGAAGCATGGTGTGGATGCATTTATTAGAACCTGCACAAGACATAAGAGTTACGTGACAGTTCATGAAAGAATGGCCTACACCTTCGATCTCACTTTCCTAGATTCACTTAGTCTAGGGGGCCCGGTGATGAATTCCGAGCATCATGAAATCTCAGGGAGGGTATGCAACTATTTATGCAATAAGTAGAGCCTTAGAGTGTCATGAATAACTTTCCCCTTTCGCTTCTCATAATACTTTCCTGGGCGTACGGCCTGCGCATACTGATAACCACCCTTCCACCATTCAACGTTAATCATGGCCAGTTGAGATAGATGTAACGCGAGAAGCAAGGATAATTTCGAGAACACCCCGAGGCTTGCATTGGCATATACTCCATTGGTGTTCTCTTTCTTAATCCAAAACTTGTCACCAGTCATAACCCTTCTAGACACCATAACCAACCGATGGAAGATTTGGTGAATTACCAAACCCGAGTGTTTACAAACTCCGCCCCAACCTCATGCCCATAGATTCGAGTCTATGGTGTGTGGTGATGAAATCCACACATCACGAAGGGTTAAGGAGAAAATAAACACAAGGGGCGCTACCTGTTCCCGAAAGTAGAATTTTGAAGAAAAAGGGGCCCTGAGATTCATGCAACTCTAAAACATTTAATAGGAAACAATATTTACATTTAGGAAAGTCACATATATAAATATATATATAGCTCTAAAAATTAATAAAATAAACAAGTATAGAATACAATTAATGAAATAACACAATAAAGGCATTAAATACAATTTATGAACAAGCATATTATGAACATTGTTAATTAATATAATAAGGCAAGCATAAGACATAAAAGTTGTGAACAAAAATGGATACTCAAATATGAATAAAATAACTTAAGTGTGTAAAAGTATAACCAAATTATGAACAAGTATGACAAATAACAAGTAACATAATTACAACTTATTTATGCTAACACAAAAATAAAAGGTATGAAAATTTAGTAAAGGTAAATAATAAACAAGTAGGAACATTTAATAAACATAATAAAAGTAAAATGAATAGTTAAAACACAATCTAAAATTAAGTATGCACAAATTAAATTGTTTATTTATTTACTACTATTGATTTATACTTATCCGAAAGTTTCTTTGTTTTTGTTTTGTTTTTATTTTATTTTAATAGAAATATTAAATGAACAAGTAAATAATCATAAAATAAAGTAATTGTAAACAAGTAATATACATGTAATACTGTGAAAGTAAACGAATAAAATATGAACAAGTATTATGGCAACATAATTAAATAAATAAATAAAATTTAAAGAATATGTATACTTAATTCACAAATATGAACATTTCAAATATAAACAATTTTATACATACTAACACATTAAGAATGATTTTTAATTTCCCCGGCAACGGCGCCAAAAATTGATAAAGCCCAAACTACGCATTAAATTAAACATGTAATTTGAGTATTATGCAAATTTAAACCCTTTTGTGTAGTTATAGTATTGATAAGTAGGGATCGTTCTTAACCGAGGAAATGAGGGGATATTAATAATATGTTTAGTTAAAAAGAATAATGAATAATTAATGAATTGAAGAATTAAATAATTAAATAATTAAATAATCACATAATTAATTAATTGAATAATCAAGTAATAAAGAATTAAAGAATTAACGAATAAAGGAATAAACGAATTAATAAATAAGAGAATCAATAAATTAATGAAATAACGAATAAATGAATTAAATGAATAAAAGAATAAAGATTGGGGTTTTAGGGATTTTGATCATGCAAAATAAGTAAAGACATAAATGAACTAATTCTATTCCTATTTTAACATATATACAAGTGGACTTTCTTTAAACACAAAATCTACCAACACTCTAACATTTGCAAAGTTTGAATACATCACAAAATTCTACTTTCACCATCTCACTCATGCATTCATTTTATAAACATTATAAATGCACCGAAATGCGGTCATAAACACTTATAAATTGATTAACCCAATGTTTATGATTTGAATGTGTATTAAACATTTAAATCTCTTCAATTTTATACTAAGTGCACTGAAACGCGGTCATAAACACTTAGTATAAAATTGAAGCTTAAGCACTCAAATGTATGAAGTAAATGAAGTTTGAAAAGTAGAACACATTATAATAATATCCTTGTCTACAAAAAGTTAGAAAGAAAATACCCACAAAAATATTGAACTAAAGAAAATAAAACCGAAACAACAATGAGAGTTTAAGCAAAGGAAAGAACAAGTTACACCTTCGGAATCCAAGAAAGCTTGTGATTCCGAAAATGGATGGAATAAAAATGACATGTTATTCATAAGATTTTCTGACAGCAGAAGAAACCTTATGAAGATGGATGAATAAACACGAGAATGCGAACTTAAACTCAAGAATTGCAACGGAAATACTAGGCTTGATATTTCTAAAGGAAGGATACAATTTTGTGTTTTGGAGTTCTTTCCCCATACAAAGTCCCCCTTTCAAGTGAAAATGAACTCCTATTTATAGGAGGAAAAAGCTACTAAAAATAAATAAAGTAATAAAAAAAATACAATAAAATAAAAGAAAATGCAATGATGACTAATTATGAACAATGATGTTTAATGATGAAAATTAGGTAAGGTTTGGAATTAATTTGTGGCTAAAAATAAAAGAAATAGGACAAAATGGGACTGTTGGGCTGCTGGTTTGTACAGGCTGGTGAAAATGGGCTGCACTGTTGGAGGCTTCGGACCAGGCGGCAGGTGAAAAGCAGGTGGGCTGGGGGCAGTTGGGCGTACGAACTGCAGCAGTTTAGTGGGCAAGTGGGCTGGCGTAAGTTGGGCTGGCTGGTTTGGTGAGCAGCAGAAGCACAGGAGCACGCGTGGGCTGCGCGGTTAGGTGGAGCAGGTGGCGCAAGTGGGCTGGGCACGGGCCAGGCGAGCAGCAGGTAGATGGGCTCACGTGAAGGTTGTTGTCGATCAAACCCATCAAAGCTGAGTTGGTGGTGGTATTCAAGGGACCTGAGGATTGATTTTGGAACCCTAAGACTCATGGCGGAGCTCACGGCGGTGAGCAGGAAGAAGGTAAGTTTCGGGTCCCCTATTTTCCAGTTTTGGTTCGAATGAAAAGTCACGAGTTTTGGTAGGTGTTTGAGACATTCTATTGATCCTAACAGTTGTAGGAAGCTAGTACTGAGCTCAAGGATTCAAAATCGTGGCCGGAAGGACAGCGGGTGGCCGAAAGCAGCAACTGGTTTTTCTGGGTTTTTGCTTCGACTTTGGGAGGTGAGATTTAGACCCTAATTTCGTGTGTTAATGAGATGAATCTGTTGCTTAGAATGGGACGAAACTATTGGTGAAGAGAGGATTGAAAATGGATTGAATTTGAGTGAGAACCGGCCTCGCCGGCTCGGTTCGACCGGACCGGTCTGAACCGGATTGGCTAGAGGTAGGAGACGATGAACAATGCAGGCGCGTGGCTTCCACGCGCAGCCCTTTTGGGTGGGGCGTGAGGGCGCGTGGTGACAGGACCCATCCCAATCCCCCAGGATTACCGTGGAATGTGCCCTGCTCCCGTTTAACAAGGGGTGTCAGACAAGGGATAACCAAAAGTCACTGCCCAAACGGGGCTTCCAGAGTGCGCAAGGATCGATGGAGGAGGCGTGCAATGTCCCAGTCTCTGCTGCAGTCGCATCCGTAATCAACCTGAAGGGCATTAAAACCAATAAAAGCTGTGAGTGGACGAAAATCATTAAGTTTAGTAAACAAAGTTATAAGACATTTATGCCCTCTAATAAAAATGTATGCATGCCACGAAAACCAGTAACCAAAACGTTTGTTCAATCAAGCCATTAGGGCCTAGCCCAAAAACCGTAACTCAAAACCAAGCATTGGAACTCAGCCTAAAACTGTGGAATACCACATTCAGACATATTAAAACCATGTGGGCCACCGCCCAAATTCATAAACATAAATCCATAAATCCAAAACCATTTGGGGTCCCCGACCCGAAATACCATTTCAATAACCAATAATCCATTTTTACCTCATAAATACAAATCCAACCGAAAAGCCATTTCATAGATTCATTAATTGATATTTACCACTACCATCTCCAGCATCCCAGATGCTTAGCGTCCCAGACGCTTGACGTCCCATTCGTCATATCTCACAGTATAATAAGCGACGCGTGCTGCTCGGGGTCCCTCCGGGTCAATATCTTTGACATCACAGATGTCTGACGTCCCAGACGTCAATCATAGCAATCCTGCTCCTGAGTCACAATACGGTCCGGTAACTCCGTACAATGACCCCTCGCAGACAATGCACCGTGACTTCACCAGTGTCCCAGACATCTGGAGGATACCATCATATATCCTTGTATCCAGATGGTATATGGAAAACAGTTTTATTAAATCATTTCACAACATTACAATGGGCCCTGCCTGAAATCTCCATAAAACAATACAATTCCATTTAGGGTCCCTAACCCGAAATCACATTTATTAAACATAGGGTCCCAGACCCGAAATCATATTTATAACCCAACTGGGCCTCATGCCCGATTTTATGAACCACTGGGCCCACGGCCCGATTTGTAAACCAATTGGGCCCACGTCCCGAATTCGTAACTCAATTGGACTCTAAGTCCGCGGTTTCCAAGACAATTGGGTCTTAAACCCGAGTTCATCTTTCGAATTTCAAAACTGTTTTATCACATTATTCATTAAATTGCAAGCACGTAAAACCACAATAAAACCGTTAACCTCGATATACGTGAAATACGAAAAACACCTCGAAATACGTGCAACATACCCGAAATCAATACTCACAATCACCATCATAGAAATCACGTATGTGAAACATATAACACAGTTAAGCATGCATAGGATTTATAAAATCAAAGTCCACTCACAGACCGTTTAACGATACGCCTCGACAAGCGTGCCATAGGCCTTCCCGAGCCACACCACTATCACCGGGACTCCCAATCCTGTCCAAATCACATTAGAGGGTCACTAACCTCTTCATTAATATCCTATTAAAGTCCCGTAATTTTCTCGAATTTTTAACTATTTTTAAACTTGATTTAAAACCTTCGGACGTCCCGAACAATATCGAGACGGTGTCCGATCGACACGAAACCAATCCCAAAATGTTCGTTACATTAAATAGGGTAGAATTCATATTGACCTCACCTCGAGATTCGTGCCCACGCGCCATTACGCGCCGCCGTGAGGGGCTGCGCGTGAAACCCACGCTCCTGCTACAGTGTCATCGTCCCAACCCCTTTGCCTTAATTACTTCAATTGATCATTCAACCCGTTTATTTTTAAGTTCAATTAAAGGTCTGTAAACTCAATTACACGATCACTTACCTAAAATCCATCGATTCCACGATGAACAATGAAGAACACCCATGTACTGTTCATTCATCGAATTCCGTCAATGGCTACTGGTTTCTTCCAATTGATTCACCCAGAAGCATCAATGGACCATGGGAAACTGTTTCCCCACATCAATTACATCGTTTGATCATCCCACGATCATGACTCAACCTCGACTCAAGCTCTCTACTACCAGGCCCGTTCAGAGCCAATTGGTGGCCAATTCCCTTCGTTCTTTCGACGATTCTGATCGTGGCACTCCCAGAAAGCTTGAAATGAGCTCAATTTTGATCCTCAGAGCCCATCACTCAACAATTGAATTTCCCCGCCAAATTTCTCAAAATTCGATTTTGCTTCCAGCCCCCCACTCTCTGTCTTTCGTGTTTCTCTCAGTTAGATTCAGTCCTCAAGTCTCTAAATTTCCCACTCACAAGGTCAGCTATGGAAGGGAATGATGGTGAGAGGGGAATTTGCTCTCTGTTGTTCACGGTTCAAACAAGAACACAGAGAAGGCATAATGGGGATTTAATTAAGGTTAATGGTTATGATGATGTTGGGAGGGAAACATGGAGCTGATTTCAGGCCCTAAAACAAGGGATGAGTGACACTTGTCACTTATCCAAGCAGCCACATCAACGGTCACTATTTAATATTATAATATTATTTTAATCGGAGCCTCGGTTCGTTTGGTTAATCGAATTCGTTCCCGTGACCCTAACTTCGTCGTCGAATCTCCGATTTCGGCATGTTGCCTGTCATTGGGTTTGTATCGACATGTTCTACGTAATGGTCCTTGGCCCTTGTCCATTGGACCTCCCAGGTCAAAAGTCAACATTTGACCCCTTTACTACCAAATTACCAAAATGCCCCTCAACTTCCGATCGTCATAACTTTCTCCTCGAGTGTCGGTATCGAACGTGCCACCTGTCTATGAACTCGTGACGTCCTGAACTACGTCACAGTCATCGATCAAAGTCCTTTTGACCGCCCGTTCAAAAAGTTATCATTTTGCCCACGACCAGGGGCAAAACGGTCATTTTGCACATCTTGTCCGATTTCTCCCTACTAATCACCGATCAACCTTACTAATCAAAATTAGTCACTAATCTAATCCTGGAATTCGGGACGGGTCGTTACACGTGGGGACTGTTCCCAGGAAACGTTCAATACGTTTTTCACTCTAACCGATGTAACGAACATTTTAGGACAAGTTTCGTATCGATCGGACACCGGATCGAGTTAGTTTTGAGTATTCGAAGGTTTAGGGGTTCGTTTAAATTACGTTTAAAATCCCAAAAACTTGTGGAAATTAGGGTAAGCTTAAATGAAGTGTTTGTGACCCGAATTGTTGACTTTGACAGGTCGGGAAATTCCTGAGACAGCCGAGGACCGTACAGGACGCGAGTGACGTGTTTGGAACTGTGAGTGGACTGTTTGTTTTCTAACCGAGCATGCATAACTATTTTTCCTTATATTGTTTATGTTTCGATTCTGCTTTTACGGTTTCGATATATGGACTTATGCTTATGATTTATATACTTGCTTTACTTGAGTACACGTTTTTCAATACGAGTTATCGGATTTGTACGTACTTCGAGAATATGATTTCTGTGATGTTTTTAGTATGGTTTCGGATGAATGATCATGTTTATACACATTCTGTTTTATTAAGATTTGTGGATTTGATTTGAGGTTGGAAGTGAAATTCGGGAGGAAGTCATCTTTTAATCAAACGTAGTTTCGATTTTCGAAGATTTCCGGTTTGGCTTTGGTTTTCGGATTTTGATGAATGTTCTTATGCTTGAAAAATGGTTTTAAGTTTAAAGACTCGGAAAACCCACTGGATCTGGTTTTGAGTTTAAAGACTCGGATTGATTGATGGGAGGAGGGCCCTGGATTGATGTGTTTTAAGTTTAAAGACTCGGTATGGTTTTAAGTTTAAAGACTCGGTGATGATGATACCCCCTGAGGCCTGTGATTGTGTTTTGAGTTTAAAGACTCATTGATATCCCGGGAAGGCCTAGTTATTGTGCATTGTGTTTTGAGTTTAAAGACTTGGGGCGCACTTGAGATCCAGTAAACTTGTATGATCGATGTTTTTTCACTGGTTTTTCAAAGGTTTTGAGTTGTGACCCGAATAACTTGGTTTCTATGGATTTAGGGCCGAGTGCCTGAACTTTGGTTTTGATTTCTGATGATTTCTGCACTTCTTTTCCTTTCGTACTTATTGCTGTTTTAAGATACTTGGTTATGCATGCTTGTTTTCAAACGGAGGGTGAAACCCTATTTTATTTAGTAAACGGTTTTAAAATTCTTATTTATTTTTAGTCCACTCACGCTTTTAATGTTTTTTTTACACCCTCCAGGTCGTGGTGCAAGCTTTGGGGCTACCGTTGAGGCAGAGTCCGAGGCATAAAGTCATCCGTTGCGCGCTTAGCTTACAGTAGGGCTTGTATTTGTTTTCGTACTGTTACTATGCTTTGTAAACTGTATGACTTTTCTCCCTGGTCTGACAATGTGGGTTTTGTTGTAAATAAGGTTATTTTGGTCTTTTACATGTGTTTGTCAGACAGGAGCAGGGTTCGCCTCGGTTATCAAGGTGATAATCGGGGTGGGTCCTGTCAGCTACAGTACCGGGTACTGTTCATCATCTCTGCTCGATTGCCTGCATTTGGGTCTTTTGACCCGCGATACGACCCGACTTGTTCTCCTGCAATTCGACTTCGATTCTTGCAATTAGTTCACCGAATTCCATCTATTATAGCTTAATTTAAGTTCTGTATTGCTAATTACATGAATCGAGCTTTTAATCTATCAATTCCTCGATGAACATTCAAACGGGCTTTAACTTCGAACTCATTTATTTCTCATCTATTACTTCAATTAATCACACATGAAGGATCCTAGGAGTTCAAAGAACATTAATACATACTGAATTTCACCATTCCTTACCTCTAAGTATGTGAACTTAACCTCGATTTTCCACGGTTTTTGGAAGTTCAGTTCCCGGTCAAAACACAGCCAAACTCTTTCGATATTGATATGGTTAGACTCGAAATGGGCTCAGAAGGTCGTTTCTATTCTTAGTTTGGATCCACCCAGCTTACAATTCACGATTGAAATTGTTTTCTCAATTTATCCAATTCGGGTTTTCTGGGTTTCTAACTCTCTTGGTATCCCTCTTCAGTTCCTCTCTATCCACTCGGTTTTAGCCCAATCTAGTTCTGGTACAAGCATTTCACTCGGCCTTATCAATTTGCTCCCAAGATCAATGAATTTAAGTGATGGATTTGGAGGTAAACACATGTTCTCAGTTTTTGAGCTTACTCATCCACGACCGATCAGTCTTGTATTAATTTCCTGGTGACAAGTGTCCCACAACCGTCACAGTTCAACCAATTCCCTTTGCCCTGTTAATTTACCATTTTACCCCTTCTACTTAAAATTACCAAATTGCCCTTCATCATTTTAGAATCACAACTTTCTCATCCGAAGTCCGACTCCAACGTGCCGCATGTCGTTACAATCAGGGACTCAAAACCTATCAAACGGTCCTCGAAATGTGTGAAAATTCTAGGTCGTGTGAAAAGTCAACTATTTATCCCATTTTCAACCAATTTACCAATATTCCCTTAACCTTTCTAACATCATAACTTTCTCCTCGGATGTCGGAATCAGACGTGCCACCTGTCTATGAACTCGTGACGTCTCGAACTACGTCACAGTCATCGGTCAAAATCCATTTGACCGCTCGAAACAAAAGTCAACCGTTCGCCCAATTCCAAGGGAAAAATCGTCATTTTCTTCAAATTTGCCAAAATTTCCTTTTTCGAATGTCCGGGTCGTTATAACCTACCCCTCTTAAAGAATTTCATCCTCGAAATTCCAATTAGTAGGTGCCATGATATTTTTCCCGAGGAAACATGTCTAAGATGAACCCGAAACATAATCAACCTCAATCGGATATAAATCACACCCAACTCATAAGAATCATATAACCAGTCTCAATCTTTCTGTAAATCCCTGCCCCATGGGCAGTCATACCACATACTGGCTCGAAATACGTAGCCTAGCTCACGTTCGAGTCCACACAACCCAGGATACACAAGAATGAGTCATATCTTCTCAATCACATGTCATCCACTCGTGACATGGTACAATAGCTAAATCTCCACACATATGCCATCAGGCCACCAGGCCAAGAAACGCATAAGGTTCAAGAACTCGGGAACTCATTCCCCCCGCTAGGTCAATCACACCATATCCCTTTCCTAGGGTCACTATGTATAATGAATTTAACTTTTCCTCCTGATGCTTTTCTATCGCCAATAAGCACTCAGTACAATCATTCATACTATATCGCAAATCACATCCCTTTCTTAACTTCGACTCCATCATACACCAAGTATGATCCTGCTGTTGGACCCCAATAGTCCAAGTGATCGGAAATCATGTATTACTCCAATCCTATGGAGTTCCCTCAATAACAGGATTTCACCTATCATTAAGTGATCAAACGTGACACTTCCCCCCCCCCCCCCCCCCCCCCACCCAAATAATACCTTATCCAACAATGCGGCCGTAATCTCAACTGGCATCGATACACACCTCACCGAATCCCAAACCTCATAGTGACATCTCATTATACACACAGAAAGGATCAACATCAAACATAAGTCAATGTTTCTCTATTTGTAACCATTCATTTACAGTTCTCATTTCCAATAAGTCTAACCTCATTCCGGGTCAATCACCATAACTGGCAAAACATGGTACAAAACCCCTCTTCAATCCTCTGTGGTACCTATCCGATCTCACAACAACTCACGTTCCCCGTGACAGTCTTTAATTATTTTCCATTGACCATTACATCTGTTTCTTCTGGGGTTTACACTAATCCTGTTCATTATTAGTATCCGTTCCTCACAAATATAACTAATTCATTTGACCATTTCAGGGTATCACCATCGACTAACCTTAACAATATCAATTCCGGACATCATCTTTTCTCTCTCTTACTCATAACCAATATGACAGGACCCGCCCCGACCCTCTCTGGGACCACATGGGGACGTGCTCTGCTCCCTTCTGACACCCCAAATAATGTTCCAATTTTAACCTTAAACGTTCAAATGCATAAAAACCAAATTAAAGTTTTACATCAAGTTCGAAATAAACAGATGTCAGACAAGGGTTGAAATCCAAATCACAAGTTGCGAGCACGACTCTAACATAAACCTGCGGGTAAAATCACCCAACAGGGATTCAGGTACGCAGAAGTAGATCTATGCCTCAGCCTCAGGTTCCTCCTCTACCTCATTAGCACGACCTGGAGGGGTTACCAAAACATCAAGGGTGAGTGGACCGAAACTCAAGTTTATAAAATCGTTTAGTAAGTAAAACATATAATTTACCCCTCCGTTTTCCAAACATGCATGCATCAGAATTTAAAAAAAAAACCATAATTCATATAATATGTATCATAAGGCATATAATAAAACCATAAACATAATTTTAGCCACTGTACTATACACTCTGATCTTGACATCCCCGATGTCTGACGTCCCTGACGTCCAATAAGGTCACAATCTCAAGGCTACGCGTGCCACTCGGGTCTCAATTCTGAGTTCAATCCCCGAACCCCGTTCGGGTACAGCATCCCCGATGCTTAGCATCATAGACGCTGGACGTTCTAGACGTCCGTGACCACTCCGGGGTACCTCATCCGGAGGAGACAGTATCACATGAATGGATCTATACAGTTCAGTACCAAATACATTTTATTGATATCCACATGCAAAGCATATATATATATACATAGATAAAATCCAAACCAATCTTTAAGTTTCATCAGACGGGTCTCATGCCCAAATACCGTGAAACGTGCCATAACCATAATTTCCATATCATAAAAACCGTTATTTGTTTTTAGCATGTGAATATATATAAGTAAACCAGAAAACATTTATGCACGCAAGGGTTTAAGGAAAACGGCCCACTCAAAGTACAATCCTGCTGAAAACCGAACGTATACCCTCGTTCTGGTACAATTGTACAATCCCTGTCATGTCCAAAGTATACGTAAAGGTCAATACAAACCCCTAACATTTAACCATGAAACCCTAGACCGAAACCGGCCCGGCAAAGCTGCCCGAACGCGCTTCCCGAGGCAATAAACCTCATTTTGACCAACTTAATGATCTCCGATTGACCCGAAACCACCGCCATTGGATCCGGATCATCGAAACCGAAAGAATGGTGGTGGTCCCACCAAAAACACTGTTCACACGCGCCCCCACGCGCCGGTCAACGCGTCGGTCAACGCAGGAACAGTCCCTGCTGACGTCAGCATGACGTCACTGCTAACGTCATCTGACAGCTGTCAGGTTTGACATGTCAGACTCTGACAGGTGCCACGTGTCAACACCCGATTGGTCCACCTCACTAATCTGTCAGGCCACGTGTCAGATCTGACATGTGCCACGTGTCAGTACGACACTGGTCCACGTCACTAACATGTCAATGCTGACTGTGCACTGACATGTGACACGTGTCGACACAAGAGTGGTCCACGTCACTGACAGGTCTGACAGGGTGCCACGTCATCACCCCTGTCCTCAAACGGGTCGACCCGCTTCTCTGCAACTGGGTCGATCAGACCCGCGATCATTACCCGGTCACCAATCCCTCAATTCTCAACCATTTTTGTTCAGGTTTGTTCCTAATTACTCGTCTCAATCCCAGAAAGGGTTCTAGCTAATTAAAATCATCAAAAAAGCACTGGATTAGAGACTTACCTCGATGAACAAAACCCGATTTTTCCCATCGCCGTTTAGCCTCCGTTCAAGCCTTCTCAGCTCACGAAAACAAGCTCTTGAGGTTCCTATTAGTCCCTAGAATCGATTAGGGTTAATAGAAATCAAAGACACACGTTGGAAATCAAGTTTCAAATTCTGAGTTTTTCAAACTGTTTCGGGTTTTGAGGACTGCCTGTCTCACCGCCGTCCGCCGCCGTGATCACTGCCGTCTACCGCCTCACCAGTCCAGTCCAGCCACTCACAACGCAGGAACCAGGTGCTATGCAGGTGTGATGGTTGAAATGGGCAGAATGTGGTGTCGGGTAGGAAAATATATAGAAATTGAGGGAATCTGTTCACACAAAATGGATGGTCCAGATTTGATCTCAGGGATGAGATCAATGGTTGGGATGAAATTTGGAGGTTTCAGATCAATGGCTGGAATTAAAAGTTGGTTTTAATGGTATTTAAACCCATAGTGGATCTGATCCAATCTAGCCAATGGGTGAGTGACACTTGTCACTCATCCAGGTGTCCTCCAATCAGAAAATCAGAATAAAATATTCGACACGAAAACCGAGACGCGAACCTCCCGATTTCACGTTTCTGACATAACTTCCTCGTACGAAGTCCGATTTTGGCGTGCCGCCTGTCTACGGACTCAGGACATCGAGACCTACCTAACGGTCCTTGAGTCATGTGAAAATTAGTTTCCAAACGAAAAGTCAACACTTTCGCCCCTAAAGTCCAAATTACGGTAATGCCCCTGAACTTCCGATAGTCATAACTTTTTCCCTGATCGTCCGAATTGGACGTGCCCCCTGTCTATGAACTCGTGACGTCTCGAACTACGTCACGGTCACTGGTCAAAGTCCATTTGACCCACCAATCAAAAAGTCAATAATTTGGCCATACCATTCACAAGGGTAAAAACGTCAATTCATATATTAAATTACAATATTAAAATCCTCGAATTTCCGGGGTGTTACAACCTTCCCCCCTTAAGAAATTTCGTCCCGAAATTTCAAAGAAACAAGTGAGGAAATTGTTCTTGCATCTGAGCCTCAGGCTCCCATGTGGCTTCTTCCACATTCTGGTTTCTCCAGAGAATCTTCACGAGAGGAATCGTCTTCCGACGTAGTACCTTGTCTTTCCGATCCAAAATCTGCACTGGTTGTTCCTCAAAGCTCAAATCCCCTCGGAGTTCGATAGGTTGTTCCCTTAGTACATGAGAAGCATCATGTACATACTTCCGCAGCATCGATACGTGAAAAACATCGTGAACTCTAGAAAGTTCTGGAGGTAGTGTCAATCTGTATGCAACCCTGCCAATCCTCTCCACCATCTCATAAGGTCCGATAAAACGTGGACTCAGTTTCCCCCGTCGACCAAAACGGATAATCCCTTTCCACGGAGATAACTTCAGGAAGACAAAATCTCCCACTTCAAACTCCAAGTCTCGAATTCGTCGATCGGCATAACTCTTTTGGCGATCCTGTACCGCCTTCAATCTCTCCTTGATAACACGAACAGTTTCCAGGGTTAAGTCCATCAATTCTGGCCCTACCGCCGCTCGCTCCCCTATCTCCATCCAGCAGATAGGTGTCCTGTACTGTCGACCATACAGTGCCTCATAAGGTGCCATCCCGATGCTTGTCTGATAGCTGTTGTTGTAAGTGAATTCCATCAATGGCAAATGAGTATCCCAAGAATCCTTAAACTGTAGCACACAGGACCTCATCATGTCCTCCAGGGTCTGAATGGTCCGTTCAGACTGTCCATCGGTCTGTGGATGGAACGCAGTACTGAAACGTAGGGTTGTTCCCAAAGTAGCTTGCAAACTCCGCCAGAACCTGGAAGTGAAACGCGGATCACAATCGGACACGATCGATTCCGGCGTACCATGCAATCGTATGATTTCCTTTACGAACAATTGAGCCAGTCGGTTAGGTTTATAAGTCTCCTGAATTGGCAGAAAATGGGCTGACTTGGTTAACCGATCCACGATCACCCATACTCCGTCCACTTCACTCTGAGTCCTTGGTAACTTAAAGACGAAGTCCATGGTGATGTGATCCCACTTCCACTCGGGAATCGGAAGTGGCTGCATAGCCCCATAAGGTCTCTACCGTTCCGCCTTAACCTGCTGACAGGTTAAGCATTTGCTCACAAACTCCGCAATGTCCTTCTTCATTCCTGGCCACCAATAATGGTTCCGGAGGGTACGGTACATCTTTGTACCTCCCGGATGCATAGCATAAGCTGAACTATGGGCCTCCTCAAGAATCTCGGCCCGTAACTCTGCCACTGCAAGTACACACAAACGGCCCAACTTCACAAGTGCTCCATCATCCCGGATGGTAAAATCCTCTCTCCCATCCGCATCGACCTCAATCCTGTAAATATAGAGTATCGGATCCTGAAGTTGTGCTTCGATGATCCGATCAATCAGCACAGGTCGTACATGGAAGCTGGCGAACAAAGCTCCATGCTCATCTGTATCCAACATAACTCCCGCCTTCCGGAGTTCCACCAGCAAATGAAGATACACCATCCCTAGGTGTGCAACAGATCCCGCTGACTTCCTGCTGAGTGCATCTGCCACCACATTGGCCTTACCCGGATGGTACTCGATCGTACAGTCATAATCCTTCAGCAGTTCCAACCATCTCCGTTTCCTCATGTTAAGCTCCTTTTGAGTGAATAAATACTTTAGACTCTGGTGGTCGGTGTATATCCAGCACGTTGGGCCCGAATAGGTAATGTCTCCAGATTTTTAGAGCATGAACCACCGCTGCCAACTCCAAATCATAGGTAGGGTAGTTCAACTTATGAGTCTTTAGCTACCGGGATGCATAGGCGATAACCTTGCCAGTTTGCATCAACACGCAGCCCAAACCTTGTAGCGATGCGTCACTAAAGACCACGAATTCTCCACTGTCATCCGACAATGCAAGGACAGGTGCAGTGGTCAATCGATCCTTCAATTCTTGAAAACTCCGATCACACTGCTCGTCCCAAATGAATTTTACTCCCTTCCGAGTCAAACGAGTCAATGGTGCAGCAATTTTGGAGAAACCCTCCACGAATCTTCGGTAGTAACCAGCTAACCCAACAAAACTCCTCACCTCCGTTACCATTGTCGGTCTAGCCCAGTTAATCACCGCTTCTGTTTTCTGGGGATCCACGCTAATCCCATCCGTCGATATCACGTGTCCCAGAAAACCAATACTGCTCAGCCAAAACTGACACTTGCTCAGCTTGGCGTACAACTGTTCTTGTCTCAGCTTCTCCAACACTAACCGTAGATGTTCCTCATGTGCTCGGGCACTCCTTGAGTACACCAAGATATCATCGATGAACACAATCACGAATTTATCCAAGTAGGGTCGGAAGACCCGGTTCATCAGATCCATGAATGCTGCTGGAGCATTCGTCAAACCAAAAGGCATAACCAGGAACTCGTAGTGTCCATAACGGGTTCGAAAAGCAGTTTTTGGGATATCCTCCTCCGAAATCCTCAGTTGGTGATACCCAGACCGCAAATCAATCTTCGAGAAGCACTGTGCTCCCCGCAACTGGTCAAAAAGGTCATCGATCCTGGGTAGAGGATACTGGTTCCTCAGTGTCACCTTGTTGAGTTGCCAATAGTAAATGCACAAACGGAGACTCCCTTCCTTCTTCTTTACGAACAACACCGGTGCTCCCCACGGTGAAGTACTCGGTCGGACGTATCCCAAATCCACCAACTCCTGCAATTGAGTTTTGAGTTCTCGTAACTCGGCGGGCGCCATCCGGTATGGTGCCTAGGATATAGGTCGAGTACCAGGGAGTAGTTCAATCGTAAACTCGATCTCCCGCGATGGCGATAATCCAGGTAAGTCTTCCGGGAACACATCCGGAAACCCACGCACCACCAGTATCTCGTCGATACCCCGAGTATCAACCTGATCCGACACGACATGCGCCAGATAACCCTGGCATCCCTTCCGTAGAAGTTTGGTAGCAGTAAGTGAAGAAATCACTTCAGGAGGCGAACCGTCACGTTCCCCCTGGAAGATAACCTTCGGCAAACCCGGGCTTCGCAGAATCACTTGCTTGCTACAGCAATCGATGAGCGACCCATGCTCCGATAGCCAATCCATTCCCAAAATTACATCAAAGTCGTGGATATCCAAAATAATTAAATCCGCTGGTAAATCCACATCCTCAATCCTCACCGGGCACCTCCGAATCACCTGATTCACAAGGTACACGATGCCCATCGGGGTGCCAACACCCATTTCACAATCTAAGGCTGATACCACACATTCAAGCATACCAGCACAACTCTTCGAAATAAAAGAATGTGTAGCCCCCACATCCATCAACACACGTACAAGAAGGTTTAAGATATGTAGTGTACCTGTAACCACACCTGGGGCAGTCCTCGCCTGCTGCTGGGTCATAGCAAACACTTGGCCTTAGGCCCTCCATTCCGTCTGCGTCCGCGCGCACCATGCCCAGCACCTCGGTCACCTCTCTGACCGCGACCTCCATTAATGTGTGAAGTCGTGCTCTGCACCACACTAGAGCCCCCGACGTCGTTGTTCTTGGACCACAGCGGGCAGTCACAGGCATAGTGGCCCTCCTCTTCGCAAGCAAAACAGGTTACTGGCCTCGGCTAGCCCGAATGCCCACCAGAAGCACCGCTCCAAGATGAACGCTGCCCAGAGTTGTATCCTGATCCTCTGCCCTGAGAGCCTCCGCGTCGACCTGACCAACCACGACCTTTAAAGGATGAGGGTGCTCCCCTATAGCCTCCTCCCTTGTTGTTCTTCTGGCCCGATGGCCCACAGTGTGGGCGATCCTGACGTCGCCCCTCGCCCGAAGGCTGTCGTGTCTGGTGTGCCGCCAGACTGGCCTCGACACGCACCGCAGCGTTGACCATATCTCTCAGTGAAGCATGAGTAGCAGCAGTCACACTTGCCCGGATCTCCCCTCGGAGTCCAAGCTCGAACCTTTGGCATTTGTCCTCCTCCGTGCTCATGAATGATGCAGCGAACCGGGATATTTTTCCGAAAGTCTGCTCGTAGTCCGCAACGGACATATCTCCCTGCTCACCCTGCAAGAATTCAGCCTCCCGTGCCGCACGAAATGATCGCGGGTAGTACTGGTCCAGAAATCGGGAACGGAAAGCTTCCCAAGTAGTGGTATGGACAGACCACCCAGACATTTCAAGGTCGTGCCACCACTGGTAGGCTCCTCCTTCCAGCAAGAAGGCCGCCAAAGTTACCCGTTCGCCCGGAGGGCAGTGCATCACCGTGAAGATCCTTTCCCATTTGGTGATCCAATAATGAGCATCTTCGGGGTTCGATCCCCCATTGAAAGGAGTGGCTCCCAGACGTTGAGCCCGCTCAATGCTTGCGCATTCCATTTCCCTTTCCAGATCCTCGTTAGTTCGTGTATAAGGGATCCTCCTTGGAGGCATAACCAACTGTCAAGAGGCATAGATCAGTTAACATTATCCTTAAACTCGAAAAGTAACTAGTACTAATCGCTAGTCTAGCATGCTGCCACAACCTAGTGCTTTGATACCAAGCTGACAGGACCCGCCCCGATCCTCTCTGGGACCACATGGGGACGTGACCTGCTCCCGTCTAACACCCAAAATAATGTTCCAATTGTAACCTTAAACGTTCAAATGCATAAAAACCAAATTAAAGTTCTACATCAAGTTCGAAATAAACAGATGTCAGACAAGGGATGAAATCCAAATCACAAGTTGCAAGCACGACTCTAACATAAACCTGCGGGTAAAATCACCCAACAGGGATTCAGGTACGCAGAAGTAGATCTATGCCTCAGCCTCAGGTTCCTCCTCTACCTCATTAGCACGACCTGGAGGGGTTACCAAAACATCAAGGGTGAGTGGACCGAAACTCAAGTTTATAAAATCGTTTAGTAAGTAAAACATATAATTTACCCCTCCGTTTTCCAAACATGCATCCATCAGAATTTAAAAAAAAAAAACCATAATTCATATAATATGTATCATAAGGCATATAATAAAACCATAAACATAATTTTAGCCACTGCACTATACACTCTAATCTTGACATCCCCGATGTCTGACGTCCCTGACGTCCAATAAGGTCACAATCTCAAGGCTACGCGTGCCACTCCGGTCTCAACTCTGAGTTCAATCCCCGAACCCCGTTCGGGTACAGCATCCCTAATGCTTATCGTCATAGACGCTGGACGTTCTAGACGTCCGTGACCACTCCGGGGTACCTCATCCGGAGGAGACAGTATCACATGAATGGATCTATACAGTGCAGTACCAAATACATTTTATTGATATCCACATGCAAAGCATATATATATATATACATAGATAAAATCCAAACCAATCTTTAAGTTTCATCAGACGGGTCTCATGCCCAAATATCGGGAAACGTGCCATAACCATAATTTCCATATCATAAAAACCGTTATTTGTTTTTAGCATGTGAATATATATAAGTAAACCAGAAAACATTTATGCACGCAAGGGTTTAAGGAAAACGGCCCACTCACAGTACAATCCTACTGAAAACCGAACGTATACCCTCGTTCTAGTACAATTGTACAATCCCTGTCATGTCCAAAGTATACGTAAAGGTCAATACAAACCCCTAACATTTAACCATGAAACCCTAGACCGAAACCGGCCCGGCAAAGCCGCCCGAACGCACTTCCCGAGGTAATAAACCTCATTTTGACCAACTTAATGATCTCTGATCGACCCTGTTAAACCTGTCAGTGACGTGGTTCCACCAAAAACACTGTTCACACATGCCCCCACGTGCCGATCAACGCGTCGGTCAACACAGGAACAGTCCCTGCTGACGTCAGCATGACGTCCTGCTGACGTCATCTGACAGCTATCAGGTTTGACATGTCAGACTCTGACAGATGCCACGTGTCAACACCCGATTGGTCCACCTTACTGATCTGTCAGGCCACGTGTCAGATCTGACATGTTTCACGTGTCAGCACGGCACTGGTCCAAGTCACTAACATGTCAGTGACACGTGGCAGTCCCTGATTGGGCCACGTCACTAACATGTTAGTGCTGACTGTGCACTGACATGTGACACGTGTCGACACAAGAGTGGTCCACGTCACTGACAGGTCTGACAGGGTGCCACATCATTACCCCTGTCTTCAAACGGGTTGACCCGTTTCTCTGCAACTGGGTCGATCAGACCCGCGATCATGACCCGGTCACCAATCCCTCAATTCTCAACCATTTTTGTTCAGGTTTGTTCCTAATTACTTGTCTCAATCCCAGAAAGGGTTCTAGCTAATTAAAATCATCAAAAAAGCACTGGATCAGAGACTTACCTCGATGAACAGAACCCGGTTTTTCCCGTCGCCGTTTAGCCTCCATTCAAGCCTTCTCAGCTCACGAAAACAAGCTCTTGAGGTTCCTATTAGTCCCTAGAATCGATTAGGGTTAATAGAAATCAAAGACACACGTTGGAAATCAAGTTTCAAATTCTGAGTTTTTCAAACTGTTTCGGGTTTTGAGGACTGCCTGTCTCGCCGCCGTCCGCCGCCGTGATCACTGTCGTCTACCGCCTCACCAGTCCAGTCCAGCCACTCACAACGCAGGAACCAGGTGCTATGCAGGTGTGATGGTTGAAATGGGCAGAATGTGGTGTCGGGTAGGAAAATATATAGAAATTGAGGGAATCTGTTCACACAAAATGGATGGTCCAGATTTGATCTCAGGGATGAGATCAATGGTTGGGATGAAATCTAGAGGTTTCAGATCAATGGCTGGATTTAAAAGTTGGTTTTAATGGTATTTAAACCCATAGTGGATCTGATCCAATCTAGCCAATGGGTGAGTGACACTTGTCACTCATCCAGGTGTCCTCCAATCAGAAAATCAGAATAAAATATTCGACACGAAAACTGAGATGCGAACCTCCCGATTTCACGTTTCTGACCATAACTTCCTCGTACGAAGTCCGATTTTGGCGTGCCGCCTGTCTACGAACTCAGGACATCGAGACCTACCTAACGGTCCTTGAGTCATGTGAAAATTATTTGCCAAACGAAAAGTCAACATTTTCGCCCCTAAAGTCCAAATTACGGTAATGCCCCTGAACTTCCGATAGTCATAACTTTTTCCCTGATCGTCCGAATTGGACGTGCCCCCTATCTATGAACTCGTGACGTCCCGAACTACGTCACGGTCACTGGTCAAAGTCCATTTGCCCCACCAATCAAAAAGTCAATAATTTGGCCATACCATTCACAAGGGTAAAAATGTCAATTCATATATTAAATTACAATATTAAAATCCTCGAATTTCCTGGGTGTTACATAATATTCATTACCATTTTGGCCTCTCTTGATAGGCTCAATAATCACAATCTTCCAGTAGAATCACAAATCGTTAGCTCGTGATACGGGATACTTATCCCATACCGTTACCTTATTAATTTGTCCATAATCGACATGTAAGCTCAGACTATCATCCCTCTTTCCTCTTACCGCATAAGAAATACTGGATTCCCCATGGCAACACTGAGCCCAATGAACCCGTATCTACCAAGTCCCGTACCTGCACTTTCAGTCCTTATGACTCCATAGGTGCCACATACTAGGGTGTCCGAGAAACAACTCGTATATTCTACAAGGTCTCCATCATCAACTCAATTTCTCATCCTAGCAAAATCTCAGGAAATATGTATTGAGAAATCTGTGCATGCATCTACAGCTAACACCAGGCATCTCATACATTAATCATCTATTCCACACACTTGACCAGCTACTTTAATTACCTCATACCAACGGTCCATCGATTGTGAGGGTCAAAATCATTCTAGAGGATAACACCCTCGAGCCTCTCTGAACCATGACCTCTGGTACTCCTAAACTCCACATATCACTCTCTAATCGACATACTCGATAGATGTATTATGAGTCATCAACCAATCCATTCCAAGGATTACGTCCAAACTCAGAATTATGCCAAGCCAGCCACTAGGCGAATGATACCAGTCATCCTAAGTAGCCTCACATCGATAGGTCTACCCCCCTTATATATCACCAATTTCACCATAGATAATTACCAAGGTTACCACATTCATGTCATCCAATTTATCACATATATAACTTCAATCGGTTCACCGACTTCCATACCATAACCAATCACAGACGTCGCCATATCCGTCCAGTGTATAATCTCAAGATATGAAAGAGTGGATAGCCTGGGACCTACCAAATACATACGTCCTGGTTAAACTTACTTCATAACCACAAGTAATACATATCCATGTCAACACTTCAGGGCTACTCAGACCTCCTCCTAGTAACTGCAATCCTTATGCAAGTGGTCCCAATCCGATCACGCCCCTACGGTTCATCACGGGCCCTACCAACTCTTCCCTACCCTGCCACATCAACAATCAATGCAGGAGCCAATCCTTGTTCCATTGCACCCCAACTGTGCCATCTCACTGTATCAATCAATCTATATAACTATTTCTTTATGAAGTGACCAGACGACCGACAATCATAGCTATTACTACATAATTAACCTTATTACTTTACCTCCCAGTGGACACGACTAGCGTCCCACTGAATTGGACTATCTCCTAAGTCCAAATCCCTGTATATCTCGGGTCTCCGCCCGAACCTCAGTCACTAAGGAAACTGACGCGTCCCATAAGTCCAATAAACAAAGTTAAACAAGACCAATCCATGATTTCCAAACTCATCATTTTCTAACCTTATACCAGTCCTTGGCATCCTAAGTGCCAAACATTCCTCAATCAACCTTTCTGGCTCTTCTCGAGCTCGGATACATTACCATGACTCATCTCAAGTCCTAACCAATATCCTGATTCATTTCAAGTCCCGTATCCATATCTCGACTCCTATTGAGTCCAAACTCATACCAATCAGCCATGCCAGCATTGACATACCCAGTCACCAAGAAAATACCGATGGTCAACCACATCTTATACGACCTATAAGGCCTAAGGGATATCCCATCACATTCTAGATTCTATAGACACACATTCCACTTAAGGATTCCACTGATAATAATCTCATCCCGAGTGTAACTTGCCCAGATGTGCAACCTTTCTAGACACTGGGCTCATTTATCCCTAGGACCCACACAATGCTATGTCTAACAGACAGTAGCTCACAGTGTACACTAATTAACATCGGACCCTTAATCCAGGGTCAACCTCATCCGAGATCTATCACGAGGTCTCATGCACCCTCGTCTACCCTTCTCACTACCAGGTCGCGCACGAGGCTTACGTTTTGGAGGCATGATGTGGCAACAGAATCAGCAACCTAGTGCTCTGATACCAAGTTGACAGGACCGTCCCCAAAGGGACATTGGTAACCGTGTCCGGTCCTGCTCCGGTCTGACAAGTCAACTGAAGTTCCCAAATTACCCTCAGCACTTGCCAAACAAGGGATAACCGTACATGTGCTCACTCATGCCTCCACCTCTCGAATAGCCTCGATCATCGCGCCACGATCTGGAGGGTCAATAAAAACACAAAAGGTGTGAGTGGACAAAAATAAATCAGTTATAAAACATGTTACAAAAAAAGACATTTCTACCCTCCACATAAAACCAATGCATGCATTCATAAATCATTTCATAACCCATTTCATTTTCAGTATCAGAAAACCGTGTATGAAAATCAAAATCATTTTTGTTTTCTCAAACCTCGGGCCTTCGCCCAAAAATACAAATACGGGGCCTCAGCCCAAAATCACGAATTAAAATCCAAGTACATAACACAACCCAAAAATTCATCAAGCTATATAAACCGAGCCATTGCCCAACACATCCAAAAACATCGGGGATCAACAGTAAATCACAAGTCAATCAATCTGCTGGATCTCAAGTGCGCCCGAGTCTTTAAACTCAAAACTATGCGCATAATCAGGTCTACCCAGGATATCAACGAGTCTTTAAATTCCAAACACAATCAATAGGCCTCGAGGGATATCGCAATAACCGAGTCTTTAAACTCAAAACATACCAATCAAGGGCCCTCCCCCGTCATCAACATGATCCAGCAATAGTCAAGGGTCTTTAAACCCAAAACCATGTGTAATTCACAACAAATCCAAAATCCATCGTAATCCACTTTCCTAAACCAAATCCGACATCACATTTTATCGAAATGGAACCCATGTCCGAATTTCACATTCAAATCCCAAATCATATCCATCATTCAGTTCCAAATCCGAATTCGGAACCATCATTCCGTAAGCTAGCATCCGGAATAACCATTCCGAAGCCAAATCCGGAAATCCACTTTCAAGTTTCCGAAACCTGAAATCTCATTCATCAAAACCACTTTTATGAACTGGGCATCAAGCCCGAAAACACCTTTTCCAAAATCCGTTTTAAATCTTTGAAATGAAATTTCAAATCCCAAATTCAAATCATCAAAACCATGGTCAAATCACAACATACTCGAATCTCGTAAAACGTGCAAATTCGTAATACTCTTGAAATACGTGCCAAAACCGTAAATCATACTCACAATCATAATTAAAACATTATCAAAATATGATACGCACTAATCATATAAAATCATCTATTAAACCATCATCAAAGCATAGGAGAAACCACAGTCTCGAAATACGTGCAATTACGTATTGCATATCGAAATACGTGTAAATACGAAAATCGTAATTACCATAAGCATAAGCATAGAAATCATAGATATAAAGCATAGAAAACGATTATGCATGCATTGAAATATAGAAAACAAAGTCCACTCACACACCGTCCAAACGGCTCGCTTCCGAGCTGTACGTTTTTCCGTAAATTCCAGAAATCATAATTCCTATCCAAAACCAATATCGATGGTCACTAACACTTCAACATACCCCAACATAACTCATATAATTTTCCCCAATTTTTCCGGGGTTTAAATACGTATTTTAAACATATACGAAAACTTCGGATACACTGAACACTATTGAGACGATATCCGATTTCCTCGAAACTAGTGCCAAAATGTTCGTTATATTAAAAGGAGAAAGTTTTATGTTGAACTCACCTCGGAAATCGAGCCTACGCGCCCTCACGCGCCGCCGCAAGCGGCTGCGCGTGGGAGCCACGCCCTGCTACAGTACCGGGTACTGTTCATCGACTCTGCCCGATTGCCTGCATTTGGGTCTTTTGACCCGCGATACGACCCGACTTGTTCTCCTGCAATTCGACTTCGATTCTTACAATTAGTTCACCGAATTCCATCTATTAGAGCTTAATTTAAGTTTTGTATTGCTAATTACATGAATTGAGCTTTTAATCTATCAATTCCTCGATGAACATTCAAACGGGCTTTAACTTCGAACTCATCTATTTCTCATCTATTACTTCAATTAATCACACATGAAGGATCGTAGGAGTTCAAAGAACATTAATACATACTGAATTTCACCATTCCTTACCTCTAAGTAGTCTCGATTTTCCACGGTTTTTGGAAGTTCAGTTCCCGGTCAAAACACTGCCAAACTCCTTCGATTTTGATATGGTTAGACTCGAAATGGGCTTAGAAGGTCGTTTATATTCTTAGTTTGGATCCCCTCATCTTACAATTCACGATTGAAATTGTTTTCTCAATTTGTCCAATTCGAGTTTTCTGGGTTTCTAACTCTCTTGGTATCCCTCTTCAGTTCCTCTCTATCCACTCGGTTTTAGCCGAATCTAGTTCTGATTCAAAAATTTCACTCGGCCTTATCAATTTGCTCCCAAGATCAATGAATTCAAGTGATGGATTTGGAGGTAAACACCTGTTCTCAGTTTTTGAGCTTACTCTTCCACGACCGATCAGTCTTGTATTAATTTCCTGGTGACAAGTGTCCCACAACCGTCTCAGTTCAACCAATTCCCTTTGCCCTGTTAATTTACCATTTTACCCCTTCTACTCAAAATTACCAAATTGCCCTTCATCATTTTAGAATCACAACTTTATCATCCGAAGTCCGACTCCAATGTGCCGCCTGTCGTTACAATCAGGGACTCGAGACCTATCTAACGGTCCTCAAAATATGTGAAAATTCTAGGTCGTGTGAAAAGTCAACTATTTATACCGTTTTCAACCAATTTACCAATATGCTCTTAACCTTTCGAACATCATAACTTTCTCCTCGGATGTCGGAATCAGACGTGCCACCTGTCTATGAACTCGTGACGTCCCGAACTACGTCACAGTCATTGGTCAAAGTCCGTTTGACCGCTCGAACCAAAAGTCAACCGTTCGCCCAATTCCAAGGGCAAAATCGTCATTTTCTTCAAATTTGCCAAAATTTCCTTTTCCGAATGTCCGAGTCGTTACAAAAACCATTCCCAAACACTCATACAAACCCCATAATCACAGCCCAAACATAAAAAACAGCCCCCAACGTCCCAACCAAAATTTTGAATTTTGAAAATGAAAAAGAGGGGTTTCAGGTTACCTTCCTCCGTCGTGGTCTCTGCCGTCTCTCAGCCATCCGTTCGTCTTAGTCTCTCTCATTCAATCCATCAATCATCATGCTAGGGAATAGGACATGATGGTAGGGAGAGTTTGGTGTTTGGGTTGCACGGTTTTGGTTCGAATGAATGGAACATATGAGGATGAAGGGTGGGTGCATGTATGTGTGATGATAGGCTGTCAGGACCCGACCCTCATCGATCAGGACCCGACTCATCTAACACTATATTGTCCGCTTTGGGTCTCGCCCTCACGGTTTTGTTTTCGGGAGCTCATGGTGAAACTTCCCAGGGGGTTACCCATCATGAAATTGCACTAGCCTCAACTCGCTTACTTTGGGGTTCCAATCCCCCCCAAAGCCACTTGAGCTCCCAAAAGGCCTAGTGCTAGATAGGTGTGTGCCTACACCTTTAAGGCATACCACCATCCTCTCCCAGACCATTCCCCCTCGCAGGAATGTGGGATTGTTCACCTTTCCCTTCAGGACACGGGTCTTACAATCCACCCCACTTAGGGCCCAGCATCCTTGCTGGCACACTTCCCGGTCGGGGTCTGGCTCTGATACCAAATTTTCAGGATCCGACCCTCCTCGGTTAGGACCCAACTCATCTAGCACCATATTGTCCGCTTTGGACCTCGCCCTCACGGTTTTGTTTTCGGGAGCTCATGGTGCAACTTCCCAGGGGTCACCCATCATGGAATTGCACCAGCCTCAACTCGCTTAACTTTGGGGTTCCAATCCCCCCCAAAGCCACTTGAGCTCCAAAAGGCCTAGTGCTAGATAGGTGTGTGCCTACACCTTTAAGGCACACCACCATCTTCTCCCAAACTATTCCCCCTCGCAGGAATGTGGGATTGTTCACCGTTCCCTCCAGGACACGGGTCTTACATAGGCAACGGATGGGTGACACTTGTCACTTATCCATTGGGCCTGTTCAAAATATCTAGGACCCAATTAAGACAAAAGTCCACCCGTCTCGTAAAACGTGCAATAATTCCTCGAACTTCCGTAAACCATAATTTTCTCGTCGAACGTTCAATTTCGACATGCAGCCTATCTACGGCTTATCAACTTGATCTACGTAACGGTCCTCAGCCCTTGTGCATCAAACCTCTCGGGTAAAATGTCGACTTTTTACCCTCATTCAGGGGTAAAATCGTAATTTCGTCATGAATGTCCGATAACCCTCAATTAATCTCCGATTAGCCTCGCTAATCCTCAATTTGATCTTAATTAATCCCAAAACTTTGGGACGGGTCGTTACAAAACTTGTCCAGTCGAACTGAATCGTTCTAACCAAACCGCTCTGGTCTAGTCAAACCAAACCATATGAACTAGACCATCACATTTTGAAAAAAAAAAAACATTTTTTTCTTTATTTTTCACTTATGGGCTTGAAGCATAGATCTTAGTGCTCGAAGCATTATGTCAATTTATTTAAATTTTATGCCAGAAACATTTATTTAACATATACATTATTTTATGTCTGAAACATTTATTCAAATCATTATTATGTTTTATTTAGTGTTTATTTATATTAATTCATTGATTAAATGCTTACTTAAATGGAAATATTTCTTTAGTACTCATTTAAGAATCATATGTGTTTAAAGGAATCAGACTTTCATAAATGAATTAAAAATTATACATGACTAGTAGTTCATATTAAACATTGAATTCGTAGATTCGGCAATGCTGAAAAGAAAAAGGGAACTTGAAGTTTTCTTCATAAATTCATCAAACATAATCAGAATCTTAGTATTCTGCCCCAAGCAAGAAATGAATGACACATCATCAATTCTAAAGATTTCAAATCCATGTATGTATATAATTTGAAAAATGCGTTTTTTTGCTCGAATATGATTTAATTTAATACAAACACTTATCCTCATGCATGTGATCCATTGAATTAAATCTATAAATATGCATGTTTTGTGGGGAATTGTCTGGCTAACAGTGTTATCACGCACTCCGAGGAATATGGCAAAAAATGTTGTCAAATGGTACTGAGCTACCATCAATGAGCTCTTTTATTCTCCATGTTCTAGAAGAACATTATCGAGATTTACGGATATTCGAGCCAAAGGTTATCACATTGAAACCACTAGTACGAGCAATGTAATACCTTTTCATAACCTCTAATCAGTATAGCCAGAAGCATACATTGGAGAAACTAGCCAAAAACTAGCCAAGAGTTAGCTAGAAGCTAACTAGTACGAACAATTGCTTATTATGACATGACCGGATGAGACACCCATGTCAAGGTGATGATGTGCCGTATCCTCAATAGACTGCACATGCATCCTCTCACTAGTAAGTACTATGCGAACCGTTAGCGAAAATCAAATATTAGACAATTATATGTAAAGATAAGTCAAGATTTCACCCTTTATTGTACATAATACAAGAGGAAATTTGTGAACTTTCTAAATACCATGCAGACCATTTGAAAATTTTCATGGTTCTGGTTGAGATTGACAGGACCCGCCCCGATCCTTCTGGGATCACATGGGGACGTGCCCTGCTCCCGTCTGACACCCAAAATAACGTTCCAATTTTAACCTCAAAAGTTCAAATGAATAAAGAACCAAATAAAGTTATACATCAAATTCGAAATAAACCGATGTCAGACAAGGGATAAAGTTCCAAATTACAAATTGCGAGCACGACTCTAAAATAAACCTGCGGGCAAACCACCCAACAGGAGATCAGGTACGCGGAAGTAGATCTATGCCTCCGCCTCAGGATCCTCATCTACCTCAGCAGCACAGCCTGGAGGGGTTACCAAAACATTAAGGGTGAGTGAGCCGAAACTCAAGTTTATAAAACCGTTTAATAAGTAAAACATATAATTTGCCCCTCCGTTTTCCAAACATGCATGCATCAGAATTTAAAACCATAAATTATATCATATGAATCATAAGGCATGTAATAAAACCATAAACATAATGATAGCCACTGCACTATACACTCCAATCCTGACATCTTTGATGTCTGACGTCCAATAAGGTCACAGTCTCAAGGCTACGAGTACCACTCGGGGTCTCAATCCCGAATCCAATCCCCGAACCCTGTCCGGGTACGGCATCTCAAATGCCTAGCATCCTAGACGCTCGACGTCTCTGGCGTCAAATTATAGCAATCCTGCTCCTGAGTCATTTTACGGTCCGGTTCCTCCGTAGAATGACCCCTCGCAGGCAATGCGCCGTGACCGCTCCGGGGTACCACATCCGGAGGAGATAGTATCATAAGAATGGATCTATACAGTGCAGTACCAAATACATTTTATTGATATCCACATGCAAAACATATATATACATAGATAAAATCCAAACCAATCTTTAAGTTTCACCAAAACGGGTCTCAAACCCAAATACCGTGGAACGTGCCATAATCATAATTTCAATATCATCAAAACCGTTTCTTGATTCCAGCATGTGAATATATAAGTAAATCAGAAAACATTTAAGCATGCAAGGGTTTAATGAAATCGGACCCACTCACAGTACGATCCCGCGGTGAATCTGCGCGTACGAACCTGTACCGGGATTATCGTACAATTTCTGTCAATCCAAATCACACGTAAGGGTCACTACAAGTCTTAAACATTTATCCAAAAATTCCGAAACAGAAACCGGCTCGGGGAAACCGTCCAAACACTTTTCCCGAGACAACCGGTCCTAAAATGACCCTCCTAACTATCTCAGATCAACATGGTTAATTCACCAAAAATGTTCAGAATGATGAGAGGAATAAAAGTCATGTTGATCGTGATCGCAGATAAGGTCCAACGCGCCCTCACGCGCCGCCCAAAGTGGCTGCGCGTGAAAGTCACGCGCCTGACACTGTAGCTACAGTGCCACCACCTTCACCCGTTTGTCTGTAATACGGGCCTGCCACCCGCGGCTTGACCCGGTTGACTACCCATCAATTCCTACTCGATTTCAATCCAATTTGATCCTAACATGATATTTAATCATCTAATTTAAGTTCTGAGTTAATAATTAGCCAAATCAAATCCTTAAATGGCCCTTCGACCCGTGATCATCCAAACGGGTTGATCACCCCAACTCACTGGTTTTGAAACCATAATCAAATTAACCTTACAGGAAGCATCATAGGATCAAAACGAACTGAAACACACAATCAATTGAACCAACACTCACCTGGAAGTAGTCGTCCAAACCTCTGAAATTTCTCTGTGTCAGGACCCGTCCCAAATATCACCTCGATACCCGGGACGAACCCTGCTCCCGTCTGACAATCACACTTAAAGTACCAAAATAACCTCGACACCACCATAAGCATAACTATCAGACAAGGGAGAAATATAATACAACCGTAATTCAGAGCATAGTTATACAAAACAGGCACAAAATCCTACTAGGCTAATCTCGCAACGGAAGAACGTCGTAAGCTCTATGCCTCGGTCCCTGCCTCAATGTTCACCCCAGCGCTATCACCACGACGAATCTGAAAGTATCAATCGCGCTCCGTGCGCTCCTCGACCGTCTCAGGCGTCTCCCGTCCTGTCAATAAGCACCAAATAGGGTCACAATTACGTCAATTACGCTAACCCTAATTTCCCCAAATTTTCGGGAATTTATACGTAAATTAAACTTAGACCCTAAACCGTCCGGATTCCCGAACTATCCCGTAACATCGTTCGATTAACCCGAAAATTACACCAATGAATTCCTTATGACATTTAGAACAAAACCCATGTTGGAAAATTGTTCAGAATCATCCCCACGCAACCCCATGCGCCGCCCAAAGTGGCTGCGCGTGGGCCTCACGCGCCTGCTACATTGCATCTTCAACCTCGAGTCACCCGGTTCAACTGTGTTGAACCGGCGTGACCGGTTCTCCTCCGTTCCTCCACCATTCTTCCCCATTTCAATTCCATTAGCTTCGTACAATTCCTAGAAATCAAACCCAGTCATAAAATCCAGAAATCACGGCCTAAAACTCCTCGTCTTCATCCTCAAAAAACACTGCCCGTGAGCCCTGTTTTGGCCGCCGGCCACCCAGGTCCTCCCCCGTCACGGCACCACACTCAGACGACTCCTGGGACCTTCAGGAGTCTCACCCAACTCACAACATCCCTCGACTCTATCCCAAAGTCCACGATTATTAAAAACAATCACACGGGAAAACAGGGGATTCAAACCATACATTCGATTCTTCCTTCGTCGTCTGCACCGCCGTGTGCTACGGTGCTCACTGAGTCCCCTGCAGTCGTCTTAGCTTGCTATTGGCTTGGTTTGCACCACAACATGGCAGAACCACCACCACAGTCCCACGGGTCCTCTGTTTCTCTGAAAACTTAGCCTCACCACCGCCATATTCCTTGCACGATTTCAACTCCAAAACCCGATCACCAGTCTCTCTTCTTCTCTCTGTCACTCTCACAATTCACAGAAATCTCACCCACGCACAGAATCGATCAAGAACTCTCACAATTCCTCTCCTGTTTTCTGTTCTCCCAAGCCAAATGCACGGTTCAAAATCGATCAATATGTGGCCGTGTGTATAAATAACACCCTAGAAGCCTCTAGTGCTATCCCACGTGTCCCCTTTTCCATGGTCATCAGCACAAAATATCCAAGCCACTCAGCCATTTGGGTTTATCTGATTGGGCCTTAAAGGAAAAAGACCAAATTGCCCCTAAGTGTACAAATTACCATTTTGCCCTTCAACTTTCCAGACCCGCAACTATTCCGTCCGACGTCCGATGACAGCGTGCCACCTGTCGTTGTACTCAGGACGTCGAGACCTATCTAACGGTCCTTGGTCTACGTGAAAATCACAAGTCCACTAAAAAGTCAACATTTCCCTCGATTAGTCAAAATTACGGTAACGCCCTCAATCTTCCGAACGTCATAACTTTTTCTCCGATTGTCCAAATCGGACATGCCACCTGTCTACGGACTCGTGACTTCCTAAACTACGTCACGGTCAATGGTCAACACTCATCCAACCTGTAAATCCAAAAGTAAACTTTTGACACACTATTCACAAGGGCAAAATCGTCCTGTTAGACAAATCTTTTATAAAATTACATTTATACCCTTCCTGAAGGTACGGGTTGTTACAATATACTCCCTAAAAAGAATTTCATCCCCGAAATTCAGTAAAACAAGGGTACTGTTCGCGTATTAAGGCCTCAGGTTCCCAGGTAGCTTCTTCTACCTGATGATTCCTCCACAATACTTTAACTAAGGGAACCGTCTTCCTCCGTAAGACTTTGTCCTTCCGATCCAAAATCGCTACAGGTTGCTCTTCAAAGCTCAAGTCTTCCCTAAGCTCCACAGGTTGTGCTTCCAGAACATGTGAATCATCCCGTACATACTTCTGAAGCATAGATACATGAAAGACATTATGTACCTTTGCCAAGTCTGCTGGTAAAGCCAATCGATAAGCAACAGGACCAATGCGCTCCAAGATCTCATAGGGTCCAATGTAACGAGGACTCAACTTTCCTCGCCTGCCAAACCGTACGATTCCCTTCCAAGGAGATAACTTCAAGAAAACCCAGTCCCCTACTGCAATTTCCAAATCCCTGATCCTACGGTCGGCGTAGCTCTTCTGTCGATCCTGAGCCGCCTTCAGTCGATCTCTAATCAGTGCGACTTTTTCTTGAGTAAGGTCTACCAGCTCGGAAGTAGTCAATCTCCTCTCACCAACCTCGGTCCAACACAATGAAGTCCGACACTGTCGCCCGTACAAAGCCTCATAAGGAGCCATCCCAATACTCTCCTGATAACTGTTATTGTAGGCGAACTCCATCAAAGGTAAATGTGACTCCCAAGTACCCTGAAACTGTAAGACACACGCTCTCATAATGTCCTCGAGAATCTGGATGGTCCGCTCAGACTGTCCATCGGTCTGAGGATGGAAGACAGTACTGAAATGCAGTTTTGTCTCAAAAGCTTCCTGTAAGCTCTGCCAAAACCGGGAAGTAAACCTCGAATCTCTATCAGATACTATCGACTCTGGAGTACCTTGCAACCGAATAATCTCATCAATAAAAAACTGGGCAAACTGCGTCAACCTGAAGTTCTCCCGTACTGGCAAGAAATGAGCAGACTTTGTAAGTCTATCCACTATCACCCACACACCATCGTGTCCCTTCGGTGTCCTGGGAAGCTTAAATACAAAATCCATCGTCAAGTGATCCCATTTCCACTCGGGGATCGGCAAAGGTTGTATGGCTCCATAGGGTCTCTGCCGCTCGGCTTTCACCTGTTGACAGATCAAGCATCTACTGACATACTCTGCAATCTCACATTTCATACCTGACCACCAGTAATGCTCTCGAAGTGTACGATACATCTTGGTCCCACCAGGATGCATCGCATAAGCTGAACAGTGAGCCTCATCCAGTATCACCTTCTTCAAGGTTTCCTCCTCGGGTACACACAACCGTCCATCCTTGACCAAGGCTCCATCCTCGCGAATCTCAAAGTCTTGTCTCTCTCCAGCCTCGACCTCAATCTATATGATGCCCAGAATGGGGTCCTCAAACTGAGCATCAATAACTTGATCAATCAAAATAGGTCGCACGTGGAAACTCGCTAGGAGTGCTCCCTGACCATCCACAGTCAACTCTACTCCAAGTCTACGGAGCTCAACCAACAAAGGTAACCGGACTGTCCTCAAATGCGACAAAGAACTAGCTGACTTCCTGCTCAAGGCATCGGCTACCACATTAGCCTTTCCTGGATGATACTCGATAGTACAGTCGTAGTCCTTAAGCATCTCTAGCCAACGACGCTGTCTCATATTCAAATCCTTCTGAGTAAACAGATACTTCAAGCTCTTATGATCCGTGAAAATTCTGCACCTCTCGCCGTACAAATAATGTCGCCAGATCTTCAGTGCATGAACCACCGCAGCAAGTTCCAACTCATGTGTAGGGTAGTTCATCTCATGAGGTTTCAACTGCCGGGAAGCGTAAGCAATCACTTTCTCGTGCTGCATCAACACACAGCCCAAACCCTGTAAAGAAGCGTCACTATAAACCTCGAACTCCCCACTGTCGTCTGGAAGGGCCAACACAGGAGCAGATGTCAACCGTCTCTTGAGCTCCTGGAAACTCTGATCACAGTTCTCATCCCAGTCAAACCGAACTCCCTTCCGAGTGGACACACTATTCACAAGGGAAAATTCGTCCTTTTAGACAAATCTTTTATAAAATTACATTTATACCCTTCCTGAAGGTACGGGTTGTTACACTCTGAACACGGCAGTCACTGTCCCAGCTCACCCGTGGCTGGTTGCCTTCGATTTTGATATGGATGTGTTCTAAACACTCCCAGAAAGCTCACTCAGTGTTTAGATTGGTCCAACAAACCGTATAAATTGATTTCCGAAATTCCCTCCAATTTTCCCCGAAATGGTTTCTCTCTGGTTCCTCACCAATTCTCAGTTCTTTCAACGGTAGAGTGAAGCTCACACAATTCCTATTCTGTTTAAAGCAACTGAGCCGTCTCAGAAGCTCGTGGAAGCCTCACTGTCCAGTGAGATTTTTTCCCCGAAAAGCCTCGATCGAAAATAAACAATGTGGCCGTGGTGGTGCCGCCCATGTTCCCCCGCGGTTGCTACAGTAACCAGGGGTAAAATGACCAAAATGCCCCTAGTTCAAAAATTACCAAAATGCCCTTCACTTTCCAGGGTTGGGCAAATGGACTCCATTATTGGAACGTGTTTGGCTATGACCTAGGTGGTTGTAGTCTGGTCAAGGGATAGATGTACGTACCTTGTACGTGGTTTGGGGTACGGTATTTTGCAGACTTGTGGTGGCCGGGGTTGATGTGAATCCCGGGAGAACTCGGTGTTTTTCCCTGTGGACACGTTGATGTGTCATTTTGAGTGTTGTCATTTGGCGAGGTGTGTTGGGTAGCATAGGACAAGGATTGTCGATGTTAGCAAAACCCTCAGGCTTTTTACTTTTGCCTTACCTGGTTTGGGATCGACCATATAGGTCTATGGGTCGAGTACTGGGGTCCAGCTGTAGGATCATGCTTGGTGTACGATGTACGGTATCGTATGGACGAGGGTACTTGATACCTAGTGACGGTACATGGGATGTACCAGTGTTGTGTCGATAAACGTGTTGGTGTTTGGCTTAGTTCCAATACCATTGGTTTTGGTTGTAAACGTGAACTGGACATTGAACACGATGCACTGGGCAGAATGATTCTGATGATTACAGTGATTGTTTGAGCAGGTGCTCTTAGCCAAGGTTGGCTAGTATAACTCTAGTATTGAGTTGTGTGATTACTGCTAGGCTTGTGTTCAACGTGTTCCAGATGCACCGTCTGATTGAGTGTGATGACGGTATGCGTATACTCAGGATGAGTGAGTTGGTGGTTGGTGTGACCGCAAGTTGCTTTGCGGCGAGATGTTACCTTGTCGTGACCTTACCAGCATCTGGGATCGCCGGGGGGGTGACAATTGTGGTAACTACTGTAGGTATTTGTCGCAGGATTGAGTTTGCCCTGCGAGGGGAGATCATGTTGATGATCATATGCTACATTGACGGACGTTGTAGTATGGTGAGTTATCACTGATTTGTTGTGGATTGGCGCTTTACTAGGGTGGTAAAGCTTGGTGGTGACAGTATGGCTTGTGGTGTCGGCTTGGACTGACAGGTGAGTTTTGGTGACTCTCTATGAGAGCGAAGGTCAGGGCACATTAGTGATTACGTGGGGCCGTCAAGCTGAAAGAGTCAGCTTAATGGTGACATTGCCAATTTCTGGTAATCAATTTCATTCGAGGTAGTCGAGTGTAGTCAGTACGACGTGCATCTGTGATGTGACGTCTGAGTGCAGACGAGTTCTGTGTTGGCTAGTGGGTGTACAGGTGTATACGTGTTGTGTGGCCATTTGTTCTCCACGAGGTAGTTGTGGAATACGAGTAGTTGGAATTTCGGGGACGAAATTCTTTAAGGAGGGAAGGTTGTAATGACCCGTCCCGAATATCGGGATTGAATATTAATTAATTACGAATTAGAATGACTAATCGGGGATTCGTTGAGTGAAATCGGACGAAACGTGCAAAATGACCGTTTTGCCCTTGGCGTGGGCAAAATGTTGACTTTTAGTTCGGGCGGTCAAATGGACTTTGGCCGATGACTGTGACGTAGTTCGGGACGTCACGAGTTCATAGACAGGTGGCACGTTCAATTCCGACATTCGTAGAGAAAGTTATGATGTTCGGAAGTTGAGGGGTATATTGGTAATTTGGCATAGTAGGGGCCAAATGTTGACTTTTTGGCCGGGAAGTCCAACGGACGAGGGCCAAGGACCGTTACGTAGGTCTCGTCGATACGAATCCAACGACAGGCGGCATGCCGAAATCGGAGATTCGACGACGAAGTTATGGTCACGGAATCGGGCTCGATTAACCGAACGAACCGGGAATAAAATAATATTTTAATAATGAACAGTACCCGGTGACTGAGCACACTTGGATGAGTGACAAGTGTCACTCATCCCTTAAAATCAGGCACAAAACATGGATCCATGATTTTGGGGGAGACCTAATTATTATGTTTTATTATATTAAATTAATTAATTAATCCTAATTTCCATTAATCTCCCATATTTTCTTCAACCGTGTACAACCCACAAATCAGTTTTCTCCCAACCTCCAATTCTCTTCCATTTCTGAACCAAAGTGTGAGCATTTGAGAGTGAATTGAACTGGGAAAAACGAGGGATTAATTGAGAGCTGAGGACTGGGATTTCGGGTTTTAGGAAATTTGGAGGAAAAATCAAATTGGTCGAATTGAGCTGTGATGATCGAATTGGACTTTGGAAATAGCTTCCTGAGGTTGAGACGAGTTATTTCAAATCAAAAACGAGAGGAATTCATGCCCAATTGGCTCTGAACGGGTTTGGTAACAGTGGGAGATATCGAGCTTGAGTCGTGATCAATGCGTGATCAAACGACGAAATTGAGGTGGGGAAACAATTCCTCATGGTCCATTGATGCTTCTGGGTTCGTCAATTGGGAGGAATCAGTGGCCAAGGTGGAAACTCCATGGTTGCACACTGTTCGGATGTTCGAGTTTGAGTCGTGAAGATTGAGCAATGATTTGATCCAATTGAGTTGGGGGAAAGGTTTACCTGTGATCAATGAAGCTTCCTGATGAATCAATTTGGGGAAATCTTGTGGAATTGAGGTAATTCGACTGATGAACAGTGGCCGGAGGTCCTTCGATTGTTCATCCTTGATCGTGAGGATTGAGGTAATGTTTCAAGTAATTAAGGTTACAGAACCCTAATTGAACTTATAACGAAACTAACTGGATGCTCAATTGATGAAAACAGTGTGGAATTGACTGAAAACCAGCCGGGTCTGATCGCGGGTTGAACGACCCGTTTACCAGACAAACGGGCTTGAACGACGACACTGTAGCTGGCGCGTGGGTTTCACGCGCAGCCACTCACGGCGGCGCGTGAGGGCGCGTCCGGCCTAGTCTCAAGGTGAGGTCAACATGACTTTTGATCCTCTCAGTGTAACGAACATTTTGACGTTGATTTCGGTGAAATCGGATATTGTTTCGATAATGTTCCGCGTATCCGAAGTTTTGTTTTACAAGTTAAATACGTATTTAAATTCCGGAAAAATTGGGGAAAAATTATATGGAGTATTTTGAGATGTTAGTAACCCTCTATAATGATTTTGGGCAGGAGTTGTGATTTCCAGATTTTACGGAAAAACGTGCAGCTCGGAAACGAACCGTTTTGAACGGTGTGTGTGAGTGGACTTTTGGTTTTCTAACCGTGATGCATGCATATATGATTTAAAATGCTTTATTATATGATTTGATATGCTTTGGCATGATTGGTATTTCAATTCGGTGATTTCTCGATTTTGTGATTATTATATTATTATATTCTGGCACGATTTTCGAGAGATTATGAAATTGGTTAAAAATGATATTGTGGGCGTGAGAACCCAAGTAAATAATGATTTTGACTCGGATCTGGAGTTACATGTGAATTTGATGATTTTTGGTATCCTCGTGATTTTGTGATTGTTTTAATCAGTCTTTCGGGCACGTTTTACGAGGAACGTGCAAATGATGTTTTGGGCTAAGCCCGGATTGAAAATGATGTTTTGACTCGGGTTATGAGTCAGGAAGTTGAAAATGATATTTGGACTCGGATTATGAGTCAGTGATTGATTTCATGGATTTACGTGATCGTGGCAACTCGGGTTCACGGTTGCACGGATTTACGTAATATTGATATTTTGGGCTTGAGACCCAATGGAATTGTGATTTTGATTTGGATTTGTATTTCCATGTGATGACATGATGATATTGATGATTTTCGGATTTATAAAGTAAATCGGGACTTGGGGCTGAGACCCTGTGTTGATATATGATTTGGTTTTTAATGCAACTGTTTTTCACTGGTTTTTGTGATGGTGATATGTTGCGGATATTTAGGGCTTTCGGGAGAAAATATGTTTTTCCCCGGAGTGCACCCTGGAGATAACGCTCGCCTTCGGGATGGAAGTGTTTACCCCGAAGAGGTCACGTAGCATGATCTTTGTCTTGCAGCCCAGGGGAGGCTTGACTCAGATCAGATGTGCTGGATTATATGGATCGGCAAGTGATATGTTCACGAGATCCGGATCGTCGGCTGGTGAGGTTTTTCCCAGCGACGGATTGCTGACTGATGATGAGTTCACAGCAGCGGATGCTCGGATTTTGAGCGGTCCTTGAGCCTATTGATATGCACGCGATGCAGGGATAAACGTGACTCTAAGCAACAGGATATGGAAATAAGTCCCGTGGTTTATGGAAAATGATTTTGAGGAAACCGTGGTTTAGCGGTTAAAATGATTTAAAGAAATTGTGAACTTTTGAGATGTTAAACTGATTTGGTGAACATGAGTTTTTGTGGACCATGGGAAAATATGTTTTGATTTTATCGGTCCACTGTTCATACTTGAATGATTTCATACTATTACTCATGTTTTACGATATGCATGCAAGTTTGTGAAAACTGGAGGGTAAGAATGTATTTTGGTAAATGTTTTTATAAGAGGTCATTTTTGTCCACTCACACCTTTTCTGTTTTGTCAACCCTTCAGGTCGTGGCGCGTTGATCGAGGCTATTCTAGAGGTGGAGGTATGTGCGGGCACAGGCGCAAAAATTCCCTTGTCTGGCAGGTATTGAAGGGTAGTTTCGGACTTTCTGTTGACTTGTCAGACGGGAGCAGGACCGGGTACGGTTTTTGACGTCCAGTTGGGACGGGTCCTGTCAATTTGACCCTCCAATCAAAAATTCAACAATTTGACAATACCATTCACAGGGATAAAAACGTCAATTCATACATTAAATTACAATATTAAAATCCTCGAATTTCCGGGGTGTTACAGAGATACTGACAAAGTGATCACATGCTACCTTTTTGTCCACACGTATACTGTATTTGCTAAATTGTTAGCCCATATCATTAAATTGAGGGCCACACCTATCCGATTCTCTTATATATTCTATAAGACTCGATATTACCGAAGAGTTTACATCGAAATCATTCGATGACTATTGCATGCCCCTTGAGATTGATGATGAACATTTGGTTCCCCATGTTCACACTCATAATGGTCTCACAGAAACACTAATTAACCATGGTAATGCGCACCAAGCTTCTAGTTACTGTGTGAGGGCTATGTAATTTTGCATGTAGCAACGTAGGTTTGGTTGAGGTCGACTGCCATCCAACCCTATTTCGTGTTACAACTGGTGACTGGGTATGAACTAGACATATTGTGCTTACGTATTTTGATGTGCAGTTAAGTGCCAATTGTGTCACCACAACGTACAAACATGAGACCTCAATGAGAGAGGGCATATATGTCTGTTATGAATCCCCCTCCATTATACGCTATTTAGAGCCTTTGACATGCGATCACATTACCACTATATTTACAAATAATCACTTTGACGAGACAGTCTTCCCCTCATTAGGGGGAGATAAGAACGTCAAACGGTTCTGAAGAATAACGTGAATTGACATGGAACATCCCCATTATATCTCATCTTGATCCTTGAACAACACAAAATAAGAATGAAGTGCAGAGAATTCTAGATTTACACAGTGTAGTTAATAATATGCCAAACGCTTCCTCTAATCTAGCTAAAGTGACGAGATCATATATACCTGTTGAAAAAGTGCCTGCAAGGATAGACGTCCCAATAGGACGTGTCAGGACCCACCCCGGTTTCACCACGAAACCCGAGGTAAATCCTGCTCCCGTCTGACACCCCGACACCAAAACAGTCAGACGCAGGAGAAAGCACTCAATAAATCCCGAAGTTAAAGTTTTACAGAGCATAGTACGAATTACAAGGAAATAAAAACCGATGATAATTACACGCACGCGGAAGTTGGGATCCCGCTCGTCACTTCTATGCCTCGGACACTGCCTCGACGTCAAGACCCCGCACTAGCTCCACAACCTGGAGGGCAGTAAAAACAGAAGGTGTGAGTGGACCATAATAATAGAAACGTTCTAAAGCCATTTATCAGAAAACCATGTTTAACCCTCCGTTTTGAAAACCACATGCATAACCCAGTTAACAAAACAGTTAGGATTCAATATTTAGAAAATATCATAAGAGACAGAAACACTATAAAACAGTTATAGAAGTCATAGCATATAAATCATAAAACCGCGTCAGAAACCATAAACGTCAATCATCATTTTTCGATCAAACATGTTGGACCCATCCGAGTCTTTAAACTCCCGAGTCTTTAAACTCAATCCAGGCCTCAATCATATCCGAGTCTTTAAACTCCCGAGTCTTTAAACTTAATAGGCCTATGGGGGAAATATCAATATATCCGAGTCTTTAAACTCCCGAGTCTTTAAACTCAATTCGGGCCCGTCCCCCGTCAAATCAATATCCGGGTCTTTAAACCCAATAACCAGATCCAGCAAATCCAATCCAAAACCATTTGAAAACCATTCCCGAATTCACATCCAAACCCGAATTCGAAATCACCGGTCTGACGCCCTTCCGGCATCCAGAACCGTCATTCCGAACCCAAATCCGGAATTCCACTTTTCACTTTTAAAACCAAATCCCGTTACCGAAATCCGATTTCAAAATCCCTTTATGAACATTTAAACCATTTATCCATTGAAATCCCAAATCCATAACATCATATTCAGAAATCACATTTTTCTCGTAAAACGTGCTGAAACCAAACTTCCTCGAAAAATGTGCAATTATGTAAAATCAACAAAGCATATTTGATAACATAGAACCATGATTAAAACCATAAAACAATTATAGAAAAACAGTTATGCATGCTCGAGTTTAGAGAAGGGATCCACTCACAGTACCGAGCCCTCAATCGTGTCCCGAACGTCCAGCACGTTCCTCAGCTTCCTCGGGAAATCCCGATCCTGTCAACAACTGCCAAATGACGTCAATAACACGTCTACGAGTATCCACCTAAATTCCCTCAAAAATCCCCGGGTCCTGAACGTAACGAACCGGAACCCTAAATTCTCACCCTCGCGGAACTACTTCGATTCGACGTCCGATTAACTCGAAACCACTTCCAATGGACTCAACACAACTCCTGGACCAAAACCATAGTTGACCGTTTTCCCCAGAACCGCCGCACGCGCCCCCACGCGGCGCCCAAAGTGGCTGTGCGTGGCCCTCACGCGCCTGCTACAGTGCATCGGCTACCTTGAGCAGACCCGGTTCGACACAGTGTCTGTAAATCGAACCGACGAGAACGGTTCTCTGCCGTCCCGTCTCCAATTCCTTCCCTTTCTTCACCATCTTCATCGTCTAGACCTACTCTGTCCATCCCCGTCCTCCTTAAACCTCGACACGGCCCCTAAACCGTCGACTAAAACTCGAAACAAAACCCGATCTCTGCTCTGTTTTCCTTCCCGGCCACCCAGGTCACCTCTCGTCACGGTGGCAACACCAGACGGTTCCTAGGACCCTTCTAAACCTATCTCAACTCACCCTAACCATCGATTCACTCCCAAACTTCACGACTTTATGTTTGAACATTGACGGCAAAACAGAGCACCACAGTACCCGCCGTCGTGTTAGCCCCCACCGTGCACCACCCGTCACGGCAGCACAACCAATAGAAGCCCAGACCTCCACTGAGTCACCCAAACCACCCTAAACTCATCGATTCGACCTCTAGACTCACGACTCTCAAGTCAAAACTCAACAGAAAAACAGGGCACAGACACGGAGATCAGAATTTACCTGCAACCGTCCACCGCCGTGCTCGCCGCCGTGTTCACTGGAGTCCACAGCGTCGCCTCTGCCTCCTCTCGAGGTCAATCGCACCCGCACACGGCCACAGCACCACCACAAGCCCTCAGTCTTCTCTGTTTCCTCTGATTGTCCCCGTGACTTCTCAACTCACACACACCACCATCACCTATTCTAACCCTCTTAATGTCTTCCTCTCATGCTCTGATCAAGCTCACACACTCACAACTCACCAGCACACACACCACCATCGATCAATTCTCTCAATCTCCCTCACTGCCTCACTCTGTTTCACTCGAACACACACGAACACACACGGTTGCACCCAATTAATTAGGACCGTGCACACATGAGAACCCCCCAGAAGCCACTACACACCTGCCACATGTCACCATCCACTCCATCCTATCCCACATGGCTCAATCCCAGCCGTCCGGCTTCCCTCTCTCTCTGCACAATTTCCAGAGTACAAAAGACCAAAATGCCCTTCCTTTTTACCCAATTTTACAATTTTGCCACTAACTTTCTAGACCCGTAACTCCCACATCGTAAGTCCGATAAATACGTGCCGCCTGTCATCGAACTCAGGACGATGAGATCTACCTAACCATCCTCGGTCAACGTACCAAAACCCAATCGTCCAAAAAGTCAACGTTTCCCCTTCTTTTAACCAAATTACGGTTATGCCCTCGACCTTCCGAACATCGAAACTTCCCCCTCGGATGTCGGAATCAGGCGTGCCACCTGCCTATGGATTCGTGACGTCCTAAACTACGTCCTGGTCACCGGTCAAAGTCCATCCGACCACCCGAACTAAAAGTCAACTTTTTACCCATCCTAGGGGCAAAATCGTCATTCTAAGCTTACGGACCTATCGGGACCACCTAACCACGGATTACGCTCACTAATCCCACCTTAACACACTACTAATCCCGGCTCTCGGGACGGGTTGTTACAATCTACCAACCTAAAAAGAATTTCGTCCCCGAAATTCCACAGCTAGTTCCCGACACCTAGGGTCTCCGACCTGGTAATCAACACTAGGTCAACAACAACTTCTCCTGGGTTTCCTGTCTATCATCTCCACCTTGGGTATTTCACACCATCCCCAACTACTGTTACCATGGCCAACCCTCTCTATGGAACAACTGTATGGTGTACGCAAGGGAAACTCTATGAACGGAAAACAAAGGTGTTTTACAATACCTCATATGGAGTACCCGATAAAATTCATAGAGCACCTCCTCGCGTACAACCACAGATACTTCCCTACTGGCTGGCTCCTCCCTCGGTTGCTACTTCGGCCACTATCGGAATAAATCTACAAAGTCCTAAAGGCAAACTCTAGCTTGTGGGTTCTCTCCTTCAATAACCTCATATCGATCAATTCTAGTCACTCCTTTCCTATTCCCTCTGTCATCCTTCCACTGTAACACTCCCCAGATCACCTAGGGAACATCATAGACTCCACCCTGGGATCCAACAACAAAATTGGGTACAACACAAGCAAAGCTAATAAAGTACCTGTCCCCGCATCTGGTGCCGACTGAACCTCCTGCTGAGTCATCGAAAACACTCGGGCCTGAGATCTCGACGCTCTACCACGTCCCCTAGAACTACTAGTGGCACCACCACCTCCTCTAGTGCCTGCTGTCCCTGACGCTGTACTCTGTCCAGGCTCCGCTGCTCCTCGGCCTACACCACCTTCCTGTGGCAACAGTGGACACTCGGGTTGAAAGTGACCTCGCTCCCCGCAGTAAAAACAAACATCCCGACCGGAAAGACCTGGTCGCCCTGTGGACGCAACAGACGTCGCACTAGCTTGCGGAGTTGGCTGTGTTCGGTAACCACGAAATCCTGAACTCTGGAAACTACCCGGTCTACCGAAACGATCATCGCCCGACGACGACGCTCCACCGAAGTTACCTCTTTTCGGTGTCGAAGCTCCAGAAAAAGATGGCTCCCGGCGTCGTACCGGCAAACTAGCCTCAACCCTCACCGCAGCATCTGACAACTCTCGGAAGGTCGCAAACGATCTAGCCGTCACGATGACACGAATCTCACCTCGCAGGCCCAACATAAACCTACGGCATTTCTCGGCTTCAGTGGCCACAAAAGCAGGAGCAAACCGAGACAACATCTGGAGTTTCCGTTCATACTCAGCCACTGTCATACTCCCCTGCTGGAGCTACAGAAACTCCGCCTCCTTGGCATCCCGGAAGGAACGAGGATAATACTGTTCCAGGAATCGTTCCCTAAACGTCTCCCAGGTCACCGTATGGGCATCCCAACTAGACAACTCGAGGGTATACCACCACTCATACGCCGCACCATCCAACAAAAATGTAGCCAACAACACTCGCTCCTCTGGCGGGCAATGCATCACCGCAAAGATCCGCTCAAGTCTGGTAATCCACCTCTGGGCTTCCTCAGGATCAGCCTCGCCACTAAAAGTAGTAGCCCCGAGCCGCTGGGCTCGCTCAATCGTAGTACTCTCAGTTCCCCTCGCCATTTCTTCTTCAGGTCGTGGAGAGGGTCCACGTCTCGGAAGCATCGTCAACCGCACACTGAAAGAGGCATAGAAGTAGTCAAACAACTAAAACACAACCTCACAAACCAACAAACTCGACAAACTACACAAACCTGGCTCTGATACCAATTGTCAGGACCCACCCCGGTTTCACCCCGAAACCTGAGGTAAATCCTGCTCCCGTCTGACACCCCGACACCAAAACAGTCAGACGCAGGAGAAAGCACTCAATAAATCCCGAAGTTAAAGTTTTACAGAGCATAGTACGAATTACAAGGAAATAAAAACCGATGATAATTACACGCACGCGGAAGAAAAACTTAAACACTTTGGGATCCCGCTCGTCACTTCTATGCCTCGGACACTGCCTCGACGTCAAGACCCCGCACTAGCTCCACAACCTGGAGGGCAGTAAAAACAGAAGGTGTGAGTGGACCATAATAATAGAAACGTTCTAAAGCCATTTATCAGAAAACCATGTTTAACCCTCCGTTTTGAAAACCACATGCATAACCCAGTTAACAAAACAGTTAGGATTCAATATTTAGAAAATATCATAAGAGACAGAAACACTATAAAACAGTTATAGAAGTCATAGCATATAAATCATAAAACCGCGTCAGAAACCATAAACGTCAATCATCATTTTTCGATCAAACCTGCTGGACCCATCCGAGTCTTTAAACTCCCGAGTCTTTAAACTCAATCCAGACCTCAATCATATCTGAGTCTTTAAACTCTCGAGTCTTTAAACTTAATAGGCCTATGGGGGAAATATCAATATATCCGAGTCTTTAAACTCCCGAGTCTTTAAACTCAATTCGGGCCCGTCCCCCGTCAAATCAATATCCGGGTCTTTAAACCCAATAACCAGATCCAGTAAATCCAATCCAAAACCATTTGAAAACCATTCCCGAATTCACATCCAAACCCGAATTCGAAATCACCGGTCTGACGCCCTTCCGGCATCCAGAACCGTCATTCCGAACCCAAATCCGGAATTCCACTTTTCACTTTTAAAACCAAATCCCCTTACCGAAATCCGATTTCAAAATCCCTTTATGAACATTTAAACCATTTATCCATTGAAATCCCAAATCCATAACATCATATTCAGAAATCACACTTTTCTCGTAAAACGTGCTGAAACCAAACTTCCTCGAAAAACGTGCAATTATGTAAAATCAACAAAGCATATTCGATAACATAGAATAATCATGTCAACAACTTCCAAATGACGTCAATAACACGTCTACGAGAATCCACCTAAATTCCCTCAAAAATCCCCGGGTCCTGAACGTAACGAACCGGAACCCTAAATTCTCACCCTCGCGGAACTACTTCGATTCGACGTCCGATTAACTCGAAATCACTTCCAATGGACTCAACACAACTCCTGGACCAAAACCATAGTTGACCGTTTTCCCCAGAACCGCCGCATGCGCCCCCACGCGCCGCCCAAAGTGGCTGCGTGTGGCCCTCACGCGCCTGCTACAGTGCATCGGCTACCTTGAGCAGACCCGATTCGACACAGTGTCTGTAAATCGAACCGGCGAGAACGGTTCTCTGCTGTCTCGTCTCCAATTCCTTCCCTTTCTTCACCATCTTCATCGTCCAGACCTACTCTGTCCATCCCCGTCCTCCTTAAACCTCGACACGGCCCCTAAACCGTCGACTAAAACTCGAAACAAAACCCGATCTCTGCTCTGTTTTCCTTCCCGGCCACCCAGGTCACCTCACATCACGGTGGCAACACCAGACGGTTCCTAGGACCCTTCTAAACCTAACTCAACTCACCCTAACCGTCGATTCACTCCCAAACTTCACGACTTTAGGTTTGAACATTGACGGCAAAACAGAGCACCAGAGTACCCGCCGTCGTGTTAGCCCCCACCGTGCACCACCCGTCACGGCAGCACAACCAATAGAAGCCCAGACCTCCACTGAGTCACCCAAACCACCCTAAACTCATCGATTCGACCTCTAGACTCACGACTCTCAAGTCAAAACTCAACGGAAAAACAGGGCACAGACACGGAGATCAGAATTTACCTGCAACCGTCCACCGCCGTGCTCGCCGCCGTGTTCCCTGGAGTCCACAGCGTCGCCTCTGCCTCCTCTCGAGGTCAATCGCACCCGCACATGGCCACAGCACCACCACAAGCCCTCAGTCTTCTCTGTTTCCTCTGATTGTCCCTGTGACTTCTCAACTCACACACACCACCATGACCTCTTCTAACCCTCTTAATGTCTTCCTCTCATGCTCTGATCAAGATCACACACTCACAACTCACCAGCACACACACCATCATCGATCAATTCTCTCAATTTCCCTCACTGCCTCACTCTGTTTCACTCGAACACACACGAACACACACGGTTGCACCCAATTAATTAGGACCGTGCACACATGAGAACCCCCTAGAAGCCACTACACACCTGCCACATGTCACCAACCACTCCATCCTCTCCCACATGGCTTAATCCCAGCCGTCCAGCTGCCCTCTCTCTCTGCACAATTTCCAGAGTACAAAAGACCAAAATGCCCTTCCTTTTTACCCAATTTTACAATTTTTCCACTAACTTTCTAGACCCGTAACTCCCACATCGTAAGTCCGATAAATACGTGCCGCCTGTCATCGAACTCAGGACGATGAGATCTACCTAACCATCCTCGGTCAACGTACCAAAACCCAATCGTCCAAAAAGTCAACGTTTCCCCTTCTTTTAACCAAATTACGGTTATGCCCTTGACCTTCCGAACATCAAAACTTCCCCCTCGGATGTCGGAATCAGGCGTGCCACCTGCCTATGGATTCGTGACGTCCTAAACTACGTCCTGGTCACCGGTCAAAGTCCATCCGACCACCCGAACTAAAATTCAACTTTTTGCCCATCCTAGGGGCAAAATCGTCATTCTAAGCTTACGGACCTATCAGGACCACCTAACCACGGATTACGCTCACTAATCCCACCTTAACACACTACTAATCCCGGCTCTCAGGACGGGTTGTTACAGGACGCATCATTCAAAATGGATGAGTCGTCCCAGATGAACAAGGTACAGCCATGGCGACTAACCAGTTATAATTCCCTGTCCATAAGTAAGGTAGACTAATAGGTTCGAATGATTCTCATCCCCGGAAGGGGATAAATTTGGCAAAATAGAATCCTTTCTAAATATCAACTCATCAATCTCATGAGATAATTCCGAATTATGGGTCTATGACGGCGTTGGGGGACACTCCAATTTCTGAACCCACTCCCGAGAATAAAGAGATCTCGATAAATCATGCATGCTTATGTGAGATATGAAATCAGAATGATATTATCATCGATGCTATATATGTATTCGCGATAACTACCGAAATCGACCCTTACTCTGTTGATGAATGAATTCCAACGTAGAGAAGACTGACCAAAATGGAAAGAACCAATCGAAATTGAATTAGATTCCTTGACAAAGAGGACGGTATTTGGATCTGTAGTTCTCATATCTCCTCATGTTAAACTTGTATGATTTAAATGGGTAGTTGTAACGCCCCGGAAATTCGAAACATGAAAATTTGGAAAAAAAAAATTGAAGAAAAGGACGATTTTGCCCCCGGAATTGGGCAAAAAGTTGACTTTTAATTTGAGCGGTCAAACAGACTTTGACCGATGACCGTGACGTAGTACGGGACGTCACGAGTTCATAGACAGGTGGCACGTCCAATTTCGACATTCGAGGAGAAAGTTATGACGAGCGGAAGTTGGTAAAAGGGGCCGAAAGTTGACTTTTTGATCGGGACCATGTTTGGACTTTCCGGGAGTACCGTTGGATAGGTCTCGGGACGCTGAATCCGTAGACAGGCGGCATGCGTCAATCGGAGCCCGAACGAGAAACTTATGGGTCTAGAACAATGAGGGGTATTTTGGTAATTTGTGAGAACAAGGGTAAAATGGTAAATTGAAGCAGTAGGATTAATTAAAAGAGGACTTTGGCTGATTCAGCCTAAGTGGGATGAGGATAACTACCTAAATGACACCTGGCCAATTCAAATGGAGATTAGTGGCACTTAGTGCCTTTGTTATTAATTAAATAATTAAATGAAACGGTGACATTATTAATTAGCATATAGTGCTCATGTTTAAAAAAGAAAAACAGAGAACACACCATTTCTTCTATAATTGATCGATCATGATTCAAAAACCCAACTGATACCAGTGTGAAAAAGAGAAAAACAGAGAGATTTATGTGAGGGAATTGAGTGAAAATCGAGAGGAAATGAACCTAGAACCCTACTGAGAATACCCGAAAAACTCAATCAAGAACAAATGTCGAATTTGATTGTTTGGATGCTTTTTATTGAAATTGATTGAACAATTAGTCTTCTGGGAGCTCAACGAAGTGAACCGAATCAATTGGGTGGTCAATTGACGGTGAATCGATAGAGAACAGCCCCTACGACTGTGTCGAAGTTGGGTGCTTGGGTTCGATTACTTGGAGGATTCGGGATTCCTGGCACGTATCAGAAATTACGGAAACGCGTACAGCGCGGGAAACGAGCAATTGGACGGCCGTGGCACAACGTTCGGGGCTGATCTCGAGGCGAAGGCATAAGCGGAAATCAGCGCAACTATCCCTTGCTTGATAGGTACTGAAGGATCGTTTCGGGACTTCAGTTGACTTGTCAGACGGGAGCAGGACCGGGTACGGTTTTTGAGGTCCAGTTGGGGACGGGTCCTGTCAGTAGTTATAAGGAAGCGTAATGAGAAAGATGAGATTGTGAGATATACAACTCATTTAAAGGTGCACAGTTTTCTCAACGCCCTGAGAATGATTTCGAGGAGACGTATTCTCCCGTAATGAACGTCATAATATTCTCCTACCTTATCAGTTTGGTACTTTCTAGAAAACTGAATATGCAGTTTATGGATGTGGTTACTGTTTATCTCTATGGGCATCTGAATACAGAGTTATGTTTGAAAGTTCCTGAAGGATTTAAAATATCTGATGCAACTAGTTCCAAACCACAAAACACACTCTCTACTCGTTTGAGGTATTCACTTATGGATTGAGATAATCCGGACGGATGTGGTATAACCGTCTAAGTGAGTATTTGATTAGAATGAGATACATAATAATGAAGAATACACATGCGTGTGTATTAAGAAAACAAGTTCCAAGTTTGATATTCATTGGTATTCCAGAAGAAACAAAAGAAATTGCTAAGCATCTGAAGTTGGATTTTGAAACAAAAGATCTTGGGAGAACGAAGTTCTGTCTCGACTTGGAGCTCGAGTACCTTGCAGATGAGATGTTGATATTACATCTAGAGGATGTTTGAGACGCTTTATTGAGGATAAAGCGAAACCTTAAGCACGCCCATGTTCATCCGTAGCCTAGATCCTAAAATGATCCGTTTTGTCTAGCAAATAATAATAAAGAGGTATTGAGACCAGAAGTTCCATATCTAAGTGCAATAAACACATTATTGTACTTGATTCAAATCCAGTAGACCGGGAATTTTATCTGTTGTGAACTTGCTAGCTATACTTAGCTCTACACCAACACGCCGCCACTGGAATAACATAAAAGATATCTTTTGATACTTCAAAGGTATGTTAGATATAGGCTTATTCTATCCATATGCATTAAGGAATGAATCAAACTCCCTTGGTCCTCGGAATGATGCATTGCCTTATTAGGTATCTGATGCAGGTTACCTATTAGACCCACACAAGGTACGTTTCCACATTGGTTATGTCTTTGCCATTAGGAACACAAAAATATGTTGAAGGTCTTAGAAATAGACCCTTGTTGCCATGTCTTCGAATCATGCATAAATTTTAGCTATTCACGAAGTCATCACCCACTGCAACATTCCATAAGTCATCACCCACTGCAACATTCCATAAGCATGTTCATGGTATTGGCTTGAGTAGACTGGCAAATCTACCAAATTCTTAATTTTCAGGAGGAGTCGATATCAGGGGGGAGTATCCTGAAACATACAGAGTATCTTGAAGTATATTGAGTATCCCAAAGTATACTCACAAGACCATCGTGTACTCTTTTGTCCTATGGCTAGGGTTATTTTGTCCTATTGGGTTTTGTTACCTATCTAGATTTTAACGAGGCACACCTTTGGTATGTCACCCCGCTAATAATGCATCATGAAGATGCCATGATTCGACTCATATGCATTTGCTCATCTTTTCCCTTCGACCACGAGTTTTTCCTACTGGGTTTATTGGTCAAGGTTTTGGTGTAGCAACTCTAATGCATACTATCTCAAAGACGTACTATCTATCAATGTTCCAGAAGAGACGAGTTCAACTACCTCCAGAAATCCCGATGCGATTACGATCCACGTGTATTGCACTCTTTTTCCTTCAACCATAATTATTTTTGTCTCATGTGGTTTTTGTTAACTGACAAAATTTTAACGAGACAACATATAAGCGCGTAGTCAAGCAGCACTGATTACATGGAATACCCAAGGGGAGTATTGTAAATAGTATATGATGTGGCTATTCATGTAAGGGTACGAAGGGTATTTAATCATCAGTGAAATGGTAGATAGGTTCTTGTTCAATGTATTAAACCCTAATCTTCTTTCTATTTAAGGATTAGGTAAACTAATTAAAGAAAATCTTAAACGTATTCACAATATAAAAAGACTAGTGCAACAAATAACTGTCATAACTTCTCACTTAAATCTTGATTTATTATTGAAGTAATCAAACTCACGACATGTGGAGCAACACATACGCAATCTCGTCCTAACCTTAATTTGGATTAGCAGGAGAATAGGTTATTCATGTTTTTGGTTACAGTGAAATGGAATTACAACGTGAGATGGATGTGGTGGTTTTTATTGCATGACAGCATCTTATTGTGCTTGTTATAATGTACGATTTGATAATCAAGCACGCATTTAATTATGTTTGATTAGTGAAAACAAGCATTTGATTCCAAACTTTCCCTAAGTAGACTTTGATCAACCAAAAGGGTGGGGCCTTTGACTGCTGGAGACCTCAAAGTCTTCCTCTTCTAGACACTGTCTGCTGTTTGTTTGTAAATTGATTCTTATTTTTGAAAGTTACCACTTTTTTTTGGTACTTCAAGGCACAATGAAAATGCACTTTGTCTCAATCCGAGTGAAAATTACGTTTATTCTTCGAGATATTTACCCAAAAAATAGACCTTTAATATGCAATTTATTAGCGTTGTTCAAAGATTCGATATGCATTATTTGCTTATTTATTGATCACTTAAACTTTTTGAATTAATATTTGTTTAATATGGTATTAAAATACACATGATAAATTAAACTTTTCGGATTAGTAATTTCTAACATAAAAATTTCTGTGAAACATAAAAAATTCTGGTTCTTATCACATCTAGATTCGTAAAGTTGTAGATATCAAATCAGTTTACCTTTATAAAATTCCACAAGAAATTCTTTCGGGTGATGGGTTGAGAATTCATCCATGTTAGTTGGAAATTTACCACAAGTCTGGGATTTCGATTTCGATATTTATGCAGTAAAAAAATGACTCGGTTTCTTCATGCCCAAGCAAATAAAAACAAAATATCAGTTACTGAAGTAGCAAGGAGGGAGACCTGAGGGTGAGGATGCTTTGAATGCAAAACAACAAACGAACAAAGCCAAAAGAGGAGTTAGGTTTCTGAAGGATATAAAAAACCTCACAAAACATAATGAGACAAGAAGTGCTTCTCTAACTCTGATTTTTGCTGTTAAAATAAGCACTTTTCTTCGCCGCCGGAGTTTTCTAAGCTGCTTATAAAAGCATCTTGCTCTGCTCTGATTGCACCTAGCATTGGAACCAACGATTTGGAGTTGGATTTTTTTGCATTTTACTTTTCAACATTATGTGGTTAATTAATTACTTGTGAATAATCATGATTACCATTGTTGCATACGATCTTAATTTGTACTTTCCATTTATATTGTGGGCCAAAAACGACTCTTGTAGTTGGATTAAACAACAAAAATTTACCATATCATTTTCCATGGTGCTATAAAGAGGCACCATCACCAACTCCTGCATTCATTCCAAGTGAGAAATTCTAATTGACACATAAAAGAAAAGGAGGCAATCACACAAAAGAAAAGAGGCAATTACCAAGCTTTTATGCAAAAACGGACAAAGGCGTAATGGTAATCATGCCTTCGTCTCTATCTTCAAGATAAATTTATGAGTCGTCTAATCCAATTCAATCCTAAGCTCAAAATGAGCACTTAAAGAACATATAAAATGCCACAAGTTGGAGAGGAAAAGCATAAAAATAGACACTGAAAAATGATGAAGAAAGAAAGCTCATGATATCAAATTCCAGCTGAATTGGATAAACCACAAGTCAAATTTTCACTATCTACTATGCAACAAATGCAACTCTGTAAAAAACAACAAATCATACATCTTATACATTAATAATGAAGAAACAACAAAAGAATGAACAAATACGTTTGTCAGGGATGTTATTTGGAACAATGTGATACACTTGAGGTTTATCTGTACCCCCAATGTCGACTCTTACAAAAATAAAATGGTTTCTACTTTCTGATAAATAATAAATAATCCAATTCAACAACTGATATCCAGTATATTCTCCTAAAGTTATTAATGCTGATTAAAAAAAAATGAAGTAAATAAGGACTCAACCTTTCAGTTTGATATTGCCAAACTCACCGATCACCATCATCAGCCCTTGAGTCATATTGTTTTATTGGTAAATGTAGATAGCAACATCCTGTCAATCAAATGTCCTCAAGTAATCATACACATGAAGCAGCTAAATGGTCATCAGCGCTGTGCCTTGTGCCACTTTATTTTTGACGATCCATTAACTGTTGAAGAATGGCCTATCGACACAAATAAGATGATGCCTCAATCACTTCAGAGCTCATGAAATCCAATTGACTGTAGTATATGATAAGTTCGCTGATAACTAAAGAACCAAAAAGATCAAAAATTTCATTTCGTATAGGTTCACTAAGCATTTTCAGTTTTAGCATAAAGAAGTATCATTTAAAATATATCTGTTAGAGTTTTGAATCCACAAAAGAAAAGGAGAACCAGTTTTGATAAGCTTCACTAAATCAGTATATTGTGAATAAACTATACTTCGACTGATCACTTTTAATTCAATTTTTTATGCATTTTATCTAGTACACAAGTTATATTGAGCTGCAAAAAGATCCAGACATGAAGACAAATTTTTCTACAAGTAACTTACAGGACATGAAACATATGATTTGATCCCTAGATGCAGTTCATGGAGTGAGACTAAAAGTTTCACAGGAGAAAATTCCACAGATTGATTTTGTCCCCTGTTGTCTGCAAAGCCAATTAATTCACGTTGTAGAAGGTGTTCAAATGCCTGCACACGTCAGAAATGAAAAAACCTGCTAAATTGGATACCACAGTAGGATTTGTTCTAAGCACAATTTTAACTATACATAATAAGGATCCCCCAGAATCCACGGAGATTGAGGATCAATCTCCTTGATCCTGTGTTAAGATAACACAGGATCAAGGAGATTGATCCTCAATCTCCGTGGATTCTGGGGGATCCTTATTAATACATACCCGTAAGCAAACATTTCTTGCAAAGTAGTCAGATGTCTTCACCGAGTCGTGTATACTTTTGTACTCTGCCACACGGAAAACATGTTAGCGGAACTCAATAATAGCAATTAGATTGACCTGCATCAGAATTCACCTTTCATTACAGCATTGAAATTGTACGAGTTCTGCTCTTTAACTTCCAACCTCTTCATGCATACCAGCATGTAAAGTTCCAATATGGAGCAATCTGTTGAAATAATCGATTCTCATTAGCAAAACAGACTAAGGGTATTGCTTTGTTTTCCTCACGGTCAAATACACAAGTCTTCAGCAGGCAGACACAATGGATGGGAGGGAAAACAAACACAGATAATTAAGTCCAACAAAGGAAGGCATAAATTCTTTGACCTTTTATGCATTCCAACTTTGGATGCCTTTGGTTATTTGAAAGTGCAGTTTTGAAGTTTTCAAGTGACAGCATTCCAGATTCCAAATCCATATAAGAAACAGCACGGAATCTAGTATCATGGTCCATGATCAGTTTTAGCATATGATGAATGGTGAATAAAAAAGAAATAAGTCCACTCAATTCTTTCAGATTCGTAAAGTAAAACTTACAGATATCTCAACAAATGTTTGACGGTTGAATCCAAATTCAGATATGTATCAATGACCTCTTTAAATTTCTCATCGTCCAATATATTCTGTAAACTGTCAAGGACTACAAGCTGCATGATCTTATGTGCTAGAATACCTTACCATGAAATACATTACTTAAAAGCATAGTAGGGAAAGGATACTTGAAGTTTTTTGTTGAACTTAACAACATAGTCAGGTGGAAGGCTTGAGTCTGTTGGCAACAATAAATTGTGCTCCAACAATCTGCCTCATTTGGACATTAAGAAAATCAAAAGCAATTACTCCACTGAAAGAGTTATTCTTTGGAAACAAACAATAGTAGCATCTGTACCAGAAGTTAGTAGCTTTACCGCTGTATGTCTTCTTTAGCAGGAGGAAGAAACAAAAGCTTTCTATGTGAAAAACGAGATCTAACTCTTTTGTCCAAAAGCATATCAGCATCCTGCAGGACAAAGTCCACATTTCTGCTAACATTAATCTTTGCATCGCTACTTGATTCAAGTCCAAGTTCATTAATAAAGATTCATAGAAAATCTACACTTCTACATTTCATTTAGAATTTCATTCATTTAATGGTAAAGATCACAGAAACTTTCAAGCACCATACCAATCGGCAACTCACACCAATGACGACAGCTTGAGATGTTACTGACTGCATTGCATCAAGTAAACTATAAAGTAGTCTCTGTTTCCCCTATACAGAACCAGAAATCAGGAACATCAGCTTTTTTCTATTCTAATCAACAATGACACCAGAATTCAGTTGTAACAACTATATCTATGAATTTCGCATGGCTAAGTCTCTACAAATAAAGATAAAAATTGATGCAAAGTGGATAAAAACTCACATTAAGCCAGACACAAAAAATACTTTGGTGAGTGTCCCAGATAACCCTCTTTAAGTCAATACATCAAATTATTTAAGCCAGACACATAACATATTTTGGTTAATGTCCAAAAGATAGGAGGACTTACCAGTGCAAATAAGTCAAACTCATCCAGAACAAAAATAATTGTTTTATGCGCTAATCCACATTCCCTAATCAGAAACAGATATGTCAGAACTCTCAAATGTTTGACAAGAATAGCATAAAAAGTAATTATGCGCACCTTAACATGGCTATCATAAATTGGGAGTTATCATCAAATGATGCCTACAAAAGTCATCAGAACATCAATAAACTATAACTCTTCGGGAAGTTAACTCTCTTACAAATGGTTATAGATTAAATTATGCAAGATACCATTCTTGAGAACACCAAGTGATGCTCCATGCACAGCTGTCTAGCAATTTCCTGAATAACGAACAGCCATATAAACAAATAAGATATAATGTTACTATCCAAGATCTCCTGAATGATTTCACAATTTAAAATCACCATTATGGTATGAGTGTATGACTACTAATATAAACTACTGCCACTGGAACAGTATTACTCGCTAGTGTAGATTGTTTGTAGATATCACAAGAGCTTAAAGGCTAATGCAACGGAAAGATAGACTAGAGCAAGAGAATTCAAAGACCAATTAAAGACTCAGAAAAAATTCAATCATACACTCAATAGTTTGGAAATTAAGCAAGCCACTCAACCTTGGATGATAAGCTATAGAAACCCATCCCCCAACCTCAAACCCAACCCAACCCAGAAAGATAAGAATAGGATATAAAAAAGGCCGGAATAATCAACCTTGAATGCGCAGTTGTCACTGCTATGCAAAAGGCCACTCAACCTAACCTGCACCACAATGTCCCTTGCAAATTAAGTTGCATATATACATCAAGAAAGAAAAGGGAAATTCAAGGAAACTATAGAGAGAAATAGAGTGGCAAATATAAGCATACCACTGAAATCATATCAGGGAATTCTTGTAACAAATCGCTGAGCACAAGCTCCAGGACCTAAAGCACGAAAAAAAATAGCGAATTCAGTTATATCTTACAATTATAATAGGAATGAAAAGAAGCCAAAATGGATGAATTTGGGCATACAGCGATTTTTCCAGAACCTCGGGGACCCAGAAGCAGAATGGAGTTGTTGCATGCCTCAGTGATCGAACTTGATACTAAAAATTTCAACTTGCTGCAACAAGAACGGAAGAAGAAAAATCAATGACAGAAGCCCTCAATTTTAAGTTTAGAAACAATGAAATTAGGGTCATTGAGTGTGCTTCAAAGGAAAGAAAGGATTGGGGACCTATAGTTCGAGTCATCGGAGTGCGAGAGAGCTTTCAAGGGGATATTAGGGTCACAGAGTCTGCTTCGGAGCAGACTTAGGGCTTTCTCCGCCGGATTTTCTCGCGCCATTTCACAAAGTAAACTCGCAGTGACAGAAGAAATGGGAAGAGAGAAAGGGCGGGAAAGGAAGCACATTCTATATATATAGTACGGAAGGCCCAAAGAAGCAAAGGCCTGAGTAAAATATGGGCCTAGCCGAACTTCTAAAATGGGCCGGAACTGAAAGGGCCATTATGCTTTGTACATTATGCCACCGGCGCATTCTAGGAGGTGAACTGAAATTATGATAAAATGCGCCCTTGGCTGCGTTTCCGAAAATATCGTATGCCGAGCTGAAGAAAGAAGCACCAGTCATTTATATTGTCATTGGTTTGTTAAGATTTTGATATAAAAGGAAAGCTAATACAAACAGCTACAAGAAGAAGAAGAAGAAGAAGACAAGAAGAAGAAGAAGAAAAAAAAAAGGAACTTGGAGGGAGTCTTTGAAGAGATGGGAAGCACCAGCTATGCTTCCATTTCCAACTTGAATTTCATTCGGAATCGCAGCCACAATTGCTTCGAGCGACGTGGACCAGTCAGAAATCAGCTGGGTTCTGTTCAAGTCCACCATTCAAGGAGGCCGAGACTGGAGCTCAATGGTCTGCGGAGCCGAAGGAGCTTCCGAAGCGACGTTGTTTGCTTTGCTGTTGATGACGATTTGAGAGAGAAGCAGCAAGAGTTCGGTGCTGGCTCTGGGGTTGGCTCTTCCGTCGAGGATAGGCCTGCTACTGGTAACTAGCTAACACCCTAAACCCAAAAATCTCCGAAATTTTGACTTTAATATTGAATTTAGTTCATTTTTATTAGCAAATTGTATAGAAAAAGAAATTAATTTGCACTTCAAGAGGAAAGAAAATGAGCTAGGACTTGGGTTACATTAATCTTGAGGAAATCTTGGTACTTATCTTTGCTACTTCCAAGTAATTTTAGCGTATATGGAAACCAAATTTTAGATAAACTTGGCTCATGAGGTTTGTCATATGGGTTAAATAGCATAATTGGCTAGTTCATGATTCAAGAAGTAATTGTCAATTAACCCTGATAAGCATGAAGTTCAGAGTTGTGTTGATGGAGTATATACTAGGTGAATTGTATATGCAAGAGGGAAAAGTGTAACGCGAAGAAGCGATTTTCATTTTGGTCATAGCATAAATTATCCGATTTTCTAAAACAATTTGTTTATACAGGTTTTCTTAAATTTTTTTCTCTGACCACATTTTAGATCATCTTGTCTTTGGAAGTAGATGTTACTGTATTTAGTTGACATCACATTTTTGATGCACAATATAGATGTGGTTGATGGCTCAAAAGAAGAGAATGGAGGAAGTTCTATTTACAATTTTCTATATCCTAGTCAAGAACTCCTCCCAGATGATAAAGAGATGACTATATTCGATCATCTTGAAGAGCTGCGCCAGAGGTTATTTATATCAGTTCTGGCAGTGGGGGCTTCTATGGTGGGATGCTTTACATATTCAAAAGAACTTGTAGTATTGCTTGAAGCTCCTGTTAAAGAGCAAGGCGTAAAATTCCTGCAGCTAGCTCCTGGCGAGTTTTTCTTTACTACCTTAAAGGTTAGATTGAGTGAAATGTCTTTCGTTCGTGTATGTGAAATCTTTCATATCTCTGTCGCATGTAAGGTTTTGTTTCTGGAATGCCATTGCAACTGTTCATTGGGTGCAAATCAGTCTGGCTAGGTAGCTCTAAAATGGAATGGAGTGGCATCAGAGCTTTATGATTCTGCATAATCATTTAATTATATCTGAATTAAGTCTATGTGACAAGAACATTGTTTTATTGTGTACTGCAGGTATCAGGATATTGTGGCCTTCTCTTGGGGAGCCCCGTCATTCTTTATGAGATTATAGCCTTTGTACTTCCAGGATTAACGAGAGAAGAGAGAAAATTTCTGGGGCCAATTGTTTTAGGCTCATCAGTACTTTTCTATGCGGGTATCAGCTTCTCCTATTTGGTTTTGGTGCCAGCTGCCTTGAACTTTTTTGTTAATTATGCAGAAGGTGTGGTCGAATCCTTGTGGTCTATTGATCAATACTTTGAGTTCGTACTTGTGCTCATGTTCAGCACTGGCTTGTCTTTCCAGGTAATGGCTCTCCTCAAGTTCATTCTTTTTCCTTCGGGATGACATTTTGGCATTCTGATGCTTATGTTCAAATTGCAAAGAAAATCTGTAAATTAAAACAAATATAAGATTGTTTGTCTCCCAGATTACGCTCGAATTGCAATTGACAATTGGTTTGTGCCCCTAAAATGGATCTCAGTAGAAACTATGTTGACCTTTCATCTGATTCTGCAGGTTCCCGTTATACAATTTCTCCTAGGACAAACCGGTCTAATATCGGGCGACCAAATGCTGTCAGTTTGGAGGTACGTTGTGGTTGGTGCGGTTGTCGCAGCTGCCGTGGTTACACCATCAACAGATCCACTCACGCAGGTTCTTCTAGCGGCACCCCTCCTTGGTCTTTACTTGGGTGGTGCCTGGATGGTTAAGCTTACTGGCCGGTGAACCCTACTGTTTAAATTCATGAAATTTGTTACAGTATCACGCATACTTAGAGCTTGAAAGGATCTCTGTACATTTGCAACATTATGTGATAGCATATGAAATGAGGGTCAGTAGGCCCATATCTTTTTCTCAATGCTCATTTTGATGACAGAAGAAATCATTCTGACTTGTATTAAAATGTAGAAACAAGAACATTTCTTCCCAAAATTACAAAGCTCTGCAAACTCTCAATTTCTCTCACCTTCCGACTTGTTAAGATCTATTTTCTCAACTTCAGTTTCTAAATCTTCGGTACCGGGAGAACCTACTGCAGATTCAAGCTTTCTAATTGAGCGCTTCAGGCAATTGCAGGCCTGACAAAAAGCTTCTGAATTTCCTTTAAGATCCTGCAGTTCAGCTTGCATATCCTCAATGATGCTAGAGATTTTCTCTAAGGTTGCCTCGATAGTAGGAAGCTCTTGTGGGGGGTAAAGACAAGCTCCAAGATCATCCATTAGTATTCCGATTCCTTGACTCAATTTCAACAATTTCTCCAACGACTCCACAAAATTACTTCTATCATTTGAATTTTCCAGTTTAAGCAAACCTGTGATTGTGCGAATTAGTTCCTTCATAACTGCGATAGTGTCAGACACAACGGCAGTAGCTAACCCAGCAGACCTCATCTCTTCAGGTGACAAGTCGTTGCCCAAATCACCCTCACATGAAAGTTCATCGTCATTGGGTTCAATATCTGCTTCGGTAGAGGTTGAAGCTGAACCTGAGGCTTCATCTTCTGGGTGAGAGGAAGCTGGCTTAAGCTCCTTCATCTCACGAAGAACATCTTTTATGGAAACTGCGACCTGCGTCATTGCTCTCCCGATTGCTGTAATATTTGTAGCAGGCGTCTTTTTAAGAGCTGAACAAGCTTCCCATACAGTACCAACCAACTGTGTCACTGAGAGTTTCCCGTCTTTTGACCGTGCGCCTGCAGGTGTGAATTCATAGTCAAGATAAAAAATAGAAGATAGGGTTTCTAGTTTAAGACCCTAAAATTATCAGTATCAGCCCCAAAAATTGATTCCAGCCTACTAGACAAAACCCAGCTCTAGAATTTGAGGTCACTTTGAAAAAAAAATTGAGATACGAAGGGATCAAAAACAAGAAATCTTGTGTGAGAGAGAGAGAGAGAGATTGCCATAAGAAGAGATGGATTCCTTCTGCAACTTGAAACTGCTTTCAACAATTTGCTTAGCAGATGCATGGATGAAAGAACATAGGGTCGGCCCTGCACCTACGGTACTCCCATATGAAAACAGAAGAAAACCTTGTAGAATATTGAAGTATGAAGCCATGTTTTCTTCGAGTTCTCTAGCTTGTGGCGTTCCAGTCCATAGCATGCCAACTGCATTATGAAATCGCATTTAGTCACTGGAGCATGAGACACTATGCCACGTGAGGGAAGAAACAAGAAAGTACACAAATGAATCATAAATTGAACACTGCTGGCAAAAACCACAAGGGACAGATCGCCAAAATGCACTGTTCTAGTTACTCAAAGGCTAGGGTAGTTGAATAATTGCATTCCTCCTCTTGCATCATCCTAGTTTTAGGAACAGGGAAAAATTCTTTAGGTGAAGAAACAAACTTTAAAGTTCAGTAAGATGTCACTGAGAAATGATAGTTACTATCATTAATAATCACTCAAATCAAAATTCCTTCAATAATTTTTCAAGATTGTGCCATTCGAAGCTCAAATTTCAAATTAGCATTGCAAGAGACACAGAAAATTTATATTACCAATTAAGAATTAAATAAAAGCACACAAAACATGAAAATTTTGAAGACTGGCAGTGTAAAATTGGAAAAAAAAATAAATGAAAATAGAAATTATACCAACAGTAGCTTGTTTGGAGACTTGTTCACCCATGTTCAATACCTCCTCCCAGTTCACCTTCTCATGTGTGGAAGGTGAGGTTTGATCTAACAGCTGTTTTCATGGAATTCAACAAACAAAACCCACATCACCATCACTGAAATTGAAATTGAATTAAAGCAAAAAATAATAACTGAAATTTTGAGAAATTTTGAGAGAGCTTGAACCTGAAAGGTCTCATGGATGTTATTGAGATGCTCGTTCAGAGTTCGAGTCAGCTGCTCTCTCTCACCTCGACTCATCTCTCTGCGTTCCAAGGAAGCAATTGCAGCGGATGCAGCGAGCTTTCAATTCTCAGAGGTTTTTGAGGGCTGCTGGGTTTATTTAAATCAACGGGCCTTTCGATTTGGAAAATGCAAAATCTTATGTGCCTGGCCAGTGGCCGCCAAACTCCATGGAAGCTTATTAAACGGGCCCTTTCGTTGAGCCCTGCAAACGACGTGCAGTATATAGGCTAAATGACATGTGGCCCACTATTCTTAATGGGCCTCTCGACCCAACAATGAGCACCACATTGTTCTTTTCTCTTCCTTGTAACGCAAGGTACGACTTTTTCAGGAATAATTACATTTTATGATACGATTATAGTTAAAATTAAATAGGTGAGAGACTTAGCTTTGTGTAAGGGTATGAAGAATTCTCATGTTAGAAAATTAAGAAACTCCCTTATTGTTAATTGAATTTTTAATTAAAACATTAACTTCGAAATATGTTAGTACTTATTAAAGTGGAAGTGAGCATTTCATTCATATATCATGAGCATAATATTAAAAGTGGAAGCGAGCATTTCACTAATACGTCATGAGCCTAATATAGGAATTTCCCGATTATGCGCTCGTGGTCTTCACACGCGATATTTTGTGTTTTAAATTCAAGAGGACTTACAACGTATTATAATTGTGACATTTTATATGCCAAACAATACAAAACTTGTTCACAAGGGATGCTTCTTAGCTTGCGTTTACTGAAAAGAGAAAAGTTCATGATTGTATGCCATTCCTTAAAGATATGGGTTGAATTGGTCCCATGTTCGCATAAGAATCATCTGTAAGTCATTATAACCCTAACCCTTCACCATACTATGCCACTATGATTCTTCTATTTGAAACCTACAAATTTCATCTATAGCATCATCTGTAATCTGTATTGTTCGTGTGGGATTTCACCCCGCACTTGGGCCGGGCCTAAGTCCAATATGAAGCTCATAATGCAATGGAAACTCTAACCTTTGCCTATTTAAGGAGGGCATCCCCCTCATTTGAAAACAAGCTCATACAACTCCACCATATCATTTGGAGACATCCTTTCCATATCTCCCTTAATGGCTCAAGGCCACAAATATGTAAACATTACTATTATCAATAATACTATCTCGGAAAGTTTGTCCCGTGGACGTAGCCCTATTCGGGTGAACCATGTACGTATCAGTGTCTTAATATTCATGCGTTGTCTTCTCGGTCTCGTTGGTGCCATTTTTGGCATCAACAGTTTGGCGCCGTCTGTGGGAATCGCGACAAAAATCCATGTCGGATCCTTTTCTTTTCACTCACCTGCAGAAACACCTTGAATATTCAAGAACACCAAATCCAAAAAATCCAACAATCCGTTCACTGCCAAATGACCCATTTTCTTCTCTCATCAATATCACACTAATTAAAGGAGGCCAACATGTCTTCCTCCTCTCTGTTCTCTCCAAGGAAAAAGTTTTACTTTTTCTACCTTTTTGCCTTGGTTCACACACGGATGGGGATGGGTGGAAAGAGAATGATCTTCTTTATTTTTCTTCATCCATGTCCATTGCATTCATCCTTGTTTGCAGACAACTTCTGGGAGAGGGAGAGAGAAAGAACTACAGGGACATTGCAATTCATCCGAGCGCCAGCTCGCTCCTGCCTCCAGGTTGACGGCGACCAGTCACTATCCACCGGCGTCTCCCTCACCGTGCAGCTCGCGGTGGTTCGACCTACAACCACGCCACCTGGGCCATTCATCTTCGTCGGAGGTGGCCCGCGTCCTCACCATTGCGCGCTCAGCCCCTTCTCGAAGTCGTCGTTGGCCATGTACCGCTGCAACTCGCCGACGCCGTGCTTTGTGTGCGATGAGTCTTTGAAGAGACTTGGGAAAGGAACGACCAAATTATTCGAATACTGATCGGCACGATCGATTAATTTATCTTGCCCACGGCAATACTTGCACACATGTACTCCTCAGTAATTCACATTGAATGCCCACTTCACTATGAGTTAATACTCACGATGAACAGTGCCTTTAGTCGAGCTATTTTGTAATGGATGATATCTCTGGTCGAGCCGCCTCCATGAGTGGATTGCCTCTAGCCGAGCCGCCTCGCACGGAGCGACCGCCTTCTAGCCGAGCATCCTCGCACAGAACGGTCGCCTCCAGCCGAGCATCCCGAGCATCGAGCAGCCTCGCATAGAGCGATCACCTTAAGCTGAGTAGCCTCCGATGAGTGTCTTCCCTTACCGAGTAGCCTCGCGATGAGTACAGCCTCTAGCTGAGTATTACTTCATGCTGAATGTCGCTTCATGTTGGGTTCGAGCCAGATCAGCAATTACTTAGTTCGGCCTGTATTCGGTCTATTGTTCAAGTCCCCATCGAAGACACTATCTTCAATGAGGACTTGGGGGACTACTGTTCGTGCGGGATTTCACCCCGCACTTGGGCCGGGCCTAAGTCCAATATGAAGCCCATAATGCAATGGAAACCCTAACCTTTGCCTATTTAAGGAGGGCATCCCCCTCATTTGAAAACAAGCTCATACAACTCCACCATATCATTTGGAGACATCCTTTCCATATCTCCCTTAATGGCTCAAGGCCACAAATATGTAAACATTACTATTATCAATAATACTATCTCGAAAAGTTTTTCCCGTGGACGTAGCCCTATTCGGGTGAACCACGTATGTATCAGTGTCTTAATATTCATGCGTTGTCTTCTCGGTCTCTTTGGTGCCATTTTTGGCATCAACATGTATGAAGAACTGCCGATCGCCGGGAGCGAAAAAGCCGTCAGAGAAGACTAATAAGTTTCTCCTTTAAGATGAAGAAATTGCCGCTGTCTTACTAATGATCATTCCATAAAGATCCGCTCTCTTGCCTTTCTTGCCTGCAATAATATTAAAAAAAAAAAAGACAAGAGAAAGAAAATTGTGTCACATACATTCATGCTCAACCACAATGAGGTTTCCTCAGTCCTACTATTCGAATCAATGCGGTTTTTTAGGATCAAGATGGAGATTTTTACCTGTTCCTCCCAGTTTGTACTACTTGTTATGATAGCGTAAAGAAACGTTTGCAGAAAAGAACCGACTTGAATTCCAATCCAAAGACCTTTTCCTCTCAAGTCGAACCAGAAACTCAACTGGAATCCCAACAAGATAGTACGCCCCCGAGGTTGACATACACTCCTAAGTTCTGCCACCCGCATCCCCTCGCAATACCTGAATGGAATGAAAAAGGGAAAATTCTTTGAAATGCACAGAAATGTCCATATGAAGATACAAGTAACAACAATGTGGAGGGAATAATAGAGTTGTAACCAGAAAGAACAGCGTGCAAGTCGTCGGATATGATTGACAGACAAATTAGAGGAGCCATGGAAGTGACATAATCCACAACTTCTTTGTCATTGCTAAAAATGTAACCGAAAACAGAACGGCTGGCAAAGACGGCTGAGATTATGGTAAGTGCCCCGGCGACTGTTAGAAACATAACAGCACCAATTGCTAATCGAGCTGCTTGTGGGTTCCCAGCTCCTAATTCATTTGAAACTCGAGTGCTAAACCCCCATAATAAGAACACAAATTATTAGCACATCACACGTTAAGAAGATTAATTATATTAGAAATCAGATTTATGATATACCTTCCTACTGTACCAAGTCCTTCTGGTATCGTATACAGTGATGAAATTGTCGACAAACTGTTCGAAAAAGAAGAAAAATTTATCAATTTGAATAATATAACCCCATATTTTCATGGGAATGACATGAAATTTGAACATACCATACAGATAAAACTAAAGTTTCAAGCTCCAGAATTGGTAGAAACCCAGCCAGCAAGACAAGAAGCTCAAATGACCACATTTAAGGCTATAATAAGGAAAAATCACATTGTTAGGACTAATTGATTCTAGAAAAGAAAACTAGGAAAGCTCGAAAAAGTGTAACAAAAAGGTTACCAAATCATTATAGCAGAAAGAATTGCAAAACACAAGAATTCTCCGATTCCTCCAAACATCTTCAAAGAAATTGGAGCCCGGGTGCTTGCACAGGCAGCTGAGTACTTCACGTACAGTAGAAGTAGAATAACATTCAACCAATATGACATACCAATGGCCAATGCTGCTCCTAAGTGCCCAAGTCCAGACTTGAAAACCATAACCCAACAGAAAGGAACATGGAAGCACAAAGAAGCGCAAGAGCTTAGAAGCAAAGGAATGATCAAGCTTTGTGTCTGAAGATATTTACAAAGTGGCTGAAGAGTTGCATAAGCAAAGAGTGCAGGTAAGAGCATTCTTGCAAACTTGCCAGATTCAATGGAAATCAAAGGGTCCTGCCCCATGAAAGTAAGTATTTTTCCCATGTAGATCCACAGAAGAGACAGAGGGAGACAAACCAAGTTCAGAGAGAAAATAGGTTGCATACCGAACCGGTTAAAATTTCTTGGTACAATTTCGATATCACCTGCAGAACTGTACCGAACCACACTCAGGGCTAGAGACAATGTAATGACCCGTCCCGAATATCGGGATTGAATATTAATTAATCATGATTTAGAATGACTAATCGGGGATTCGTTGAGTGAAATCGGACGAAACGTGCAAAATGACCGTTTTGCCCCTGGCGTGGGCAAAATGTTGACTTTTAGTTCGGGCGGTCAAATGGACTTTGATCGATGACTGTGACGTAGTTCGGGACGTCACGAGTTCATAGACAGGTGGCACGTTCAATTCCGACATTCGTAGAGAAAGTTATGATGTTCGGAAGTTGAGGGGTATATTGGTAATTTGGCATAGTAGGGGCCAAATGTTGACTTTTTGGCCGGGAAGTCCAACGGACGAGGGCCAAGGACCGTTGCGTAGGTCTCGTCGATACGAATCCAACGACAGGCGGCATGCCGAGATCGGAGATTCGACGACGAAGTTATGGTCACGGAATCGAGCTCGATTAACCGAACGAACCGGGATTAAAATAATATTTTAATATGAACAGTACCCGGTGACTGTGCACATTCGGATGAGTGACAAGTGTCACCCATCCCCTGAAATCTGGTCCATGTTTCCCTCCCAACACCATCATTACAACATCATCATTTATCCTTCATCATTTCCTCCATTTTCTCCTTAATTCCCTCTTCTTTGTTTTTCTAAACCGTGGACTTTGGGCATCAAAATTGGGGAGAATTGAGCTCCCTTTCACAACCAGCTTGGAGGGGAATTTGAGAGTTATGAGAGTGGATTAAACTGGGAAAACACTGGGGATTAATTGAAGGCTAGAGACTGAGAATCGAAAATTTAGAAAAATTGGGGGGAAATTCAAATACTGGGAATTGAGCCGTGAGGATCGAAATTGAACTCACTTCGAGCTTCCTGGGATCATTACGATCAGAAACTTCGAAAGAACGAAGGAAATTGGTGTTGTTTTGACTCTGAACACACTTGGTGACAGAGGATGAAATTCGAGGTTGAGTCGAGGGAATTGAGGCTTCGATTGATGAAATTGATGTGGGGATTGTGTTCCTGAGGATCCCACGATGCTTCTGGATCCATCAATTGAAGGAAAACGCTGGAGATTGACTGAACTCCATGGTTGCACAGTGACGAAGAATCGAGTTTGAGTCATGGCGTTTGAGCCACGAATTGATGCAATTGAGTTGGGGAAAATACTTACCTGAGTCCATTGAAGCTTACTGGTTAATCAATTGAACGAAATCAAGAAGGTTTGATGGTTTTCGAAGGATGAACAGTGGCCGGATATCCTTCGATTGATCATCTGTGATCGTGAGGATTGAGGTAATGTTTCATGGAATTATTGTTACAGAACCCTAATTGGACTTAAGTAGAAGCTAATTGATTGATCAATTGATGAATTCAGTGTCGAATTGATAGGATTGGAACCGGGTCTGATCGCGGGTTAAACGACCCGTTTACCAGACAAACGGGCTTGAACGACGACACTGTAGCTGGCGCGTGGGTTTCACGCGCAGCCACTCACGGCGGCGCGTGAGGGCGCGTCCGGCCTAGTCTCAAGGTGAGGTCAACATGACTTTTGATCCTCTCAGTGTAACGAACATTTTGACGTTGATTTCGGTGAAATCGGATATTGTTTCGATAATGTTCCGCGTATCCGAAGTTTTGTATTACGTTAAAAATACGTATTTAAATCCCGGAAAAATTGGGGAAAATTATATGATGTATTTTGAGATTTTAGTAACCCTCTATAATGATTTTGGACAGGAGATGTGATTTCCAGATTTTACGGAAAAACGTGCAGCTCGAAAACGGACCGTTTTGGACGGTGTGTGTGAGTGGACTTTGTTTTCTAATCGTGATGCATGCATATATGATTTCTAATGCCTTATTATATGATTTTATATGCTTGGGCATGATTTGTGTTTCAATTCGGTAATTTCTCAGTTTTATGATTATTATATTATTATTTTGAGCGATTTTCGAGAAATTACGAAAAATGGTAAAAATGATGTTTGGACTTGGTTTATGAGTCCGGGATTGGAATTGATTGAAAATAATGGTTGGACTCGGATTATTGAGTCATGGATTGAAAATGATATTTGGACTCGGGTTATGAGTCAGTGATTGACTTTGTGGATTTACGTGAAAATGGCAACGGAGGTTGCAACGCATGGATTTGCGTGATAATGTTATTTTGGGCATGAGAACCCAAGTGAATAGTGATTTTGACTCGGATTTGGAGTCATTTGTGAAATTGTGAAATTAATGATTTATTGGGATTTTATGATTATTTTAATCAGTCTTTCGGGCACGTTTTACGAGGTACGTGCAAATGATGTTTTGGGCTAGGCCCGGAGTCTAAATGATTTCTATAATGATGTTTTGACTTGGTTGGTGAGTCAATGATGATTTTCGGATTATTCTATTGATTTAAAAGTGATTTTAACGGTTTATGTGTAAAAGGTATTTTGGGCTTGAGACCCAGTTGAGAATGACCTTGACTTGGTATGAAGTCAAGATTTGATTGAAATGTTTTGGGATGTAATTCCCGGGATGGTTTTCATTGTGATTGTGATATTCCCAGACGGTCGGTGCTTGGGGGGATTACCCAGACGACCGGAGCTTGGGGGATGTGATTGTAGGATCGGAAGTTGATCCTATGGTAGTCAGCTTCTCGGATGATACTGAGCCTGGATGTACCACTCGGAGGTGTCTGATCCTGGGGATGTGTTCGCCCAGAGGTGACTGAGCCCGAGGGGGTTGAGCCCAGAGGTGTTTATTCCCGAGAGAGTGACTGGATATTGGCCTACGCGTAGTGCAGCACTTGTGAGTAGTGCAGTTTGATTGATTGTGCACTTGTGAGTAGTGCAGATGTGATTGGTGATATTTTATGCACTCGTGAGTAGTACGGATTGATTGGATTGATATATTTATTGTGCACTGGTAAGTAATGCTGATTGGTATTGATTGTGATGTTGTACTGGTATTGAGTACGGGTTTTTTGGTCCTTGTGGCCAGGTGATTATGTTTTCACATGTTTTGGCCTGAGGGCCGGGATTTGATGTTTTATAACATGAACTGATTTGGTGAACGTGAGTTTTATGGACCGTGGGAAAATATGTTTTGAATTTATCGGTCACTCATGTTTTACGATATGCATGCAAGATTGTGAAAACTGGAGGGTAAGATTGTATTTTGATAAATGTTTTTATTAGAGGTCATTTTTGTCCACTCACACCTTTTCTGTTTTATGACCCTCCAGGCCGTGGTACGACGTTCGGGACGATTCATGAGGCAGTGACAGCAGCAGAAATCCGCGCAAACATCCCTTGTCTGGCAAACACTGAAGGGGAGTTTTTCGGACCTTTAGTTGACTTGTCAGACGGGAGCAGGACCGGGCACGGGTTTTGACGTCCAGTTGGGACGGGTCCTGTCAAATTGGTATCAGAGCATTTGGTTCTTGATTTCTGTTGATACGTCATGCCTCCGAGTCGTGCGTCCCGTACACGGTCTGAAGATGGGAGGGGCGAGAGTAGTGTTAGTAAAGGCCCAGATATTGAGCGAGCTCGACGGTTGGGAGCCACTGTGTTTCGTGGTGATTCGGGACCGGATGGTGCCGAAGATTGGCTTACTCGATTGGAAAGGATTTTTGAGGTTATGATATGTCCCCTGGAGGACATGGTACCCTTAGCCACTTTTCTTTTGGATGGCTATGCTTACAGGTGGTGGCATAGTTTACAGTTGACTGGCTGGGATGCCCGTACCTTGGCATGGGATGCATTCCGAGAGCGATTTTTGGATCAGTTTTATCCTCGCTCATTTCGGAACGCTAAGGAGGTTGAGTTTCTCCAATTGCAGCAAGGGAATCGGTCAGTGGTCGATTATGAACAGCAATTTTTGCACTTATCTAGTTTCGCTCCTCTGTATGTGGCTACAGAGGAGGATAAGTGTCGAAGGTTTGAGCAGGGATTGAGGAATGAGTTACGAGGTGCTGTAACTGTTGGCTCGTATTCTACCCTGAGGGAATTATCGGATGCTGCTATCCGAGTGGAGGCTACTATTTTACCTGTGCCAGAACAATCTTTGGGCGCTGGACGACGCCGAGAGCGTCAGGATACTGAACAGATGAGTCAGGATACAACGAAACGAGTTAGCCTTCATACTCTTGTGTCACAATCCTCGGTAGGCGTTCATTCGGGTGGAACTTCAACCCAGTCGACAAGTAAGCGGCGTGGTGGGGCAAGTCGCCTCAGCACTGCCACTTGTCACTTTTGTAGGAACCTTGGACATTTGCGAAGGAACTGCCCCGATCGACTTGACCGTAGGTCGAAATAATTGTATTAATACCTTGTAAATGGTTTGTATTGTCCATTTGTGTTGTAATATTGTATCATGTGTTTTGGGTGTGTCGGACTAGTATGGGTCCGGATGGTTGTTTTTGTTCACAGTTTGGTTTGTAGATGGGCGTGTTGGGCCCAGAATAAACTTGACCCGGGGACGAATATTGGTGTTATCGTTTGGGATCATCCTTGGTTTTCCCTAGGTGGGATGGCAAGGGTAGATATGAGGTAATCAGTGAGAACCCACAGTCGCGGCATGTCTCGTCGTTGACTGGACCTTCTAATTGTGGGCGTTAATTGTCAAACGTTGTGACAGTATGCGGATTAGATGAGGGTGTAAGACCCTGTGGTTCCTAGTAGATAACCGTGTGGATCCTAGGTGGATCGGGTTTGTGATGTCATGGACATTGGGCATTGTGACGATCTAGGATCGTGATGTTCATGGTCAGCTGACGTCGTGATAGACCTGGATCGTAATTCTGATGATCCAGTTGGGTAGAGAGTTTGTCACTCTTACTCCGGTATGTGAGTCGTAAATGACGGGACTGAACTTCTTTTCGAAGTGGAGCCCTTTTGTGGTATGTTACTCAAGTGAGTAGGTTTCCGAAGTGATCGGATTTTATCAACCTTAACCGTGTGGTTGTTGGATTGGCTTCCTTATGAAGTCAACCGAGTATAATGAATGGGTAACCGATAGGTTCGGTTTTGGTGTGTCCGTGTGGACGTGAACGAGATTTCGGGTTTTGGAATCGAATTTCTGGGTGACGATTCAGGATTCGATTTTAGAACTTGAAAGTGGAATACTGGATTTGAGTGCGGAATGATTATTCCAAATGCTGGCTTACGGAATAATGATTTCGGATTCGGATTTGGACATGAATTAAAAATGTGATGTATGGGTTTGGATTCGGGATTTCTTACGAAATTGCGGATTCGGATTCGGAATTGGAAATTAGCTGATTGGTGGAGTTTCGATTTGTCTCTTGCTGGTTTGGGGTACGATACTTTGCAGACTTGTGGTGTCGGGTGACGGTATACGGGTTATACCAGTAATACGTTGGTGAACGTGTTAGTAGTCGGCTTAATCCTGATACCATTGGATGGGTTGTGAACGTGAACTGGACATTGAACACGATGTACTGGGCAGGGTGATTCTGATGATTTCAGCGATTGTTTGAGCAGGTGCTCTTAGCCATGGTTGGCCAGTATAACTCTAGTGATGGGTTGTGTGATCACTGCTAGGCTGGTGTTCAATGTGTTCCAGTTACACCGTCTGTTTGAGTGTGATGACGGTATGCATATACTCAGGATGAGTGAGTTGGTGGTTGGTGTGACCGCAAGTTGCTTTGCGGCGAGATGTTACCTTGTCGTGACCTTACCAGCATCTGGGATCACTGAGGGGGTGACAGTTGTGGATACTGCTTTTGGTATTTGTCGCAGGATTGAGTTTGCCCTGCGAGGGGAGATCATGTTGATGATCATATGACGGACGTTGTAGTATGATGTGTTGTCACTGATTTGTTACTGATTGACGCTTTACTAGGGTGGTAAAGCTTGGTGGTGACAGTTTGGCTTGTGGTGTCAGCATGGACTGACAAGTGAGTTTTGGTGACTCTCTATGAGAGCGGATGTCAGGGCACATTAGTGATTACGTGGGGCCGACAGGCTGAAGGAGTCAGCTTGGTGATGACATTGCCAATTTCTGGTGATTCATTTTCACTCGGGGTGGTCGAGTGTAGTCAGTGCGACGTGCATCTGTGATGTGACATCTGAGTGCAGACGAGTTTTGCATTGGCTAGTGGGTGTACAGGTGTACACGTGTTGTCAGACCCATTTGTTTTCCACAAGGTAGTTGTGGAATACGGATAGTTGGAATTTCGGGGACGAAATTCTTTAAGGAGGGAAGGTTGTAATGACCCGTCCCGAATATCGGGATTGAATATTAATTAATCATGATTTAGAATGACTAATCGGGGATTCGTTGAGTGAAATCGGACGAAACGTGCAAAATGACCGTTTTGCCCCTGGCATGGGCAAAATGTTGACTTTTAGTTCGGGCGGTCAAATGGACTTTGATCGATGACTGTGACGTAGTTCGGGACGTCACGAGTTCATAGACAGGTGGCACGTTCAATTCCGACATTCGTAGAGAAAGTTATGATGTTCGGAAGTTGAGGGGTATATTGGTAATTTGGCATAGTAGGGGCCAAATGTTGACTTTTTGGCCGGGAAGTCCAACGGACGAGGGCCAAGGACCGTTGCGTAGGTCTCGTCGATACGAATCCAACGACAGGCGGCATGCCGAGATCGGAGATTCGACGACGAAGTTATGGTCACGGAATCGAGCTCGATTAACCGAACGAACCGGGATTAAAATAATATTTTAATATGAACAGTACCCGGTGACTGTGCACATTCAGATGAGTGACAAGTGTCACCCATCCCCTGAAATCTGGTCCATGTTTCCCTCCCAACACCATCATTACAACATCATCATTTATCCTTCATCATTTCCTCCATTTTCTCCTTAATTCCCTCTTCTTTGTTTTTCTAAACCGTGGACTTTGGGCATCAAAATTGGGGAGAATTGAGCTCCCTTTCACAACCAGCTTGGAGGGGAATTTGAGAGTTATGAGAGTGGATTAAACTGGGAAAACACTGGGGATTAATTGAAGGCTAGAGACTGAGAATCGAAAATTTAGAAAAATTGGGGGGAAATTCAAATACTGGGAATTGAGCCGTGAGGATCGAAATTGAACTCACTTCGAGCTTCCTGGGATCATTACGATCAGAAACGTCGAAAGAACGAAGGAAATTGGTGTTGTTTTGACTCTGAACACACTTGGTGACAGAGGATGAAATTCGAGGTTGAGTCGAGGGAATTGAGGCTTCGATTGATGAAATTGATGTGGGGATTGTGTTCCTGAGGATCCCACGATGCTTCTGGATCCATCAATTGAAGGAAAACGCTGGAGATTGACTGAACTCCATGGTTGCACAGTGACGAAGAATCGAGTTTGAGTCGTGGCGTTTGAGCCACGAATTGATGCAATTGAGTTGGGGAAAATACTTACCTGAGTCCATTGAAGCTTACTGGTTAATCAATTGAACGAAATCAAGAAGGTTTGATGGTTTTCGAAGGATGAACAGTGGCCGGATATCCTTCGATTGATCATCTGTGATCGTGAGGATTGAGGTAATGTTTCATGGAATTATTGTTACAGAACTCTAATTGGACTTAAGTAGAAGCTAATTGATTGATCAATTGATGAATTCAGTGTCGAATTGATAGGATTGGAACCGGGTCTGATCGCGGGTTAAACGACCCGTTTACCAGACAAACGGGCTTGAACGACGACACTGTAGCTGGCGCGTGGGTTTCACGCGCAGCCACTCACGGCGGCGCGTGAGGGCGCGTCCGGCCTAGTCTCAAGGTGAGGTCAACATGACTTTTGATCCTCTCAGTGTAACGAACATTTTGACGTTGATTTCGGTGAAATCGGATATTGTTTCGATAATGTTCCGCGTATCCGAAGTTTTGTATTACGTTAAAAATACGTATTTAAATCCCGGAAAAATTGGGGAAAATTATATGATGTATTTTGAGATGTTAGTAACCCTCTATAATGATTTTGGACAGGAGATGTGATTTCCAGATTTTACGGAAAAACGTGCAGCTCGAAAACGGACCGTTTTGGACGGTGTGTGTGAGTGGACTTTGTTTTCTAATCGTGATGCATGCATATATGATTTCTAATGCCTTATTATATGATTTTATATGCTTGGGCATGATTTGTGTTTCAATTCGGTAATTTCTCAGTTTTATGATTATTATATTATTATTTTGAGCGATTTTCGAGAAATTACGAAAAATGGTAAAAATGATGTTTGGACTTGGTTTATGAGTCCGGGATTGGAATTGATTGAAAATAATGGTTGGACTCGGATTATTGAGTCATGGATTGAAAATGATATTTGGACTCGGGTTATGAGTCAGTGATTGACTTTGTGGATTTACGTGAAAATGGCAACGGAGGTTGCAACGCATGGATTTGCGTGATAATGTTATTTTGGGCATGAGAACCCAAGTGAATAGTGATTTTGACTCAGATTTGGAGTCATTTGTGAAATTGTGAAATTAATGATTTATTGGGATTTTATGATTATTTTAATCAGTCTTTCGGGCACGTTTTACGAGGTACGTGCAAATGATGTTTTGGGCTAGGCCCGGAGTCTAAATGATTTCTATAATGATGTTTTGACTTGGTTGGTGAGTCAATGATGATTTTCGGATTATTCTATTGATTTAAAAGTGATTTTAACGGTTTATGTGTAAAAGGTATTTTGGGCTTGAGACCCAGTTGAGAATGACCTTGACTTGGTATGAAGTCAAGATTTGATTGAAATGTTTTGGGATGTAATTCCCGGGATGGTTTTCATTGTGATTGTGATATTCCCAGACGGTCGGTGCTTGGGGGGATTACCCAGACGACCGGAGCTTGGGGGATGTGATTGTAGGATCGGGAGTTGATCCTATGGTAGTCAGCTTCTCGGATGATACTGAGCCTGGATGTACCACTCGGAGGTGTCTGATCCTGGGGATGTGTTCGCCCAGAGGTGACTGAGCCCGAGGGGGTTGAGCCCAGAGGTGTTTATTCCCGAGAGAGTGACTGGATATTGGCCTACGCGTAGTGCAGCACTTGTGAGTAGTGCAGTTTGATTGATTGTGCACTTGTGAGTAGTGCAGATGTGATTGGTGATATTTTATGCACTCGTGAGTAGTGCGGATTGATTGGATTGATATATTTATTGTGCACTGGTAAGTAATGCTGATTGGTATTGATTGTGATGTTGTACTGGTATTGAGTACGGGTTTTTTGGTCCTTGTGGCCAGGTGATTATGTTTTCACATGTTTTGGCCTGAGGGCCGGGATTTGATGTTTTATAACATGAACTGATTTGGTGAACGTGAGTTTTATGGACCGTGGGAAAATATGTTTTGAATTTATCGGTCACTCATGTTTTACGATATGCATGCAAGATTGTGAAAACTGGAGGGTAAGATTGTATTTTGATAAATGTTTTTATTAGAGGTCATTTTTGTCCACTCACACCTTTTCTGTTTTATGACCCTCCAGGCCGTGGTACGACGTTCGGGACGATTCATGAGGCAGTGACAGCAGCAGAAATCCGCGCAAACATCCCTTGTTTGGCAAACACTGAAGGGGAGTTTTTCGGACCTTTAGTTGACTTGTCAGACGGGAGCAGGACCGGGCACGGGTTTTGACGTCCAGTTGGGACGGGTCCTGTCAGACAACCCATGATTTTGTGGGCCTACCCAATGGAGGACAATCAAAAATAAGTGGAATTGGGTCCGTGAAAGTGTCTCAGGACTTGGAACTTGATGGAGTCCTACATGTACCTAAATTTCGGGTGAACTTGTTGCCTGTAAGCAAATTGACACAGGCTCTAAAATGCGTAATAACCTTTTACCCTAATTTTTGTGTTTTGCAGGACGTGGATATGAAGAAGACGATTGGCTCGGGTAGGCTTTTTGATGGGTTCTACTATCTCACACCTTCCCAAAATCCACACCTCGCTAGCCATGTCACTCGCACCTCCCAACTTTGGCATCAACACCTCGGCCACCCTTCACTTGCCCCTCTTCATTGTTTATCTAAGCATTTTCAAAAAATAATATTTGATTCACATCATGAATATGTCATTTGTCCTCTAGCTAAACAGACTTGATTGTCTTTCAGTTCAAGTTCAATTAAAACAATTGCACCATTTGATCTTATTCGTTGTGATATTTGGGGACCACATAAAACTCACACACTACGGGGTACGTTATTTCTTAACTATTGTTGATGACTTCACAAGGTTCACATGGGCTCATCTCATGCGTTTTAAATCTAATACGCAACCATTTTTAAAATCCTTCTTTGCTTGGGTGTACTATACTAGTGTATTCAGATGGGATCTTTTCAAACTACCTCAGGAGATTCCGATACGGTTATTACGCGCATTGCACTCTTTTTCCTTCGACCAGGGTTATGTTTGTCTCATAAGGTTTTTGTTACCTGACAAAGTTTTAACGAGGCAACACATAAGTGCATAACCAAGCAGCATCATTACATGAAATATTTAAGGGAGAGTATTGTAAATAACTCTAACCTATATGTCTATTTATGTAAAGGGTACTAAGGATAATATAATCTTTTGTAAATTTAATTATTTATCACTTATTATATATGAGTTCAATTACCTTTGTATCCGAGACAATTCATTCAGAACGCATTATCCATATAGAGAGAACACTCACTTTTCTCTCTCTACCTCTCCCTATTTCTCTTCAATCTCTTCTACTCTTAATTCATTCACAACAATATGTGAATTTTAACATTTATCAAGGAAAAATTGCAGAAAAAATCTAATTAACTCAAGAGAGTTTTAACGAATTGTCCACATTTTAACATGATAAAATTGCTGGTCTACAAACTTTCTGCACCTTAGAGGAGATGGCCTAGCCAGATGTTGCAGAAGACTCGCATCGATCTTCAATGCTATCGTGGTACCATGTGGCAATCAAGGAAGTAGATCTTCGCAGTTCGATGTAATCATAATTTTTCAGTACCAGAGGAATGGATAAAGCCAATACAATCTCATTACTATAAGTTTCTCCTTCATACTCATCAAAACTAATATATAGACATACGCTCATCAAAACTCATTACTCTCTTCCTCGTCGCACAAGCCATTAGCTTCTGAGGGGCTTCCCTCAAATATCCTCTCCCTTGCTTTACTTGCCTGGAAAGGAACACAAGAAAAACGCAACACCAAAATCCTCTTAATTAAATCAAACATCTTTGGTAGTTTAAGTAAATGAATTATAATGTTCTTCATTTGGAACCAAACCGACTATATTTGGAAATTAAGCTGGAGAGATCAACATTATCAAGAGACTAGGGTTCAGGAACAAACCTGCTTTTCCCAGTTTGTACAACTTGTTACCAAAAAAAGCAGCATGGTTTGTACAAAAGCACCACTTTGTATTCCGATCCAAAGACCTTTTCCTCTTAGCTGTACCCAGAAAGCCAACGTTGCAGCAACTGGAATTCCACAAAGATAAAATGCTCCAAGGTTTATGTATGCCCCTATATGCTGCCAGCCAGTTCCCCTGGCAATACCTGATTTAACCATTCACAAACACATATCATTAGATTGAAACAAGGAAAACTTATTTCTTAGGGAAAGATAGGGATATCAACCTGAAAGAGTCCCTTGCAAGCTGTCTAGTATCACAGATATGCAAACTAGAGGAGCCATGGATGTGACGTAATTAATGACTTCTTTCTCATTGCTAAAAGTGTAACCAAATACATTCCGGCAGGCAAAGAGAGTTGTCGTTACTATACTTGTCTCTGTCACTGCAAGAAACATCGCAGCAAAAGTAGCTATACGAGCGCCTTGTGGATTACCAGCTCCAAGTTCATTTGAAACTCTAGTACTGTACAATAGCCAAGGGAAAAAGAACACAAGTTCTACCTTATTAGTGATCTTTTCATTCAACTTTAACTACACTAACATTAGAAGTATACCTTGCAGCAGCACCAAACCCATATGGTATTGAATAGAGTGTCGCAATAGTCTGAAGACTGTCCACCAACAAAATGAATTAAAACAATTAATCAAATTCATTCAAGGGATGCACCTTATTAGCTAGTACAAGGTTAATTTGGAAGTTGAACATAAGTAAAAGCTTCTCATTTTTAGAAAATCTCTGTTTCTGAAGTTGAATACAAGCAGAAAATTTACCATACAGACAGAACTGAAGTCTCAAGAGCTGGATTTGGTAAAAGCCCCGACAGCAAGATAAGCAGCTCAAATGACCACCACTCAAGGCTACAACCATCAACAAGAATCAAGAAAAGACAAAGTAAGCTTTATATAAAATATTGTGAGAAATTAAGCACATAGAAATCTCTTCTTGAAACTTGTTACCATATCATTATTGCAGAAGGGATGGCAAAGCGAAAGAACTCTCCAATTCCATAGAATATCTCCTTAGAAATTGGAGCCCGCGTTTTTGAACAGGTAGCAGAAAACTTCATGTACAATCCAAGAAGAATCACATTCAACCAATAGGAGATGCTCATTGATAATGCTCCTCCAAGGTTACCCAATCCAGACCTGAATACTAGAACCCAACATAGAGGAATATGGAACACAAGGGAAGCACAAGAACTTATGAGCATTGGAATTATTAAACTTTGTGTCTGAAAATATCTAATGAGTGGTTGAAGAGTTGCATAAGCAAACAGAGCGGGAAGAAGGCAGATTGTGAATTTTCCAGCTTCTCGAGAAATTACAGGATCTTGACCTATGAAAGTCAGTATCTTCCCCATATATATCCATAACAAAGATATAGGAAGGCAAACCAAGTTGAGACAAAATATAGCAGTGTAAGTTTGAAGTGCAAGTTTCTGATGCTGCTCAGCCCCATATGCTTGCCCACATAAAGTTTCCAGTGCACTAGCCATTCCTAACTGTTCAAATAGCAAAGTTACGAAAATTTGTTTAGTTACAAAATCAACTTGGCAAGCCCCTTAAGGCTATCACTTTTCTTTTTTGGTGTTAAGAAACTTAAGTCTGTCGCTTAGCTCCCAAGCGTGACCTATACTGTAGCTGCTTACAATTGCATGGCTAATGAAGCTTCAAGCTTACTTATTACACTAAAACTCGTCATTTATTCGATATCAATACTACATCTAAGCTGATATACGTACCTATTTATCACTAAGTTGTTGTCCAAGATTTGCATTAGCATCTTCATGAAACATCATATTCTATCACGTCACACCTCTCTAGCTTTTTCCTTTTGAAGTATTTCAGACTATTAAGTGGACAAAAACAAATTCATCTGAATGTGCATTGTTATCCTGCAGCAGCAGCTGCAAGACCCAATGAAACTCACATTACTCGGAGGGTCTCATACTTAATCAAATCATATACACAAAAACCAACATGTCGAGCTCAAAAAGCCAAAAGCTGCAATCCTAAACGCTAATAGGTCAAATTATGATGCTCTGCGACTTGTCAAATACCAAAGGCTCAAAGCAATTGAAAAGCCATAAATAAAATCTACTGTATCTATGGTGTGGGTTCGTGTTAACAATTTCAGTCCATTAGTTAAAAAAATGGAAACTTTTTACGCTGTCTAAATATGGTGAGGTCCAATTCGCATTTCTACAAACACATACCGAACAAAAACGTGGACAGTAAGAACATATTTCCAAAGAAGGGAGACTTACTAAAAGACTTAAGCCAGTGACGGAGGAGAGGGAGATGGCTAGGGCGGTGCTAGAGAGAGCAAGCTCACCCAGATGACCGACCATCATCATTGAAATCACCTGCACCAAGTACTGGGATAGAACCACAGCGACCATAGGCCCTGCTATGCAACCCAACCTCTTCACTTCTTTAAAGAAAGAACCCCATGTAAGAACACTTGAATTACTACCCTTTATTTGCTGCTGCTGCTTCTCTTCGTCTCTGTATTTTGGTACCAACAAGCTCTCTTCCATGGTTGTGGCAACAAGTCTATGAGGAGAGAAGACTTGAGAGGACAAAGTTGCGGCTTTTCAAAATTCAAAGATATTTTATATGCAGAAGTCAAAAGTGGCAAACTTTGTAATGGAAGCGGAAACTCAAATCCTGGCCCTTGAATTCGATCTTGCGGTTAGGAATGCTTTTTAAATTTGCCCTTGGGTGGATTCGCGTTCTTGGCACTTTCCTTTTACTCGCTTGGCTGGGTTGCTTTACAAATTCTATCAACTTGCCTGAGAAGAAGCATCACTTGTTGGTCCAATGGACAAATCTGTAGACGAGATTAGCAGCATGTGGGGCTAATTTGTTTTCAATTTGATTTTCTTCTTATAATTTATTCCACATATTTACTTATCAGTAAATCTTCATTCGATAGAGTTTATTTAATCTTGACGTTGGTGTTGCGGTCTCTCAAGAATAAGCCAACTTTTGAATCTTCCTGCTTCGTGAGAAATCACAGGGTCCTGAATGGCGAAAATCAGTATCTTTTCTATATATATCCAGTTGAGAGAAAATATAGCAGTGTAAGTCTGAAGCCCAAGTTTCTGATATTGTTCAGCTCCATGTGCGTAGCCCACATAAAATTTTCAGTGCACTAGTCATTCCTGACGATTACAATCAAACATTAAAAGTTGGACATCAAAAATCAAAGAACCAATTCCAAAAGATGGATAAAAAAAACAAGAAAGAGTAGAAGATGGAAAGATTAACAGAAGGGAGGTATCGATGAGCAAGAGAGAGCAAGTTCACCCAAGTGACCAACCATCATCAATGAAATGACCTCCAACAAGTTGAGGTATAGAATCACAGCAACCATGGGTCCTGCTGGGTAACACAGCCTCTTCACTTCTTGAATTACTCCTTTTTGTCTTCGCTCGTCTTTGTTTTGGCAATAAGCTCTCTTCCATGTCTTGGATGCTTACCACCCCAACCTCTACACGTAAAAGTTCTATGTTTTTTTCTTTGGTGTTTCATCCCTTACTACGTAGTAAAAATTGTCTTATCATCCCTTTAAACCTAAACGTAGTTTGGAGGAGTTCGAGTGTCAAAACACACATCAAAGGATAAATGCAAATGTATAAACAAAATGAGGATTTTGGCTCGCATTGAAGAAAATGGCAGAACAGAATTAACTCAACAGAGTTTTAACAAAATGTCCACATTTTAACATAATAAAATCTCTGATTAAGAACTTTCTGCATCATAGAGGAGATGGCTCCTAGCCAGATATTGCAGAAGACTCGTCGATCTTCAATGCTATCGGGGGCACCATCTAGCGATCAAGGAACTACATTTTGCAGTTTGATGTAATCATAATTTTTCAGTGCCAGATGAAATGCATAAAGCAAATACAAGCTCATTACTGTACGTAAGTTTCTCCTTGATACTTCAATATGGAGAATCATGCTCATCAAAACTCATTACTTTCTGCTTCGTCGCACAATCCATTAGCGCCTGGGGACCTTTCCTCAAATATCCTTTTTCTTGCCTTACTTGCCTGGAAAGGAACATAAGGAAAACCCAACACAAAAGTCTTCTTAAACAAATAAGAGATCTCTAGTAGTTAAAGTAAGTTGGAGAAATCAACATTATCAAGGAACTAGGGGTTCAGGAACAAACCTGCTTTTCCCAGTTTGTACAACTTGTTACCAAAAACAGCAGGAAGGTTTGTACAAAAGCACCAGTTTGTATTCCAATCCAAAGACCCTTTCCTCTTAGCTGTACCCAGAAAGCCAACGTGGCAGCGACTGGGATTCCACAAAGATAAAATGCTCCAAGGTTTATGTATGCCCCTATATGCTGCCAGCCAGTTCCCCTAGCAATACCTGATTTAACCATTTACAAATACAAGTCAAAAAACCATTTACAAACACATATCTTTAGATTGAAACATGAAAAACTTGTTTCTTAGGGAAAGATAGGGATATCAACCTGAAAGAACCCCTTGCAAGCTGTCCAGTATCACAGATATGCAAACTAGAGGAGCCATGGATGTGACATAATCAATGACTTCTTTCTCATTGCTAAAAGTGTAACCAAATACATTCCGGCAGGCAAAGAGAGTTGTTGCTACTATACTTGTCTCTGTCACTGCAAGAAACATCGCAGCAAAAGTAGCTATGCGAGCACCTTGTGGATTACCAGCTCCTAGTTCGTTCGAAATTCTAGTACTGTACAATATGCAAGGGGAAAACAGCAGAACTTCTTCCGGATTACTGATCATATGCAAATTTAACTACACTGACATTAGTAGTGTACCTTGTAGCAGCACCAAATCCATATGGTATTGAATTGAGTGTCGCAATAGTCTGAAGACTGTCCACCAGCAAAATAAATTAGAACAATTAATCGAATTCATTCAAGGAGTTTGGAATTAAAAATAGGTAACAAAGCTTTTCATTATTAGAAGAACTTGGTCGAATACAAGCAGAAAATTTACCAAACAGACAGAATTGAAGTTTCAAGAGCCGGATTTGGTAAAAGCCCCGACAGCAAAATAAGCAGCTCAAATGACCACCACTCAAGGCTGTACCAGGAATAAGAATCAAAAGAAGACAAAGCGAAATATTGTGAGAAATTAATTAACCATACAGAGATCGCTTCTTGAAATTGTTACCATATCATGATTGCAGAAGGTATGGCAAAGCGAAAGAACTCTCCAATTCCATAGAATATCTCCTTAGAAATTGGAGCCCGAGTTTTTGAACAATTAACAGAAAACTTCATGTACAGTCCAAGTAGAATCACATTCAACCAATAGGAAATGCTAATTGCTAACGCTCCTCCAAGGCTACCCAAGCCGGACTTGAAGACTAGAACCCAACAGAGAGGAATATGGAACAGAAGGGAAGCACAAGAACTTATGAACGTCGGAATTACTAAACTTTGTGCCTGAAAGTATCGAATGAGTGGTTCAAGCGTTGCATAAGAAAAAAGAGCGGGAAGAAGCCAGACTGTGAATTTTCCTGCTTCTCGAGAAATTACAGGGTCTTGTCCTATGAAAATAAGCATCTTCTCCATATATATCCATAGAATGGATAAAGGAAAGCAAACCAAGTTGAGACAAAATATAGCAGTGTAAGTTTGAATCCCAAGTTTCTGATACTGCTCAGCCCCATATGCTTGCCCACATAAAGTTTCTAGTGCACTAGCCATTCCTAACTGTTCAAAGAGCAAAGTTACCCGAAAGTTGTTTAGTTACTGGAAAAAGATTATATAAGACGAGTTCAAACTCAATTTGGTTAGCCCTTAAGCCTATCATTTTATTTTTCTTTGGTGGTACGAAACTTAGTCTGTTACTTAGCTCACAAGCATGACCTATACTTTAGCTGCTTAGGGTTGCATAGCTAATGAAGCATCAAGCTTAACGATTACATATATACTGAAACTCGTCATTTGTTTGATATCAATACTACATCGAAGTTCATATTTGTACCTACTCATCACTAAGTGTTTGTATAATATTGGAATTAAAGTCTTTTTCTTGAAACATCATATTCAAGTATTCAATTGCATATCAGGTCACAACTCTGTAAGTGTTTTCATTTATACTACAGTAAGCATTTTAGACTATTTAGTGGATAAAAACAAATTAATCTGAGTGCATTGTTGTCCTGCAGCAGCAGAAAGATCAAATCTAACTCACACTACTCTGTGGCAAAGTCCTAATCATCATTGTAGCTCAAAAAGCCAAAAGCTGTGGGCCTAAAGTGTTGAGTTAATGCCTCCTTAGTGGATTATTAATGCATTGAATTTGATTATGTATTGGGAATAAATACATGGTGTTGTTCATTCAACCTTGTAGGAAAAGATTGATGTGGAAGCTTCATGAAGAAGAGCATTAATTGAAGAAGGTGCATGAATGGACTTCAATGAAGGATGTTGAAATGTGAGGAAATTGTCCCACATTGGAAAAGCACAAATACAACTTGTGCCTTAAGCACTATATAAGGTGGAGAGCTTGGTCACATTTCAACATCAAGGAGAACACCTCACAAGTGAGTGAGTGCTTCAAGAGTGTGTATAGCTCTTGGGCTAGAGTGATCTTCTTGAGCACTTCAAGAGTGTGTATAGCTCTTGGAGTGGAGTGATCTTCTCGGTTAAGAGAAGGTGAAAGAGTGTGTATAGCTGTAATGACCCGTCCCGAATATCGGGATTGAATATTAATTAATTATGATTTAGAATGACTAATCGGGGATTAGTTGAGTGAAATCGGACGAAACGTGCAAAATGACCGTTTTGCCCCTAGTGTGGGCAAAATGTTGACTTTTAGTTCGGGCGGTCAAACGGACTTTGACCGATGACTGTGACGTAGTTCGGGACGTCACGAGTTCATAGACAGGTGGCACGTTCGATTCCGACATTCGTAGTGAAAGTTATGATGATCGGATGATGAGGGGTATTTTGGTAATTTGGCATAGTAGGGGCCAAATGTTGACTTTTTGATCGGGAGGTCCGATGGACGAGGGCCAAGGACCGTTACGTAGGTCTCGTCGATACGAATCCAACGACAGGCGGCATGCTGAAATCGGAGATTCGACGACGAAGTTATGGTCACGGAATCGGGCTCGATTAACCGAACGAACCGGGATTAAAATAATATTTTAATATGAACAGTACCCGGTGACTGTGCACATTCGGATGAGTGACAAGTGTCACCCATCCCCTGAAATCTGGTCCATGTTTCCCTCCCAACACCATCATTACAACATCATCATCATCCCTAATCATCCTTGTCCTCCATTTTCTCTTCCTTTTCCTCCATATTTCCTTATACCGTGAACTACATCTATGGAGTGTGTGAGCTGGGGGACTTGGCTGCCTTCTTGTGGCAGAATTGAGGGAATTGTGAGACTTGAAGATTGTATTAATTGAGAGAAACACACGGGACAGAGTGAGGGAGGATGAAATCAAAATCGAAAATTTAGAGAATTGGGGGGAAATTCAAATGTCGAGTGAGGGGTCGTGAGGATCAAATTGAAGCTCACATTCAGCTTCCTGAGGTTGAGACGAGTTGTTTCAAATCAAAAACGAGATGAATTGAGGCTCATTTGGCTCTGAACGGGTTTGGTAACAGTGAGAGAAATCGAGGCTGTGTCGTGATCTTGGAGCGATCAAACGGTGTAATTGATGTGGGGATTGTGTTCCTGAGGATCCCACGATGCTTCTGGATCCATCAATTGGAAGAAACTGATTGAAATTGACTGAACTCCATAGTTGCACAGTGACGAAGAATCGAGTTTGAGTCGTGGCGTTTGAGCTATGAATTGATGCAATTGAGATGGGGAAAGAGTTTACCTGAATCCACTGAAGCTTCTGGTTGCATCAATTGAGAGAAATCGATTGAAATTGAGGGAGTTCTGAGGATGAACAGTGTGCGGGGTGTTCTTCGAATGATCAACTGTGATCATGAGGGTTGAGGTAAGTTCGATTGTAATTGTGTCCACAGATCTTAAATTGAACTTAATTCGAAGCTGTTTGAATGCTCAATTGATGAATTCAGTGTCGAATTGATAGGATTGAAACCGGGTCTGATCGCGGGTTAAACGACCCGTTTACCAGACAAACGGGTTGGGACGGTGACACTGTAGCAGGCGCGTGGATTTCACGCGCAGCCACTCACGGCGGCGCGTGAGGGCGCGTCCGGCCTAGTCTCAAGGTGAGGTCAACATGACTTTTGATCCTCTTAGTGTAACGAACATTTTGACGTTGGTTTCGGGGAAATCGGATATTGTTTCGTTAATGTTCCGCGTATCCGAAGTTTTGTATTACGTTAAAAATACGTATTTAAATCCCGGAAAAATTGGGGGAAATTATATGATGTATTTTGAGATGTTAGTAACCCTCTATAATGATTTTTGGACAGGAGTTGTGATTTCCAGATTTTACGGAAAAACGTGCAGCTCGGAAACGGACCGTTTTGGACGGTGTGTGTGAGTGGACTTTGTTTTCTAACAGTGATGCATGCATATATGATTTAAATGCCTTATTATATGATTTTATATGCTTGGGCATGATTTGTGTTTCAATCCGGTAATTTCTCGGTTTTATGATTATTATATTATTATTTTGGGCGATTTTCGAGAAATTACGAAATTTGGTAAAAATAATGTTTGGATTGGTTTATGAGTCCGGGATTGAAATTGATTGAAAATAATGTTTGGACCCGGATTATTGAGTCATGGATTGAAAGATGATGTGGTGACTCGGGAATGAGTCGAGGGTCAATTTCGTGGATTTATGTGAAAATGGCAACGGAGGTTGCAACGCATGGATTTGCGTGATAATGATATGTTGGGCATGATAACCCAAGTGAATAGTGATTTTGACTCGGTTTTGGAGTCACTTGTGAATTTGATGAAATTAATGATTTTTGTGATTTTATGATTATTTTAATCAGTCCTTTCGGGCACGTTTTACGAGGTACGTACAAATGATGTTTTGGGCTAGGCCCGGAGTCTAAATGATTTCTAAAATGATGTTTTGACTTGGTTGGTGAGTCAATGATGATTTCCGGATTATTCTATTGATTTAAATGTGATTTTAACGGTTTATGTGTAAAAGGTATTTTGGGCTTGAGACCCAGTTGAGAATGACCTTGACTTGGTATGAAGTCAAGATTTGATTGAAATGTTTTGGGATGTAATTCCCGGGATGGTGTTCATTGTGATTGTGATATTCCCAGACGGTCGGTGCTTGGGGGGATTACCCAGACGACCGGAGCTTGGGGGATGTGATTGTAGGATCGGGAGTTGATCCTATGGTAGTCAGCTTCTCGGATGATACTGAGCCTGGATGTACCACTCGGAGGTGTCTGATCCTGGGGATGTGTTCGCCCAGAGGTGACTGAGCCCGAGGGGGTTGAGCCCAGAGGTGTTTATTCCCGAGAGAGTGACTGGATATTGGCCTACGCGTAGTGCAGCACTTGTGAGTAGTGCAGCACTTGTGAGTAGTGCAGTTTGATTGATTGTGCACTTGTGAGTAGTGCAGATGTGATTGGTGATATTTTATGCACTCGTGAGTAGTGCGGATTGATTGGATTGATATATTTATTGTGCACTGGTAAGTAATGCTGATTGGTATTGATTGTGATGTTGTACTGGTATTGAGTACGGGTTTTTGGTCCTTGTGGCCAGGTGATTATGTTTTCACATGTTTTGGCCTGAGAGCCGGGATTTGATGTTGCATAACATGAACTGATTTGGTGAACATGAGTTTTATGGACCATGGGAAAATATGTTTTAATTTTATCGGTCACTCATGTTTTACGATATGCATGCAAGTTTGTGAAAACTGGAGGGTAAGATTGTATTTTGATAAATGTTTTTATAAGAGGTCATTTTTGTCCACTCACACCATTTCTGTTTTGTGACCCTCCAGGCCGTGGTACGACGTTCGGGACTGATCGTGAGGCAGTGACAGCAGCAGAAATCCGCGCAAACATCCCTTGTCTGGCAAGCACTGAAGGGGAGTTTCGGACTTTTAGTTGACTTGTCAGACGGGAGCAGGACCGGGTACGGTTTTTGACGTCCAGTTGGGACGGGTCCTGTCAAATTGGTATCAGAGCATTTGGTTCTTGATTTCTGTTGATACGTCATGCCTCCGAGTCGTGCGTCCCGTACACGGTCTGAAGATGGGAGGGGCGAGAGTAGTGTTAGTAAAGGCCCAGATATTGAGCGAGCTCGACGGTTGGGAGCCACTGTGTTTCGTGGTGATTCGGGACCGGATGGTGCCGAAGATTGGCTTACTCGATTGGAAAGGATTTTTGAGGTTATGATATGTCCCCTGGAGGACATGGTACCCTTAGCCACTTTTCTTTTGGATGGCTATGCTTATAGGTGGTGGCATAGTTTGCAGTTGACTGGCTGGGATGCCCGTACCTTGGCATGGGGTGCATTCCGAGAGCGATTTTTGGATCAGTTTTATCCTCGCTCATTTCGGAACGCTAAGGAGGTTGAATTTCTCCAATTGCAGCAAGGGAATCGGTCAGTGGTCGATTATGAACAGCAATTTTTGCACTTATCTAGTTTCGCTCCTCTGTATGTGGCTACAGAGGAGGATAAGTGTCGAAGGTTTGAGCAGGGATTGAGGAATGAGTTACGAGGTGCTGTAACTGTTGGCTCGTATTCCACCCTGAGGGAATTATCGGATGCTGCTATCCGAGTGGAGGCTACTATTGTACCTGTGCCAGAACAACCTTTGGGCTCTGGACGACGCCGAGAGCGTCAGGATACTGAACAGATGAGTCAGGAAACAACGAAGCGAGTTAGCCTTCATAATCTTGTGTCGCAATCCTCGGTGGGCGTTCATTCGGGTGGAACTTCAACCCAGTCGACAAGTAAGCGGCGTGGTGGGGCAAGTCGCCTCAGCACTGCCACTTGTCACTTTTGTAGGAACCTTGGACATTTGCGAAGGAACTGCCCCGATCGACTTGACCGTAGGTCAGAATAATCGTATTGATACATGTTTTCGTGATACCTTGTAAATGGTTTGTATTGTCCATTTGTGTTGTAATTTTGTATCAGGTGTTTTGGGTGTGTCGGACTACTGTGGGTCCGGATGGTTGTTTTTGTTAACAGTTTGGTTTGTAGATGGGCGTGTTGGGCCCAGAATAAACTTGACCTGGGGATGAATATTGGTGTTATTGTTTTGGGATCATCCTTGGTTTTCCCTAGGTGGATCGGGTTTGTGATGTCATGGACATTGGGAATTGTGACGATCTAGGATCGTGATGTTCATGGCCAGCTGACGTAGTGATGGATCTGGACCGTGATCCTGATGATCCAGTTGGGTAGAGAGTTTGTCACTCTTACTCCGGTATGTGAATCGTAAATGACGGGACTGAACTTCTTTTCAAAGTGGGGCCCTTTGTGGTATATTACACGAGTGAGTAGGTTTCCGAAGTGATCGGATTTTGTCAACCTTAACCGTGTAGTTGTTGGATTGGCTTCCTTATGAAGTCAACCGAGTATAATAAATGGGTAACCGATAGGTTCGGTTTTGGTGAGTCCGAGTGGACGTGAACGAGATTTCGGGTTTTGGAATCGAATTTCTGGGTGACGATTCAGGATTCGATTTTAGAACTTGAAAGTGGAATACTGGATTTGGGTGCGGAATGATTATTCCAAATGCTAGCTTACGGAATAATGATTTCGGATTCGGATTTGGACATGAATTAAAAATGTGATGTGTGGGTTCGGATTCGGGATTTCTTACGAAATTGCGGATTCGAATTTGGAATTGGAACTAGTTGATGGGTGGAGTTTCGATTTGTCTCTTGTTGGTTTGGGCGAATGGACTCCATTATTGAAACGTGTTTGGCTATGACCTAGGTGGTTGTAGTCTTGTCAATGGATAGATGGGTGTACCTTGTTTATGGTTTGGGGTACGATACTTTGCAGACTTGTGGTGTCGGGTGACGATATACGGATTATACCAGTAGTACGTTGGTGAACGTGTTAGTAGTCGGCTTAATCCTGATACCATTGGATGGGTTGTGAACGTGAACTGGACATTGAACACGATGCACTGGGCGGGGTGATTCTGATGATTTCAGTGATTGTTTGAGCAGGTGCTCTGAGCCATGGTTGGCTAGTATAACTCTAGTGTTGAGTTGTGTGATCACTGCTAGGCTGGTGTTCAATATGTTCCAGTTACACCGTCTGTTTGAGTGTGATGACGGTATGCATATACTCAGGATGAGTGAGTTGGTGGTTAGTGTGACCGCAAGTTGCTTTGCGGCGAGATGTTACCTTGTCGTGACCTTACCAGCATCTGGGATCGCTGCGGGGGTGACAGTTGTGGATACTGCTGGTGGTATTTGTCGCAGGATTGAGTTTGCCCTGCGAGGGGAGATCATGTTGATGATCATATGCTACATTGACGGACGTTGTAGTATGATGTGTTGTCACTAATTGGTTACTGATTGGCGCTTTACTAGGGTGGTAAAGCTTGGTGGTGACAGTTTGGCTTGTGGTGTCAGCATGGACTGGCAGGTGAGTTTTGGTGACTCTCTATGAGAGCGGATGTCAGGGCACATTAGTGACTACGTGGGGCCGTCAGGCTGAAGGAGTCAGCTTAGTGACGATATTGCCAATTTCCGGTGATCGATTTCACTCGAGGCGGTCGAGTGTAGTTAGTATGACGTGCATTGGCGATGTGACGTCTGAGTGCAGACGAGTTCTGCGTTGGCTAGTGGGTGTACAGGTGTACACGTGTTGTGAGGCCCATTTGTTTTCCACGAGGTAGTTGTGGAATACGGATAGTTGGAATTTCGGGGACGAAATTCTTTAAGGAGGGAAGGTTGTAATGACCCGTCCCGAATATCGGGATTGAATATTAATTAATTATGATTTAGAATGACTAATCGGGGATTAGTTGAGTGAAATCGGACGAAACGTGCAAAATGACCGTTTTGCCCCTAGTGTGGGCAAAATGTTGACTTTTAGTTCGGGCGGTCAAACGGACTTTGACCGATGACTGTGACGTAGTTCGGGACGTCACGAGTTCATAGACAGGTGGCACGTTCGATTCCGACATTCGTAGTGAAAGTTATGATGATCGGATGATGAGGGGTATTTTGGTAATTTGGCATAGTAGGGGCCAAATGTTGACTTTTTGATCGGGAGGTCCGATGGACGAGGGCCAAGGACCGTTACGTAGGTCTCGTCGATACGAATCCAACGACAGGCGGCATGCTGAAATCGGAGATTCGACGACGAAGTTATGGTCACGGAATCGGGCTCGATTAACCGAACGAACCGGGATTAAAATAATATTTTAATATGAACAGTACCCGGTGACTGTGCACATTCGGATGAGTGACAAGTGTCACCCATCCCCTGAAATCTGGTCCATGTTTCCCTCCCAACACCATCATTACAACATCATCATCATCCCTAATCATCCTTGTCCTCCATTTTCTCTTCCTTTTCCTCCATATTTCCTTATACCGTGAACTACATCTATGGAGTGTGTGAGCTGGGGGACTTGGCTGCCTTCTTGTGGCAGAATTGAGGGAATTGTGAGACTTGAAGATTGTATTAATTGAGAGAAACACACGGGACAGAGTGAGGGAGGATGAAATCAAAATCGAAAATTTAGAGAATTGGGGGGAAATTCAAATGTCGAGTGAGGGGTCGTGAGGATCAAATTGAAGCTCACATTCAGCTTCCTGAGGTTGAGACGAGTTGTTTCAAATCAAAAACGAGATGAATTGAGGCTCATTTGGCTCTGAACGGGTTTGGTAACAGTGAGAGAAATCGAGGCTGTGTCGTGATCTTGGAGCGATCAAACGGTGTAATTGATGTGGGGATTGTGTTCCTGAGGATCCCACGATGCTTCTGGATCCATCAATTGGAAGAAACTGATTGAAATTGACTGAACTCCATAGTTGCACAGTGACGAAGAATCGAGTTTGAGTCGTGGCGTTTGAGCTATGAATTGATGCAATTGAGATGGGGAAAGAGTTTACCTGAATCCACTGAAGCTTCTGGTTGCATCAATTGAGAGAAATCGATTGAAATTGAGGGAGTTCTGAGGATGAACAGTGTGCGGGGTGTTCTTCGAATGATCAACTGTGATCATGAGGGTTGAGGTAAGTTCGATTGTAATTGTGTCCACAGATCTTAAATTGAACTTAATTCGAAGCTGTTTGAATGCTCAATTGATGAATTCAGTGTCGAATTGATAGGATTGAAACCGGGTCTGATCGCGGGTTAAACGACCCGTTTACCAGACAAACGGGTTGGGACGGTGACACTGTAGCAGGCGCGTGGATTTCACGCGCAGCCACTCACGGCGGCGCGTGAGGGCGCGTCCGGCCTAGTCTCAAGGTGAGGTCAACATGACTTTTGATCCTCTTAGTGTAACGAACATTTTGACGTTGGTTTCGGGGAAATCGGATATTGTTTCGTTAATGTTCCGCGTATCCGAAGTTTTGTATTACGTTAAAAATACGTATTTAAATCCCGGAAAAATTGGGGGAAATTATATGATGTATTTTGAGATGTTAGTAACCCTCTATAATGATTTTTGGACAGGAGTTGTGATTTCCAGATTTTACGGAAAAACGTGCAGCTCGGAAACGGACCGTTTTGGACGGTGTGTGTGAGTGGACTTTGTTTTCTAACAGTGATGCATGCATATATGATTTAAATGCCTTATTATATGATTTTATATGCTTGGGCATGATTTGTGTTTCAATCCGGTAATTTCTCGGTTTTATGATTATTATATTATTATTTTGGGCGATTTTCGAGAAATTACGAAATTTGGTAAAAATAATGTTTGGATTGGTTTATGAGTCCGGGATTGAAATTGATTGAAAATAATGTTTGGACCCGGATTATTGAGTCATGGATTGAAAGATGATGTGGTGACTCGGGAATGAGTCGAGGGTCAATTTCGTGGATTTATGTGAAAATGGCAACGGAGGTTGCAACGCATGGATTTGCGTGATAATGATATGTTGGGCATGATAACCCAAGTGAATAGTGATTTTGACTCGGTTTTGGAGTCACTTGTGAATTTGATGAAATTAATGATTTTTGTGATTTTATGATTATTTTAATCAGTCCTTTCGGGCACGTTTTACGAGGTACGTACAAATGATGTTTTGGGCTAGGCCCGGAGTCTAAATGATTTCTAAAATGATGTTTTGACTTGGTTGGTGAGTCAATGATGATTTCCGGATTATTCTATTGATTTAAATGTGATTTTAACGGTTTATGTGTAAAAGGTATTTTGGGCTTGAGACCCAGTTGAGAATGACCTTGACTTGGTATGAAGTCAAGATTTGATTGAAATGTTTTGGGATGTAATTCCCGGGATGGTGTTCATTGTGATTGTGATATTCCCAGACGGTCGGTGCTTGGGGGGATTACCCAGACGACCGGAGCTTGGGGGATGTGATTGTAGGATCGGGAGTTGATCCTATGGTAGTCAGCTTCTCGGATGATACTGAGCCTGGATGTACCACTCGGAGGTGTCTGATCCTGGGGATGTGTTCGCCCAGAGGTGACTGAGCCCGAGGGGGTTGAGCCCAGAGGTGTTTATTCCCGAGAGAGTGACTGGATATTGGCCTACGCGTAGTGCAGCACTTGTGAGTAGTGCAGCACTTGTGAGTAGTGCAGTTTGATTGATTGTGCACTTGTGAGTAGTGCAGATGTGATTGGTGATATTTTATGCACTCGTGAGTAGTGCGGATTGATTGGATTGATATATTTATTGTGCACTGGTAAGTAATGCTGATTGGTATTGATTGTGATGTTGTACTGGTATTGAGTACGGGTTTTTGGTCCTTGTGGCCAGGTGATTATGTTTTCACATGTTTTGGCCTGAGAGCCGGGATTTGATGTTGCATAACATGAACTGATTTGGTGAACATGAGTTTTATGGACCATGGGAAAATATGTTTTAATTTTATCGGTCACTCATGTTTTACGATATGCATGCAAGTTTGTGAAAACTGGAGGGTAAGATTGTATTTTGATAAATGTTTTTATAAGAGGTCATTTTTGTCCACTCACACCATTTCTGTTTTGTGACCCTCCAGGCCGTGGTACGACGTTCGGGACTGATCGTGAGGCAGTGACAGCAGCAGAAATCCGCGCAAACATCCCTTGTCTGGCAAGCACTGAAGGGGAGTTTCGGACTTTTAGTTGACTTGTCAGACGGGAGCAGGACCGGGTACGGTTTTTGACGTCCAGTTGGGACGGGTCCTGTCAATAGCTCTTTGGGGTAGAGTGATTTTCTCGGGTTGAGAGAGGGTGTACAAGGGGTATCCTATTGGATACAAGGGCTCGAGTTGGGTATAAACTTGAGTAGTGTAATCTTGTATTTTGTATTCTCTCATAGTGAAGGAGAAAACTCTTCGAGGACGTAGGCAAGTTAATTGGCCGAACCTCGTTAAATCTTTTGTGTTCTTGGTTTTTTTATTTCCTTTTTTCATCTTTATTGTTAGCACTTGCGTGGTGGAGGATTAATTTCCTAACAAGTGGTATCAGAGCTTCGGTTTATCGATCGTGAGCGGTTTGCCATGGCAAGTTCTAGCGGTTCACATTTCAAGGTGGAGCAGTTTGATGGAAAAGGAAATTTCACTCTATGGCAAAGGAGAGTGAAGGACATCCTAGTTCAACAAGGCCTTGCAAGACCGTTGAAGGGGAAGGATGCGAAGCCAGAGAAGATGTCAGATGAAGATTGGGACGAGTTGGAGTCCAGGTGTGTCAGCACTATTAGGCTTTATATTGCTGACAATATTATAAATAATGTTAATGATGTAGATTCTGCACCTGAGCTTTGGGAGAAAATGGAGAAGCTTTATCTTGGGAAAGGCTTGCAAACGAAGCTGAATTTAAAGCGGGATCTCTACAAGCTCAAGATGGGAGAAGGTACGAATCTCATGGAGCACATGAATGTGTTCAAGGGATTGATAAATCAACTATCAAGAGTTGAGGTTAAAATTGAGGAAGAAGATCAAGCCCTTTTACTTCTTACCTCGCTTCCCGATTCATATGAGAATATTGTTACTACAATTGTGTATGGTAAGGATACACTGAAGATGGAGGATGTAGAATCGACTCTCTTATCACATGAGAAGAGAAGGAAAGCCGATGATTCTCAAGGTTCCGTCTTCATTGCTCATGAACAGAATCGTAAGGGAAGGTCAACTGCGAGGGGATTTAGTGAGCATAGCAGGTCTAAATCCAGAGGCAGAGGAAAGGGCAAGCAATGCTACAAGTGCAAGGAGTGGGGACACATAAAGCCGGATTGTCCATTGATGAAAGAGAAGGACGATAAGGGCTCAGATTGCTCCTTGGCTGGTGTAGCGGAGATGTCTAGAGATTTTGGAGAACTTCTCACAGTCTCCAAAGGTAATTACATTTTTTCTCAAGATTATTGGATATTAGATAGTGGTTGTTCTCATCACCTTTGCTCTAGGAGAGAATATTTTGATACGTTCCAGGAAGTCCAAGGATTTGTGACTTGGGGTGATGGCACAAGACGTCGTGTCATGGGTACGGGAACGGTGAAGATCAAAATGTTCGATGGAGCAGTTCGAACATTGGGTGATGTGGTGTATGTCCCAAAGTTCCGGAGAAATCTAATATCCTTGAGCCAACTAGACTCCAAGGGCTGCAAGGTTTCGTCAGCAGGGGGAGTTATGAAAGTGTCACGTGGCTGCATGGTCCTAATGAAGGGAGAAAAATATAAAAGTATGTTCCGTCTGATAGGAAAAACTCAGACCTCGAAGGTTGTTGGGAAACAGGGGGTACAGGAGAACTGGTACCTGAAGCGGGTCTCGTTTGCGGGCACAGCAGAGACGCTATCTACATGTTTCCAAGTTTCAGACGATGGTGAGAAGGATAATCCTGCTAAGGAAGAGGCAAAGTCGAGGTCCCTCTTCGGAGCCAACTGGTAATTGTTGACTCGGAGCAGCTGCACATAGCATTGGCCATTTTGAATCAGGGGGAGCTAGGATCGTATGCAACTGATTCGGGGTATGTGTAGTTGGTACAAGAATAAGGCCAATGGAATGCTTGTGGGTATATCAAGCGGTATCTCAATTTGAGATGAACTTCAGGGATTGAAGTGGTGATGCAACATTATCCACCTAAGTCGGCAGGGGGAGATTGTTGAGTTAATGCCTCCTTAGTGGATTATTAATGCATTGAATTTGATTATGTATTGGGAATAAATACATGGTGTTGTTCATTCAACCTTGTAGGAAAAGATTGATGTGGAAGCTTCATGAAGAAGAGCATTAATTGAAGAAGGTGCATGAATGGACTTCAATGAAGGATGTTGAAATGTGAGGAAATTGTCCCACATTGGAAAAGCACAAATACAACTTGTGCCTTAAGCACTATATAAGGTGGAGAGCTTGGTCACATTTCAACATCAAGGAGAACACCTCACAAGTGAGTGAGTGCTTCAAGAGTGTGTATAGCTCTTGGGCTAGAGTGATCTTCTTGAGCACTTCAAGAGTGTGTATAGCTCTTGGAGTGGAGTGATCTTCTCGGTTAAGAGAAGGTGAAAGAGTGTGTATAGCTCTTTGGGGTAGAGTGATTTTCTCGGGTTGAGAGAGGGTGTACAAGGGGTATCCTATTGGATACAAGGGCTCGAGTTGGGTATAAACTTGAGTAGTGTAATCTTGTATTTTGTATTCTCTCATAGTGAAGGAGAAAACTCTTCGAGGACGTAGGCAAGTTAATTGGCCGAACCTCGTTAAATCTTTTGTGTTCTTGGTTTTTTTATTTCCTTTTTTCATCTTTATTGTTAGCACTTGCGTGGTGGAGGATTAATTTCCTAACATAAAGGTCAAATCTTGATGCTCGATCACATACTCACGTGTCAGATATCAGGGGCTCAATTGCTCAAAGCTGGATTATCTCCCTGCAATTGGAAAGCCATAATGCCCGGAACTTTGTTTGATTCATTAAAATGTATATTTTTTTCAATCAAATCTGAATTAGAGAGAATCGTATTGAGCCATCTATCCGTATTTATAGATGAGCAAAATTCAAGTAGAATCTACTGTATCTGTGGTGGTGGTTACTTGTGTTAATATTCAGGGGAACATTGTTTTACACCTCACAATTTGGGGGTTAATATCAAAATAGTACATTAAATTTCGATTTTATCATTTTAACTAATGTCTTTTCGAGATTATATTAATTTATTTCATCGGTATATTTTAATAATTAAATTAAGGGTATTATTGATATTAATTAAAAAAATTTACTCATATTATTTTTCATTACGTGACTAATTATTTTGATTTTGATATTCTAATTTTTAAACAAGTTAATGTAATATCCTTATGTTTAATGAAAATATAAATGTAATATCCTTATAGTTTGTTAAATGCACTAATTTAAAAAAATAGATAAATCAAAATAATCAGTCACTTAATCAAAAATAAATTAGTAAAAATTTATAATGAATATAAAAAATGTTCTTAACTTAATTGATCATTTACTAATAAAATATACAGATGAAATGAATTGATGTGATCACAAAATTACATGAAGCAAAATGATGAAAACTTTATAGTCCATTTTGTTGTTAACCCTCGGGAGAGAGCTCAAAAAATGGTAAGTTGTTTATGCTTTCTGCATACGGCGAGGCCTTATTTGCGTTTCTACATACACATACATACCGACGGCAGTAAGTAAGAATATATTTACAGAATAAGAGAAGCTTACAAACAGACTGAAGCCGGTGATGCCGCAGAGGGAGACAGCTAGGGCGGTGCTAGAGAGAGCAAGCTCGCCCAGGTGACCCACCATCATCATTGAAACCACTTGCAGCAAGTACTGCGATAGTGTAAAATATCTAGGCCCAAATTTCAAATATATCTACAAAATGTTGTTTGAAGCATTAATGAAGTAAGTGGTTGTAGGTAAGTGGGATCCAAAATGTAGTAGGTGGTTGTAGGTAAGTGGGATCCAAAATGAAGTAAGTGGGTGGGTGAAGTATTAATGAAAACATTTAGATGGTTCCTCCTTGGCCTATATAAGGAGAGGTCATTTGCTCATTCCATCAATCTCATCTAAGAGAAACATCTTCCTCCAAGTAGAGAGTGAAGAGTGCCCACTCCAAGTTGAAAGTGTTGAGTGTTGTAGTGTTGGTAGCAAAACAAGAGTGAGAGAGAGAGTTTCCTTCAAGTAGTGTTCTTGAAGTTGTGCATCTCTTTGTACCCCTAATTTCATTAGTGGAGGTTCTTGTTGTTGTTGCCCCGTGGACGTAGGCATATTTCCGAACCACGTTATATCCGGTGTTCTCTATTCTTTGCTCTTTTATTTCCTTGCATATTTATCCTTTTTGTGGGTTGAGTTATTATTTCCATTCTACTATTTTCCGCAACAGATAGAATCACAGCGACCATAGGCCCTGCTATGCAACCCAACCTCGTCACTTCTTCAAAGATAGAACCCAATGTAACAACACTTGAATTATTACTACCCTTTATTTGCTGCTGCTGCTTCTCTTCGTCTCTGTATTTTGGTAGCAATAACAAGCTCTCTTCCATGGTTGTGTCTGTCATATATGGAAGTCAACCTAGTTAATCGTCGCCGGCGGCCGCCTCAGTTGCTGATCACCCTATTTGAAACCTTGAAGTTGGACAGTTGATGAAAGATGCTTATATAATATATGAAGAGAAGAGACTGATCGAGAGATTGAGAGGAAATAGTTGTGGAATAATTTCAAAGACTTTCTATCTACAGATGTCAAAAGTTGGAATCTTTTAATTTGTGTGCGTCCAGAGAGTGAAAAATACAACCAACAGCAAGAAGAAAACAACAGTACGTTTTATCTGCTAGGCTACAAAACAGGCAACAATATAGCGTTCTTTGTATTTGAATTTTATTTTTTAAAATTTCTGGTTTTTCTATCTAAAGACGCCACCTCATTTACCAAATAAATGATGATTATTTATAGGTTTATTATTCATTTTACTATTCTAACCGGACATTAAGTATTACTTTATTCTCCGAAACGGATTTAATTCTAATATTCAGTCACAACTGCACATTTAGTTGCACCGTTGCTTCATTCCTTTAGCCAAGTTAATAACTGTGTTATTGCTACGTGTTATTCCCTAATTGGTTGTTCAATTATTTATCAAAAAAAATTAAAATTAACACACACAAAAATTAGGAAGAAGATGAATAATGAATCTGGGTTCATCATCTTCTTCCTTCCTCATCTAATAAAATCCAATCTGGCCTGATTTGTAAGGACCCGTCTCGAATTCACAGATTAATTAAGGATTAATGATGGATTATTGAGAATTAATTGAGGACTAATCAAGGATTAGCGGACGATCAGAGTAAAATGACGATTTTGCACCTAGAAAGGGAAAATTGTTGACTTTTAATCCGGGAGGTCAAATGCACGTGGATCGAAAACCGTTACATAGATCGAGATTATACGAGTCCGTAGACATGCGGCACGTCGAAATCGGACATCGTATGAGAAAGTTACGGGTCACAGAAGATTCCAAGAACTATTCACGGTTGCACGAAAACTGAGATGGTTGACTTTTGGGTTTGTCCTTAGTGGGCGCAAAAGATTTGGCCTGGACCAATAGATGAGTGACAAGTGTCACTCGGATTTACCTCGGATTTCGGGGTGAAACCGGGGTGGGTCCTGACAGCTGGACCCTTCCCAAAATATCCAATAACCTCTGTACACTTGTCCCAATCTAATTTGTACAATTCCCAATGTGCAAAAAGACCAAAATACCCCTGTGAGTCCAATTTACGATTTTACCCTTCGCTGTTCTAGACCCATATCTCGCTCGTCCGACGTCCGATGAAGGCATGCCGCCTATCGTTGTACGTAGGACGACGAGATCTACCTAACGGTCCTCGGTCTACGTGTGAAAACCTTGTCGTGCAAAAATTCAACTTTTTCCTTTCTTTTAACCAAATTACGAAAGTGCCCTCAACCTTCCAAACATCATAACTTCCTCCTCGGATGTCGGAATCGGGCGTGCCACCTGTCTACGGACTTGTGGAGTCCCGAACTACGTCACGGTCATCGGTAAATGCCCAATTGACCGTCTGAACTAAAAGTCAACTTTTTACCCAGTTTAGGGGCAAAATGTCATTCTGCGCCAAATGTCCAAAAGTAACCAACTAACCACCGATTAACTCAACTAATCCAGCACTAATCACTTTGCTAATCACGACTCCCGGGACGGGTCGTTACATGCATGCTTTTTAGTGAATGGTATAAAGGTCTTATCAAATGTTTTACGAACTATTGCTTTTTGTCCACTCACAATCTTTCTGTTTTCAATGCCCTTCAGGTTGAATACGGTGCGGACTGTAGCAGAGACCGAGACATCACATACTTCCTCCGAATCCTGGAGTACTCTCGAAGCCGGAAGGCTAAAGGTTTTAATTTTCCCTGGTCTGACATTCCGTGTCAGAAGGGATCAGGAGCGTTCCTCGTTAATCCCGGGGGGATTGGGGACGGGTCCTGACATGGTGCCATATTTAAAGGAGTAAATATTAATTTCTTGTGGATATTTAAATTGTCATATTAACAACAACAACAACAATAATAATAATATAATAATAATATCATAGGTATCAAGTTAGATTTTAGTAATAATAATAATAATAATAAAACTCATAAAACTATCAATTTAAATTGAGAAAATATAATAACCAAAAAATAAATATAAACAAACAAATAAATCAGAAGAAAAAAAAAACTGAAAAAAAATGTTGATAAATATAAAAAAAATAAATCAGAAAAAGAAAATAAAAAAATGTGAATAAATATAAAGAAATAAATTAGAAAAAAAATGTTAATAAATATAAATAAAAAAATTAGCAAAACAAAATGTTAATAAAATGAACAAAACGCACCGTTTTGCCGCTCATTCGTTTGTACAATGGAAAAGTTCGACTCTCTCAATCGTTCTCGAACGATTGAAACACAGAGAGGGGCGATAGATGGAGAGGATCGAGAGAGAGAGAGAGGTCGAGAAGGGAAAAGACACCGGTCAAAAAAGAGAGATCGAGAAGGGGAGAAACCGTGAGAGCCACCGCTGAGGCCGTAGAGAGTCATTGATTGCTTCGAGCGGACGATCGGAGGTCGATAGGTTCGAGGGGTTCACGAGATTCCAACGAAAATGGTGAGGCCTTCGACCGGTTCGAGAGGTTCAAGAGGTGAGTGGGTCATGTAATTTGTAGGAAAAGCTGTTAAAATAATTGAGTGATTTTTGATTTTTTTTTCCCCAAATTGAACATCCGTGTTTGCTTTCCAATTTTGATTTTTTCCCAATTTCTATTCATCTATGAGTTGTAGCATATTTGGATTGTTGTGTGTTGATTGCATTTTGTCTGTTCATCCGTGATTGAAAAATTTCACTTTTTTCCCAATTTATGTTCATCTGTGATTTTGGCCATAATTTCTGTTCAAATTTTGAATTATGGGTTGTATGAATTCTGGGTTTTTGATAATCATTTTTGGTTGCCCAATTGATTTGTTCTTGCTTGGTTATTAATTTTCCTGAAATCTAGCCGTTGGGCTCTCCTACTAATCTTGCCTAGTCTGGGCATGGGAGAAGGCCGAACTAGCCCCCAGGCAAGCTCTGCCTAGGCCAAATTTTCCCCCACGAGAACTTAAAATAGCGAGGCCAAAAACCAAGAGATGCCTTACTCTGACCAAAAATCTCTCGTTAGACTTTCTCTAAGTATATTTCAAAAAGAAAAAAAATTACGAGACTACTTCTTAGAGCATCTCCAAGAGAGATGTCAAATTCCAAACATCAAATTTAAATTTGATGTCTGACGTGGTAATTTGACATTTATACAGTTTTACACTCCACCCGATATGTCAAATTAAATTATTATTTTATTACATTTTACACTCCACCGGAAAATAATAAATGAAAGTAGCTGCCAATTATTTTAAAAAAATAATAAAATATTCATTTAACATCTTGCTTTTGAGATGTCAAAAATAACAACTGAACCACCAGTCTTCATTCCACATCAGTTTTGAAAATTCGGTTGAAGTGGTGTAAGATGTCATTTATAGCCGTTAAATATCTATGTGACACTTTTGACATATCAGTTTGAGATGCTCTTAAAGAGGCTATTGGAGCTTAAAAATTTAATTTTTTGGTCACGGGCTCCACTTGTTCTAATTATTTATTTTTATATAAAAAAAAAAGTCAGCTGAAAATTACTCTCTATCAAATGTTTTTTTAAAAAAAAAAATTAGCGGAAAGTGACTTTATTAAAAAGTAGCGGACAATGACACATTTGGAATCTTGGACATTAATATATGTTTAACTATTGTTCTTTCTTTTGACCCCAAAAAAAAAACTATTGTTCTTGGTCCATTCCTTAATTTTCATTAGCAGTACTAAAGTACTACAACAATGAAAAACAACAGGTTTCATGGCAGAAGTGATGAGCTCAAGTTTTAAGGCTCCTCTACTTGAAAACAAAGAAGAAAACCATGGATTTAATGGTGAAACAATCTCTCACACTGAATTACAAGGAATTTAGCTAAACTCTACGTTATATACGACCAATCGAGTTTTTTTATTATTTAACAGCAATATTGGGATTTAAAATGTGGTCAATAGTGATATTTTGATGGTTTGTTGAATTTTTGTTCTTGTGCGTCTGAATAAGAATTGTCCGAAACTTGTTCTCTTATGAACTTTGGTTCTAGTTGTTTGCCTCTATACAATCAAGAGTGGTGTATGAAGTAACAGTTTAGGATTTCAGAAAATGTTGAGGAAGCTAGGACGATGGTGTTTGAGAAAGGTGGGGGTGGGTAAGCTATTAATTAGTCGGATTTAGAATTTAATAAATAGTGGTCTTTTTAGTTGTTTGTCGAAAATTTAACTTTTTTACGAGACATCATGACTCTTCTTTTACATTTGTTTTATAGTTGGGAATGGGAAGTGCTTTAGAGACACTATGTGGACAAGCCTATGGAGCCAAGCAATACCACATGCTTGGAGTTCATATGCAAAGAAGAATGCTTACATTATTAGCTGTACGTTTTCCCTTAGCTTTCATCTGGTTTTACACAAGCACCATTCTCATTGCTCTCGACCAAAACCACGAGATATCAATCGAAGCAGGAACTTTCAACCGGTGGATGATCCCTAGCCTTTTCGCCTTCAGCCACCTTCAATGCCTCCACAGATTCTTGCTGACACAAAACAATGTGTTCCCAATGATGATAAGCTCGGCCATCACAGCTTTGCTTCACATTGTGGTTTGCTGGGCACTTTGTTTCCAGTCTGGACTAGGAAGCAAAGGTGCAGCATTGACCATTAACATTTCAAATTGGATCAATGTGTTGGCTTTGGCAAGTTACGTGAAGCTCTCGTCGTCGTGCAAGAACACTTGGACGGGGCTTTCAGAAGACGCATTGCATGATGTTCTCAGCTTCATCAAACTTGCCATTCCATCTGCTATAATGATTTGGTATGAAGTTAAATTCTTTTCTTCTGCGTAAAAATGTAGGACATTTATGAACTAACCTCGACTCCTTCTCTTAAATCATTTCGCAGCGCAGCTTCGAATATTAGTCTTTTGAAATGGTTGTTCTTTTATCCGGTCTTCTCCCCAACCCGAAATTAGAAACATCTGTGCTGTCAATAAGGTAACATTGTCATTTTCAACAGCAAAATGTCATAATTGTTTCTGATTTTTTGTTGTTCTTGTAGTCTTAACACATGTTGGATGGTCTATATGGTATCAGTTGGTCTTGGCAGTGCTACAAGGTCAGTAATTTCTCATTACAACTGTCAACAATCTCCTCCAATTTTCAAACTAACAATGCCCTTTTCCTCTTATGATAATAGCACAAGCGTGTCGAATGAATTAAGCGCGGGACGGCCACAAGGTGCACAACTAGCTCTACGAGTGATGACAGCCATGGCTCTATTACAGGGTGCAGCCATTGCGGCCGCGACGATTTTGGTACGCCATGTGTGGGGGAAGCTCTACAGCAATGAGAACGAAGTGATCATATATGTTGCCAAAATGATGCCACTGCTTGCCGTGTCTGATTTCCTGGATGGGTTCCAATGTGTTCTTTCAGGTCCTAACAGTTCATGAAATTTGGGACTTAGAGATTTCGAAATGCCTACTTTTTCTTTTCTACGTTGTGGTTGGGTATGTAGGGGCCGCCAGAGGATGTGGATGGCAAAATCTGTGTGTTATCATAAACCTCGGTGCTTACTATGTTGTCGGAATTCCTACTGCAGTTCTGTTTGCTTTCGTCCTCCACGTCGGAGGTATGGTGAGTCTCTCCCTCTGTATCTCCGTCTTTCTCTGCCATTGCAGTAGCTTAAATGTGCGTGAGTCTTTCAGTGGCATCGGTTCAATTGCGATAGCCGGTTTTTCTCCCTTTGTTACACACGTATCAAATTGATTTCAAAGACCCAACCTCCATTTTTTTTTTTTTTGCTTGGGCACTTCGTAAATTGGGTTCTTTGTGATCCAATACTTTTTTTTTTATGATCCAATACTGAGTAGGGGCTTTGGTTGGGAATCATTTGTGGATTTCTTGTCCAACTTACAGCACTTGTTGCAGCAAACGTGCGCACTGATTGGCATGAAGAGGCAAGTCCCAAACAGATTAATGAATTCATTTTGCTACAACGTTAATCTAATGTCTTTTCATTTCCCAATTTCAAGCAATGAAATAGCGTTCAAATTACCGGCCTTGTCGTTGACAAGGCAACTTAGGTTAGATTATGTACAGATCAAAAGATTCAAACATGACTGTATTGTCTAAAACATGGAAGATTGAGAGACTGAAAATGAATTCAACAGACGCATAATATGACTGCAATTTGTTTCCAGAACTGCAAATAACAGCATTTCATTTTCTGTTCAATTTGTGGAAATCCTATTTCATACATGATCACAACATTTCCATTTAAGAAGTGCATCAAGAGTTTCAAAATTTGAGACAGGCAATCATATGGGACATACAAAAGTCGATAACCTGATGTACCACGTCTTATCAACCAAAAAACGAAAGGATAACACAAAACATTCCGATCAACACTAGAGACTAGCTACAAACATTTTCAAAAAAAGGTACTTTTGAAATTTAATATAGCTATGTCACCTGAAGATTTGTTCTACAGCCACTTCAAGTTTTAGTCTGCGCGGGGACAGATGAAATGGGTGAGATGGCTGGTTCTTCTCCCTTGATGTTTGTTTCAGTTGGACGGGCAGGCAAAGTAGAGGGTTGCTTTTCTTCAGTTGCACTATCAGGCGAAGGAGGGGACTGGGTGGCTTCAGTTGCGTGATCAGGCGAAGTAGGGGCCTGCTCCTCATTTTCATTGTTCTCGGGTTGAAAATTAATGGGGAACTTTGTTACTCTTGGCTTGTCAGCTAAAATGTTTCTCTGAACCCTATCAATCAACACCTTAGAGGGAGGTTCCTCTCTTAGCTGTTCATCATCATAATCATTGTTCACATAGTACCCCACTCTAACAAACTCCTGCCCCAGATAAGAACATGTCAATAGCAGTACGGTGACGCCAATTATATCTTCCTCACGTATTTTTGAAGGATCTGGAGGGTCTGCCTGCCAGGAGAACAAAATATAGACACAGAGAAAAAAAAGGGATTTTAGTTTTGTTTCACATCAATATTAGAATCCAAAAACAAAGTTACGAATCTGGAACAAATCAGCTTAATTACCTGGAAGACAAACCGGTAGTTGCCAACATTGACAGGACCAACAAGCACACTCTCTAATAGTTGGTCATATGTCTCATCTTCAGCAGATCCAACGTATATGAGCTTCCATTCCAAATCTGCAATCGGTTGAATACTATAACATGTCAATATTACTGATGTTGCAAGACGGCGAGTAAATGATGAGAAAATCCTGAGGTGACAGGCAAATATTGCTCTTCTAACCAATAAAATTGAGCTGCTCCTATTACAGCATCTAAAGAGATCATATTTTTATTCAGATGTTATAGGTAGACAAACAATATAGTTACCCACTCATTTTCACAGGAAGTTCCTAGCATCCTATGTACAGAACGCATGAAACCAAACTGAAAAATGCTTGTTGGAAGCAAAATTATGAAACTTAAACTTGTTGAACCAAAGCAGATATAAGTCAAAAACCAGCTAATTGTAGTTGTCCGTCATTAATCTGTAAAAAACTACCCCATATGAAAGTTCTCAACCAATGCATGTAAGCCACTGATAAAACTATCTACGGTTAATAAATGCAGCTTTCACCAATTCTATTATTCTTCAAAGTCCCTAATGGAGATGTCCATAAAAAAGGTAATTCTTTCATAAGGAAGCATGGATGGAGCTCAATGAAGCAAATTTTGTCATCACATCACGAGAAGGAATAAAGCTAGATAGGCCTTGCAAGCAGAACGATCACGATCAAAGATACAGAAGGAAGATAACCCAACAAACATCAAGATGTCACCAGCACATGGCATCACAAAAGTAACGGCCACAACAAAGTCAAACGCTACACACATCAATATTACTGAAACTTCAACCAACAGTTATACAAAACCCATACGCGTATATTAAAGGCATAGCCTCACATTACATATCAGCCATTCTAGCAGACCATATCAAAATCTTATGAGAAATTGACATAAGCATACATTACACCCAACAATTACAAAATCGGTCCGAATTTACATTGCAGTCTAATTTAAAAACTAAACCCTGATTTAAATCAAGATGCAAATAACAGAGGGATACATATTAGATTAAACCAAGGTCAACTTATTTAAAGAACACCAGATAAACCTCAAACAAACAAAACCCAATGAAGACTTCCTTCAGATTCATCTAAATGCGAAATGAAATAATTAAACTGAGGAGCTTTAAGATTTACCGTCTTTGAGGGGACTCAAGCACTCGTACGATATTTCGAACTGAAAGGGGCTGAGGAAAGCGGCCGGATTGTCAAGAACGGCGACGTTCGTAAGGTTGACAGCACTCATATTCCGATAGCAAAACGAACCTGTACCTGTAGGGCTTCCTTGATAATCCTAGCCCCGGATTGGAAATCTTTCATTCACGAACAAGAAAACCCTAGAACGAATTTTGGGCGAGAGCGATGACCGGGAACGGACAGGTGGCGGTGAAAGCAGGAGAAGGGAAAGAAGAATAAGGAGACGGCGATTGTGAGGTTTGCTTGAATGGAGAATTGCGAATTCGCGATTGCAATTTTCGAGTATATATGTGTACAGGCGGCTGGTGTGGAGGGAAAATGGGTAAAGCTTGGCGGGAGTTTACAACTTTGTTGGGGTACTCACCATGGAATTGGGAATTTGGGGATTCGAATTTCGGCCTCATTTCATTTCTCAGCCCGTGTTCTACACTTATACCAGACCCGTCAATTTTCAAACGGGCCTCCAGATAATGTAACGATATTAAAGATGAAGGTTTATAATATACGCATTCAATATTGAATTTACTATTTATTCGAGTCAAATTTGAAATATCTCACATAATATTTAGAAATAAATACTATTAGTATATATAACGTGAATCAAGCCTCGCTAATATATATAAGATGTGAGTCAAATCTGATATCTCTAGTAAGAAATATCACTAATATATATAACTTGTAAATTGAAATCAAAATCTTTCATATAATAATAAGTGACGAATTACATGTATGTATGATTACTTTTTATTAAGAGTAAGAATAAAATTGGAAATCGATTTCACATTTATGATTCTCGAATCACGTACCTCATACATAACGTACTATTGCTAAGCCATTACATTGAATGGTTGGGCATAAATTTCAAAATTTCAAAATATAATATATTATCATTTCCTTCACATAATAAAATATAAAAGATACGTTAAGATTGGAACATTCTTGTTTATATAGTCCATGAAAAAAAAATATAATGTTGAATGTGTTTTGCCTATTTCATGCTAGAGGCCTGCCTAGTTAGTACATGCGTGTGTTGCATATGCTTTATGGACTAAAACTCAATCGAATTCTTAAATTTTATCGTGTTAGATCCAGTTTGTACTGACTTGAGTCGACTTATTTACCACCTTTAAAATTTGGTAAATATCAGATACTTATGTTAATGCAATACAAGTTCGATATAGATCTCAATGAATCTTGACATATTGTCACCAATATGAAGAAGAACTCTCAAATTAACAATGTTGATTACAATCAACGATGTTTCAAAATCAATCATCCTAACAAGTTCTAAATTACTAATGAAATTTAGAATTGCATTTCTTTGTATTGAGAATATTGTGCTGGATGATCATCATTCATCTATATGGTTCAAATTCCTAATTCCTAATTCCCAATAATCTCTTCCATCAAATGCTATCAACCAATACTTTAAAACAAAGAGACAGCATGTTGATGTAAGCTCCAACTTAAGCTGCATACCACACATGCTCTATTGCTCTTAGCTATCAATCATGTTCTACTTCAACATGTTTTCATACAAGCTCAATGTCACAAAATTTGTTTTCATATAAGCTCGATGTCACAAAATTTGTCTGCAAATTAAGTGAACTTCTAATCCCCTTTCATTTTTTGTGCATACATAATAATTTCAATTTACATGTATTTTTGTTTATGTGACCTTCCATTTTATCTTCAATCTGTAGTAAACTCAATTTTCAAATTTGAAGAAAACAATTGTGGCAAGGCAAAAGCCTAAAACATTATTTAGGACTTCTTGTTGTTTGTTACCTGGTCTTGTGGACACAGCCAGAGTCCGGACCATACATTTGACAATTGACAACTGACAACATCAATTCAAGTGAACAAGCCGTACGAAAAAAGTAAATAATAACAAAGGCAGGGGCTTTTTCGGAAACGAGCTTTATAAATTTATAACCTCCACCACCGATCCTCGCGGAGATGCCGAAAAGGTCAAATAGAAAAAAAGGAAATTAGAAATTGAAAAAAAAAAGAAAAGAAAATGAAATTAGAATATTCCAATTTTGGGGTTCAGTAGCTGTACATATAGGATTGCAATATCAACTTCACAAACCCTAGTCTTTCACTCCCTCTATTTCTCCACCTGAAGCCCTAGCAAAAATGGCTTCGCGAAGGCTCTTATCTTCTCTCGTCCGGTCATCTGTTCGCCGATCGCCTTCTAAATCTCCGATCTCGAGCCCTAACCCAAGGGTCGCATCCCCATCGCCATCGACTCGATGCGCTTCTCCTTATGGGTATCTTCTTAACCGGGTCGCCCAGTACGCGACCGCGGCCGCCGCTGAATCTCCGACGGTGTCGTCATCCCCGAAGAGCGCGGACTCCGGGAATGGAAAAATTACCGATGAATTCACCGGGAAAGGCGCGATCGGGCAGGTGTGCCAGGTGATCGGAGCCGTTGTGGATGTAAGGTTCGAGGATGGATTACCCCCGATCTTGACGGCGCTTGAAGTTCTCGACAACTCGATCCGGTTGGTGCTTGAGGTGGCTCAGCACTTGGGTGAGAACATGGTCAGGACCATTGCTATGGACGGGACTGAGGGGCTAGTCAGAGGACAAAGCGTGCTCAACACTGGTTCTCCTATCACTGTAAGCTACATATAGGATTGTTTTCCGGTATGCGCTTACTGATTTTTTATTATATGCCATGGCGCTCGCAAGATTTGATGAAAATATTGGTGCTCTTATAATGTTTGATGGTAAAGTGTTGACTTTGGTGTTTGTATGGATGGAAATGGTTTGGGTTCTAATTGATTTATGATGTAGTTGTGGTGGCTTACCAGATCTGAGTGGTATTGCTGTTGTTCTGTTTGGAACACATTTTTTTTAGTAGAGTCGTTACTGACTGATTTACACACAGGCTTCTGCTGTTAAAAAATTTGATCTTTGGCATTTGGTTCAATTCAGGCTTCAAATAGTATATTGACTGTTAGAAATTAGAGTTGCACTTGCTCTTCATGGCCAAATTTTGTTCAGATTTGATTCCCTGTTGTGCTTCTTTAATATTGCTCCTTCAGCATTCTGGTTTCCTGCAGCGTATGGGTTAATCTATGGGCTCTAATTTTCATATTGGTTATTGCTTAGATTTTGGTTTTCATTTCTTTTTCTTAGGTCCCTGTTGGTAGGGCCACTCTTGGTCGAATCATGAACGTTATTGGAGAGCCCATTGACCACAGAGGCGATATCAGTAAGAAATTCGAAACTTTTAAATAACTAATGACTCGTTTTATGTAGTTGCGTGCATATTCTGTTGCAATATGCTAATGAATTCCATGCAAGTTACTGAGAATATCTTTGTGAATACTCCAACAGCTACCGATCACTTTTTGCCCATTCATAGAGAAGCTCCTGCCTTTGTTGAGCAAGCAACTGAGCAACAGATCCTTGTTACTGGAATTAAGGTCTCAGTGTTAACCTTGGCTGTGCTCCGTTCATAATAGCATCTCTAATTGCTTTCTTTCTTTCTTTCTTTTTGAGTAATGTTGTGTGCTTTAGATTTACTTTTCTCGTGTTAATTGCTTTTTATACAGGTTGTTGACCTTCTTGCTCCCTACCAAAGAGGAGGAAAGATTGGATTGTTTGGTGGTGCTGGTGTAGGAAAAACTGTGCTTATTATGGAACTTATCAACAATGTTGCTAAAGCTCATGGTCAGTTTTTGAAATATATTCACGATTCTGCACTTTATCAGTGTTATTAGTTGTTTACGTCGCCTTCCTTTTTTATTAGGTGGTTTCTCTGTGTTTGCGGGTGTTGGAGAACGTACTCGTGAGGGTAATGACTTGTACAGAGAAATGATGGAGAGTGGTGTCATTAAGCTGGGTGAGAAGCAGGTAAAACACTTGGATTCCACATGCTTCCTTTTGTATGCTTTCATCATTGTCTTTGTTTTCTGGAAGTAGTAGTTACTTTCTCATCTTACTCCCTTATATTTTTATCAGGCTGAGAGCAAATGTGCTCTAGTGTACGGTCAAATGAACGAACCTCCTGGTGCTCGTGCTCGTGTTGGTTTGACTGGGTTGACTGTGGCTGAACATTTTCGTGATGCTGAAGGGCAAGATGTGCTTCTCTTTATTGATAACATTTTCCGCTTTACCCAGGTAAGCATGCTTGGCGAGAAACTATTGAAGACAATGTCCGTATGACATTTCATATTGGAATGACCTTGTTTTTGTTTGGTCCATCATACAGGCTAACTCAGAGGTGTCTGCTTTGCTTGGGCGTATCCCATCAGCTGTCGGATACCAACCTACCCTAGCTACTGATCTTGGAGGTCTTCAGGAGCGTATTACAACCACCAAAAAAGGTTCCATCACTTCTGTCCAAGCTATTTATGTGCCTGCTGATGACTTGACAGATCCAGCTCCTGCTACGACCTTTGCTCACTTGGATGCCACTACTGTGCTGTCACGACAGGTCTGTCGCATCTATTTTGAGTTGTAGAACTCTCTTTACATGCTAGCTTTTAATAACCTTGTTGATTTGTTAAATTTAACAGATCTCTGAGCTTGGTATTTATCCTGCTGTCGATCCCCTTGATTCCACATCTCGTATGCTCTCCCCTCACATTTTGGGAGAGGAACACTACAACACTGCTCGTGGCGTCCAGAAGGTTCTTCAAAACTACAAGAATTTGCAAGATATTATCGCCATTTTGGGAATGGATGAGCTGAGTGAAGATGATAAGTTGACAGTTGCCCGTGCTCGTAAAATTCAAAGGTTCTTGAGCCAGCCATTCCATGTTGCAGAAGTTTTCACCGGTGCCCCTGGAAAATATGTGGAATTGAAAGAAAGCATTACCAGCTTTCAGGTATCCCTTCATCCTCTCCCTCACTCTCTCTAGTTGCATTTGTCAGTTATTTTATGTGATGTTCAATTGAAATCTGCTCAATTATCCGATTGCAATTTGTGGAATTTTTCTCTTGGACTGATTTTTGATTATAATCCCCATTTTTCATGATATTTTATTATGATAAGTAATCATGCCTTTCCAGATGGAATCTTGAGCAAAATGCATCTCTGTTCTGAAATTGCATTTTGTTCTAACGTTTCAAAACAGTGAAGTTTTGTGAACCATGTCACTAAAGTATTCACATGATGTTTGTATTTAAGAGTAGGGAAGCTAACAAAATTCAGTATGGTAGATGTGGTTGTCTGTGTCCTTTAAAATCTGCTTTAATTTCTTTTTTCCTAAATTGGTAATTAATCATTCTACTTGTGGGGGCATATTTTTTTGTTTCTTGATCTCATAATATCTGTTAATTATTCAATTATGTGCTTGCTGCCCATCTTCACACCATCCAAACACCAAACAAATGCAGCATGAAAAATGTCTGCTCAACTAGTGGTTCAGAATTAATGAATGGTATGTCATTGGGACGAATTTCATTTTCGTTATTTTGTTTTGACAGGGAGTGTTGGATGGAAAATACGATGACCTTCCAGAACAATCTTTCTACATGGTTGGAGGTATTGAGGAGGTCATTGCTAAGGCAGAGAAGATTTCCAAGGAGTCTGCTGCCTAATCTTCACTTCTTTGTTCCTTTTTATCTTGATCGTTGAGAAAACCCCAAATAATTTAGATGCAGCTGGCATTGCTAGCGGACAGGATTTTCATTTTTGAGACAAATGTATGAGCATTTTCCATTTCAGATTTCAGATTTAAAGCTTATTGCCTAGATTGTGTGAGAGAGAAATGGAACCAGAACCAATGGGCCTAACCCCTTTTTTCTTCTTGTTCAATAAGGGGAAAAAAAAAAGAAGACGTGTACATTTTTTGTTTTGTTCGGAAGATTTGATGCTCTGAAATGTTAATTTAAAACCCTTGTGAATTCACTTCAGAGTTGCAGGCTATGCCTTGTATTTTGAATTTGTTTGTGTTCATAATGTTTATCCTATCATTCATATCACAATGACACTATCGTTGCTGTTGGTCGCGATTTGCTCTTGTGGTATGACAGTAAATTAACGTAGAGACGATGGACAGTTGAAAAAAACAAGTGTTAACGTTAGATATGAATTTATCGATTGGCTGTGATCGACCGGTTTATCAGTTATCCTCCACAAATACAGGATCTCTCAGAATTGTGCCACGTGGACTTGCTGCAATTTCATTTACTAGTCTAACTCGACTCGATTCAACCTATTTCAAACCACGGGCTCATCTGTCGCGCGTTCGAGACTTTTGACCCCTGTCGAGTCATCACCAGGTTTGGCGCCGGCACCATTCAACACCGGCACAAGCATAAACCCCTCCCAGCACAAATTCAATAGCTATGTCTTTTACAATCATCCAACCCCGATCGGTTCCCTTCCACTCCCATGCGCACCTTAGCTCGCCCCGCCCTCCCATGTCTATCCTACGCCGCCTCAATCCCTACCACCTAAAACTACGTCGTCAGCATTTCTCCAGCGTCGCCGCCGCTTTACGCCAAGACACAGGTCTCTGGACCCAAGCCCCGCTCTCTGAAATAGAACCGGCCGCCGAGTCCCTCTTCCACGTCCGCGTCGACTTGTCCGACGCCCCCGACCTCGCCTTGTCTCATACGCGCGCGGGCCAGTACCTCCAGCTACGCGTCCCGGGCGAATCGAAGCCCTCGTTTCTGGCCATTGCATCTCCGCCTTCGTTGGCGGCGGAAAAGGGCGTGTTCGAGTTCTTGGTGAAGAGCGTGGCGGGGTCTGTTAGGAAATTAATCCTCCACCACGCAAGTGCTAACAATAAAGATGAAAAAAAAAAGAAATAAAGAAACCAAGAACTCAAAAGATTTAACGAGGTTCGGCCAATTAACTTGCCTACATCCTCAGAGAGTTTTCTCCTTCACTATGAGAGAATACAAAATACAAGATTACACTACTCAAGTTTATACCCAACTCGAGCCCTTGTATCCAATAGGATACCCCTTGTACACCCTCTCTCAACCCGAGAAAATCACTCTACCCCAAAGAGCTATACACACTCTTTCACCTTCTCTTAACCGAGAAGATCACTCTACTCCAAGAACTATACACACTCTTGAAGTGCTCAAGAAGATCACTCTAGCCCAAGAGCTATACACACTCTTGAAGCACTCACTCACTTGTGAGGTGTTCTCCTTGATGTTGAAATGTGGCCAAGCTCTCCACCTTATATAGTGCTCAAGGCACAAGTTGTATTTGTGCTTTTCCAATGTGGGACAATTTCCTCACATTTCAACATCCTTCATTGAAGTCCATTCATGCACATTCTTCAATTAATGCTCTTCTTCATGAAGCTTCCACATCAATCTTTTCCTACAAGGTTGAATGAACAACACCATGTATTTATTCCTAATACATAATCAAATTCAATGCATTAATAATCCACTAAGGAGGCATTAACTCAACAGGGTCCACAGCGGGGCTTCTGTGCAGGCTCAGAAGGGGAGACGTTGTGGAGCTGAGCCAGGCAATGGGGAACGGCTTCGAGATTGATCAGATCGACCCGCCGGAGAATTATCCTACGGTTCTAATCTTCGCCACGGGATCTGGAATCAGGTTGGTTAATAAAAAAATCAAAATGAATTGGTTTTAGAAGCATTGTAGTCCATTTATTTGAGTGTTTACAAGCAATTTGACATGCCACAGCCATTATATCTGTGCAGTCCAATCCGGGCTTTGATTGAATCGGGGTTTAGCGCCGATAAGAGATCTAACGTGAAGCTCTTTTATGGTGCTAGAAACCTTGACAGAATGGCTTATCAGGTTTTTAACTTCAAATTTATTCTTTAATTTTCGTAAGCTCGATTTCAATATGACTTCATAATTGTTCCTTCTACTCTCTACTTTTATAGGATAGGTTTAAGGATTGGGAATCTTCAGGTGTTGAGATTGCGCCTGTATTATCACAACCACATGATGGTTGGACGGGACAGAGTGGCTATGTACAGGTAAAAGCTTGCGCATTCTAGCTTTTATGGGCTCTAACTCTCAGCATATCTGAAGTCCGATCATTTAAAGCTGCCAAATTGATGCCTTCTATGGCTACCTTTTCAGGCTGCTTTTTCAAGAGCCAAGCAAATTTTTAACCCTCTATCCACAGCTGCTGTCGTATGTGGGCAGAAGCAGATGGCCGAGGTATGCTTACTGTTTTAGTTAAGTTTTGTATTTTGCTTCTTCCTTCTCTTGCTGCCTTTCTTATCCATGCCTTTGTTACTTTTCTTCAGCATGTCTCTATGTTTCTTTGAATTATTCCAAGCATATTTTCGGTTCATATTGGATATAGTGACCCCATCATACATGTTAAACTTATAATCAGCTAAATTTTGGTTACAAGTAGAGTTATGGTCTGACTGTCTGAAGAACTTATGTCTTACCGTGTTCAAACTCAAACATGGAAATGAAACATAGATATTTTTTAATGCTCTGTGAATCTTTAACTTTGAAATCCAGCAAGAATCTATTCCTAGTCCTGAGAAAACAAGGTTTCTACCATTGTGTTGTTTACTAGTTCCTACCATTGTGGTCTTAGACCAAGTCACTTTATTGGAAGGAAACAAAGCTCGAGTCCTAGTTTGTTTTAAGTTTAATGTAGATCTCAGGCGAGAAGTTTTTAGCCATAGCTGATATTGGGGTCACTGTTCATTAAAGAGCATAAATGACACCCTTTGTTATGTGAAAAAGGTGATATACGTACTTGCATGATACATTTAGGATGAGCTTGTCCTGGGGCAATTATACCTTTCATCCCTCATCTCATTTTCTTAGGAGGATTGGTAAATTTAAGAGTTTCTTGATTCTGAAATCAAAGTTTTGTGATCCCGGTTCTAGGTTTTGGGGGATGCTATAGTTACTGTCTGGTTAGATGCCTCATTAACATGTCCCATGGTATCTTACTAATTTCACGTGGCTTACTGCTAGGGTGTAAATATTTATCAAACTTTGGCTTCTGCATAGTAATTTAGGTTAACATGTCTGTCTTTTTTCCACAAAGGAAAAAACGTTCATCTTCTGGCTAGAAATTTAAGTATCATTGTAGATCCAAGCCAGGCCCGGCCTGGACACCCAAAAGCTATACTGTCTCTCACTGCCAAAATTTGCTCATCTGGGTGGATTGCACAATTATTATGGATCCAAAGATTAGAAACGTAGATAAAAGAAATGTGGATGGTGTGATGTGTGCACTCTAGGTTTTCCTCCGAAAGCCCGAGAAAGCCTTAATGGGGTCCGAGAAGATGGCTAACCGAGTGGGTGAGGTAGATACCTAAGTGTTTCAAGTAGTTGCTGCATGCTGAGTGTTTCAAGTAGTTGCATGCTTAGTGTTTCAAGTAGTTGCAGCATGCTTAGGTCTGATATGCATGCTGCTGTAAGACTTATTTATCTTTGGCACTGTCACTTCGATTTCTATATTACGATCAAATTTCCTTGCCGTCGTAACATTTCTTATATGTTTTGCAATTTCAGGAGGTTACCTCAATTCTTGTAGCAGATGGGGTCTCAAGTGAAAAGATATTGAAGAACTTCTGACCCATCGAGGACGATTGTTGTATAAGCTATTGAGCAACTCTTAATTTGTTCCCCACTGCTGAGGATAAATTTTCCAAGCAACTTGGAGTAGGAAAATAAATACAATTTTGGGAATCTGATTTGTCTGTTTGAAGTGTAGACAATAGCTACCCAGCAGTTACGATTATAGGATTTTATCTTCGTCTCAAGATCAGTTGAAATCAAAGAAAATTGCAGTCTTATTCTCAACTTTTTGATTGATTACTGAAAAATATCATAATGAAATGCGAATGGGAAATCTCAAAATCCAATTTGTAACTGGAAATTGTATTTCGTCTCAATTCAAGTAACAAGTTAAAATCCAAATTCTGGCATCTTGAAGAATTGGAGCAAAGTTAAAAGGCCAATTCGGTAACGAAACAACTCAGCAACTTAAAAAGAACCATGAGCATCATTCCATCATTCTTGTTATCAGTTGCTTTTGCTCCAGTATCTTCAATACGGTTTCCATTGGCCTCAACCGAGCCCCGAGGATGGTGATTTCTCCTCTTCTGGGTGATGGTGACGATGTTTGTGATGATGATGATGATTGTGGTTGCTATGGTGGCCACTTCTCTTGTGCCTGAACTGTTTACCTGCATCGTCATGGTCATCCGATGATTTTCCTAAAGATCTGCTCCTTCTGTTGCATATGTAGGAATCAGACTCTGATGTCCTCGAATCAACACTACGTGACCGTGATCGAGATCTCTTATGACCCTTGTGGTGTTTGGAGTGCTGTTTCCTTCTAACCTCGCCATCCTCATAACTTGAGGAATCAGATGAGACGGATCTCGAGTGTTCATAACTTGAGGAATCAGATGAGACGGACCTCGAGTGTCCGTGGCGTTTGTGGTGCTTAGAATTACCCCTTTGGATTCTTCTTTCATCCTCATGACTATAAGAACCCGAATCTGAATCTGACCTCTGACTTCGCCTGTGGTGCTTTGAACGACTTCTCTTCACTCTCTCATGATTTTCATCACTGGAAGAATCGGAAGCACTGGAGTCAGAATCATGATGCCTGTGCCTTTTGAGGTTTTGTTTCTTCCTCTTCTTATCTCCTTTGTGAAAATTCTCATATTCAACACCTTCATCAGCACTTGAGCCTGAGGAATGTCTCTTTGGCTTTCTCTTCGACTTCTTGAGCTTTTTGTGAGTTCTTTTACTTGACTTGCTTCTCCCAGCATTGCTGTCAGTGTCACTATCGCTATCAGAAACAGACACAGATCTTCTCTTATGCCTTGAAGATTTCAGCTTCCTCTCTTGGGCTTCAGCATCAGCTCTTGCCTTGGCAGCAGCTTCTAGTTTCTGCTCCCATTTCAAAGGGGCTTCCTTCTTCTCCAAAACTCTCTTCTTTTTCTCCTCAACAAGCTGCATGAACCTCCTGGTGTCCATTTAGATATAAAAACCAGTACAATATCTGCATGTTTGTATGATGATGACCGAAAGTACATCTCACAGGAGAGAAAAAAAAAATGTTAGTTCCTTAACCATAGACCCAGTTTAATAACGATCACACGGGTATTTTAGCATCCCAAATACAGAAGATGAATACTAACGCCCAATGAGTATTCCCTCAGGCTTTCAAGTAATCAGAAATAAGCCAATGCAAAAAGAACCTTAATAATGAGGTTCACATTCCCTCCAAAATGCCAGACACCATGCACCACAAGTCAATCATGAAATTTTGTTCGTCACATGATCTTACCCATCATCTTTAAATGATACACTCATACCAACTAAAAAAGATTCAAGAAACATACAATGAATATCCTGAAACGATTCTCAATCAATCATTCCTATCCTTGATAAATCCAGGACTCAGTATCCACCAAACACCTAATCATCTAAATTGGTTACTGTTAACCCCTAAATTACCGTTACTATCTTAAAGGTTATAATGACACAGGTTTACAATCAAACCACAAAAAGAAAATCCATCCTGCCAAGAATAGTATACATAAGGACGAAAATTCTCACATCACAAATTAAATGGAGCAGAACTTTACAAATTCAATTCAGCTTTCTAACCTTTTCCGTAGAAGCGCCACAACTCTGAAGACCAAAGTCCAGCCTCAACAGCCTAAAGCTGCAACTCTACTTCCAAACTAGTCTGCAACATAATGAAGAACAAAATAATTTCGGATCAAAAACCAGTCTTTATTCTTTTAATTATCAAAAACCCAAATCACAACGTGAAAGAACAAGATCAATATCCATCTTTTTCTTCAAGATAACTCAAATTAATTTCTCCAGCCATCGCTGTCTACTTAACCCCCTTCTTCCCAGTAAAAGAACAGAAAATCGAAAATGATCATATATACAATCCCGTAATCACCGATTACCCCAATCAGTTTACCCAGATAAGCTCAAATGCACATGCCCCCAATCAAGATTGAAGACAATCTTTATGATCAGAACCCTAAATTTACAACAGAACAGAGTTCAACCCAATCACCAAATAAAGCAAAATAAAACCATTGAAGAAATGTTACCTGACAGATTAGAGAAATAGAGCTAGGGCTTGACTTTTGGCCGTCGAGAAACGTCTACGCGTTGGCTGTTGGTGATTGGGATGTCCTATAAATAGGGGGACGCGCACGGCACACCGACTCTTGCTTAATCGATTATAACTGAAAGGACCCTATTACCCCCCAACATCAAAGGAACAAATATGAAATTTCCATTTTCTTTAGGCTTTATGGTTTTCACTTTTTATAGCTCTATTTCTTAAATTATTTCAATCTGAAATTTTAAAAAATTATTAAGAATTTATCAAATAATAAATTTAAATTATCGAATTTTTTTTTAATTTATAAAGTTTTATATTTAAGTAATATATAAGTAAAAATGAAATTTATATATTTATGGCACATTTTTATATGAAAGCTAAACTTGTGATTTGTGGCATTCAAATTCTAAATTTTTTATTCTTTAGAATATTAAATTTCTATATTTAGGCATTCAAACAAGATAATTGCTGAATTGAAAACATGAAATTCTAATTTTTTTAGCAAATTTCATTTTTTTTCCACTCATCCAAACACACCCTTATAGTATTATTCATCATTTATAAGCAAAAGGTTTTAGTTTTTATTAATGTGTATTAACTATAAGCAATATTTACATTTACAATTCTAACTAATCCTTTAATGAAAACCATTATTACTTTAGTTATTTATTACATAAATTATCGTCATATTCAATCTTCATAATTTATATTAAAAAAGTATAATTTTTTATTGATAATTTTATTTACTTATAAATAAAAAGTCTTTGTTATGATTTTTATGAATGATTTACTCAAAATGACGAATTCGACTCTTATAAAAATAAAATCGATATTAAAAATATATAATGTAATTTAAATTGTTTATATAATATAATATATCTAATATATATAATGCAATCCGTCCTATTTTAATTATGGTACAAAAACAAAACTAATTCGAATATAATCGTAATAAAAATAAAAATAAACTTTCATTACATGGTTTTATTTTCAGTTTGCTTTGTGGGTAAGAAAAAGGAAAACGTCTTCAGGCCAAAAAACAGAAAAAGAACTGGGCGTAAGGCAGATGGCAGAGTGACCTGGTCAATTTCACTCGTTAAAACTCCCCCCAGGTCCCAAGTCTGTATTCCTCGTCTTTGCTTCTACTTCATCGTTTTTCTTTATTTTTGTTTCCTTGAATTTATCAAATCTCATCGAACTCAGAAGCCCCAAAATGGCGTCGTCGTCCTCGACATCAGGCACCGCCACCAACGTCATGCTCGCTATCTTCGAGAAGAAGACGACCCCAATCGACCTCTACCGCCCACTCCGCAACTACATCGCTTTCAATTACTCCGAGCGCGAAGCCCAGAACCTCGAAGACGACCTCCAAACCGTAAAACAACTCCGTTCCGACATCGAGCGCCAAGCCGACCCATCGCACACCACCCGCCGAGACCTCCTCCAAAATTACTACAAAGCCCTCTGCCTCGTCGAGACCCGTTTCCCCATCTCACCAGATAAGGATCACATCAATAACATCATTTTCGTTTGGCACGACGCCTTCAAGAACAAGCAAAAGGCTTCGCAGCAGAACATCCACTTGGAAAAGGCTGCTGTTTTGTTCAATTTGGGCGCTGTGTATAGTCAGATTGGGCTATCCTATGATCGCGCCACCGTTGAAGGCAGGAGGCAGGCTTCGCACGCGTTTATTGCAGCGGCTGGGGCGTTTGGGTTTTTGCGAGACAATGCGGCGGTCAAGGCATCGATTGGGAACTCGACAACAGTCGATTTGTCTGTGGAGTGTGCTGGAATGCTGGAGAAATTGATGCTGGCTCAGGCGCAAGAGTGTGTGTTCGAGAATACAATAGCCAAAGGGAGCACGCCGGGTGTTTGCGCGAAGATCTCCAGGCAGGTGAGGGTTGTTTTTGATTGATTCGAAGTGGGGTTTTGGAATATTTTGTGAAAGCGATTGAATTGACTTTTTATAGACCAGGAGAAACTTGAAAGTGATTGGATTATTATCATGTTCTGATAAATATTGCGTGATCGATTGAATTGCAGCATATGGTTGTGTTTAAGTGTTTCTGCTATAGAGTTAGTTTGGTTATCTACTTAGTTAGCAAATTCTTTGTGATGTATTGTAAGAAAGAGTATTCTTGATTAAAACTGTAGCAGATAAGAAATGGTATCTGTATTTTGTTGGAGATTTTACCTCACTTTCAACAAATATCATATAGGTGTGTCGCACTAAAGACAATTAATATTCTCAGAATTGTAACTTGAATGGTTGAGAAAGTATATTTTCATATCCTTTTTAATAACCCACTTGCTGTTTTGAATTGATTTGACATGGATGTGGTTACAGGTTGGGCTGTATTATGAGGAAGCTTTAGCTGCATCAAATGCTGCGCCTTTGAACCAGCATTTTGACAGGGCTTGGCTATCACACATGCAGTTAAAGGCAGCTCTCTTTTATGCTGAAGCTTGCTATAGGTATGCTCTAGAGCTGCATGAGAAAGAAGATATTGCAGAAGAAATTGCACGGTTAAAGAGTGGGATCAATGCGTTAACTGAGGCTAAGAAATCCACAAAGGGGGCTGCTGCGCAGATCCTGGATGCAATTAGCAAGTTAGAAGCTAATCTTAACCGTAACCTGGAGAGGGCTGTGAAGGAGAACGATAGAGTTTACCTCATGAGGGTTCCTTCTCTTAGTTCCTTACCGCCGGTTCCGGCATTTTCCATGGTGAAGCCTTTAGCAATGAATGAGGTCTTGGATGCGAGCAAGGAGAAGATGTTTGCTAGTCTTGTACCAGACAGTAGTGCAAAAGCTCTGTCCAGGTACACTGAAATGGTTGATGATATTATCAGAACGCAAGCAGAAAAATTGCAACAAGCTAGTGAACTGACCAGAGTGAGGCTTAAGGAAATGGACCTTCCAGAGTCTATTCTTGCATTGGAAGGGAATTTCACTCTTCCTACAGATCTTAAAGAAGATGTTGAAGCAGTGCAGATAAGTGGAGGCCCTGCCGGTTTGGAAGCTGAGCTACAGCAGCTTAGAGATTTAAGAAGGGTAAACGAGGAAATGCTGATACAGATTGAGGAGCTTTTGCAGAAAGAGGCAAGAGAAGATGCTCAGTTCAGAAGCCAATTTGGAACACGCTGGACGAGGCCTCAGTCTGGCACTCTGACAAAGAACTTACAGGATAGGCTAAATAGGTTTGCAGCTAACTTGAAACAGGCTGCAGATAGTGACGGCCGGATTGAGCGTTCAGTCAGGGAACATGCAGCTCTCATGGCAATCCTTGATCGTCGTCCTGTAATTCTTTCTTGGAACTCTCATGTGTCTTCTGTTTGCGTCTTCACTACATTTGTATGTTTGTACTATGCATTTCTGAATTTTCGTTTGCTCTCCTGTCAGATTGAATCTGCCCTCCCAACTCTAGGTAGGCCGATAATGTCTTTGGATGCCAATGAAGATGCTATTTTAGGGGCCCTGAAGCAGAGCTTGGTAACTTCTATAGCTCTTTTTCGTTCATCTGTATAAGGGTTCAGGAGCTAACTCGTAACATTGTTCCTGTTTGTTTTCACAAATTTATGTCTTATTCTGCTCATTTTCATTTCTTTTTGCCTGATTGTGGTGATTTTCGTCATAATTATTTAGTTGATACAAGTGATATATTATATTTTTGTGGAGGAAACGATTTCCATCCTCTTGTCTGCTTTATGGTCAGTATAATGTCTGAAAGCAAATGATCATAACCTCATGAAATTGAAATGGGTGATCTCATATTAATTAGGAGTGCATGTATAATGTTGTATTGACTTTTCTATTCTTAGTTCCATGTGTCTGTTAGTCTGTATGTGTAGATTTGATATACTTGAATGAAGAGATCCCCACACACCCTCGGACACACCTGTGTATATAATATATTTATATACCGATATGAAGTTCATCCTGTTGCATTGTATTGGAAACCTTGACTTTGTGTTCCAACGTTATTTGGCTTGCACACTGTTAGTTTTTTTTGACTATTTTACATTTTTAACTTTTGGTGCTCAATGCAGAGGCAATTGGAAACCCTCGGTGCCCAACGAGCAGGTCTTGAAGACATGCTTAAAGAGATGAAAAGAAAGGTGCATTGATTATTTGATTATATTCTTGCTTGGCCCGTCAGTCATTTTATTATCCTTTTATATATTCTTCTACTATAGATCACTTGAATTAAATTTTTAGATAGCAATTTTTTGAGAATATTTTCCTGGTTCCTACTTCAATTCATGGATGATTTTTGCCAATTGTTCTTGGTTCTCAAGTTTAGTGGTTTATTGAGCGTATCCCTTATTGTGGCCACAGGATGATATACTTCCTAAGTTGATGACATCAACTGGCTCCTATGAGGATCTTTTCAGGAAGGAAATATCAAAATACGACCATATATCTGAAGACATTGCCCATAATATTGAGGCACAGGAACAATTATTGCTGCAAATCCAGGTCCATTTCGTCATTAATCTTAGTTGAAATTTCATCATACATCTTTCTTCAACTTCATTTTTTCCGACATGTACCCTGCTGTTTAAGATTTGTAATTGGTACTGTCTTACAGTGTGTAGTGCCTGTTTTAATAACTAACTAAATTGAGTGGACAACAATTTGATTGAATCAACATCTTTGTTTCTGCACAAAAGAGTAAATTGGTGTTGTGGTTAAGAGGGATAAGTTTAAATGATATGTAGTGTCGTGACTCTGAGGATCAGTTCCTTCTATCATCTTGGAAGAGTTCTTATGATAATATATATGATAAAATTGATACTAATTTTATTTTTTATGGTAGTGAGATGCTTTTATCAGATTGAACTCCTATGGAATCTTATGCTTACCATTGACCTGTCTGTCATCTCATCTTTTTAAATATTCATGTATAGAAATATGAGCGTGGTAATTACAGATATATGCAGCATCTCTAAACATAGACTTTATTTCTTTGTATTCCCAACTGAATAGAAATAGTCTTAGTCCCTAAACAACTCGTCATCTCATGATTGTTTGTCATCTGCAGGCTCAAAATGATCAGTTTTCTGCCATCTTCAATCTTGAAGATTATAAAGGTAAGTCTTTTCTGAGTGGGCTACTTTTACTTTTTTTCTTACGATTTCTATGCTTTAGGGTAACAGTCATTGCTTTATTGAATGGGTAAGACATACAAACATTGTAGTAGAATTAAAGCAGAATGGTTTTGTAATGGAAAATCCAGTTTTTATGTTTTACATGAATAATTCTAAATTGAAATCCAGTGTGATTAACTGGCAATCAAATAGAGTTCTAGTTATCAGGGCACAGGGTTCTGTTTCTTCTGACGCAAGAGATATGCATGAAAAGTAGGCTAGAAACTTATGGTAGTCCATCTGTTTGTTACCCATCTTAGATGACTTTGGTTCGCTTCTTGATTATTTTCATGCTAGTGGCCTACCTCTTTATGACCATGTTAGATGCTGAGGCTTGTCTAGCCATTTCGGTTCACTTATATCTCAACCTGGAAACATTACCCTGTGGAGAGAGAGAATTGTTCAGTTACTATCGTACTGACAATCATATAAACTAAAAGAAAGATATATGGAAATTTAGAAACATTTACCCCTCCCACTTTGTTGGATAGTCTATAAGGCAGATTTATACTGTAAAACATTATGGAACATGGCATATTCAAACCCATGCGGTGTAAGCATGGTTGTTTTACATGCTTATTAAATTTTGTTTCTCAAGTTTGCATTTGTTCTTCTACCTTTTCTGCTGGTCATATTGATAATAGCATTCTTCTCTATAGGGCCATTTTTGTGGTTCTCCATTTGGGAGCATTTGTAAGGAGGGCCCTCAGTTTCATTACAACATAGAATGTTATTTGCATGCTTCTGATTCTGTCTGCACGCAATAATTCAAATGGAATGTATTCTTATCTTTTTAATATTTGTGTTCTCGTTCCTTCTCAATTTCTCAATTTCCCAGCTTCTCGTGAGAAATGTTACAAGCAGATTCAAGCTGCTATAGCAAAGTTCCGTGAAATTAAGGACAACATAAATGAGGGCTTGAAGTTTTATGTTACCCTTCAGGTATTTTGCATTAGTGTGCACTTTACTCCATGGAAACTTCGTGCTGTCTATCCATTTTCACATGATTGTATTTGAAAACTTATGTTTATCACTTCATTTGGGTTTGATGGTAAGTTATGGCTGGCTGTTAATTTCGTTTGTCTGTTTTGACAGGATGCAATATCGAATGTAAAGCAGCAGTGCAGTGACTTTGTGATGACTAGAAACATCCAATGCCAAGAAATGATTGAAGATGTGCACAAACAAATGGCAGGCCTCAGTTTCCAGGATTCTAAAAGCACAGGTGCATACAACAACAGTAACTATCCTTCAGTAGGACATCAAACTCAGAGGCCCGCTTCTTCACAACTGCAAACTGAGCCCCCTCGTACTCAATCACCATACTACCATCCTCCCGAACAGCCAGCAATGCCCGGGTACGCTCACCTTCCTCCTCCCTATACCTCAACGCAGCAGATGCCACCTCCTTACCATGTGCCACCCCAAGCCCCGAGTCCATCTCCACAGTCCCAGCAGCCACCTGTAAACCATGATTACGGCCAACCTGCTTATCCAGGGTGGCGGGGTCCATACTACAATGCCCATACACAGCAGCCAGCTGGATCTCATCCTCGACCTCCTTACACCATTCCAGGTCAATACCGTCCACCTCCTCAACAGGGTGGTGGTTACTATAACCCACAATAGTGTAGGCAATAGGCGCCCGTTTCCATTGGCTATATAATCTGATTGTTTACTGAATGTTGTGAATTTTGTTATTCAAGGTTTTAATCTTCATGTCTGGAAGCCCATATCTCAGTCAGACATTTTGCAATGTATAGTTTGAGTATATTTTACTCTTGATAGATGTAGACGTATAGAAGTAATAAATTCAGATGTATTTGAAATATTCATGGGGTCAGATTCCATCATTTTATCTCAATTTATGGACCTTTGGAGTGTACAGGAAGTGGATAACATAAACATTGCTATTTTTTCAAGCTTATTATGAGAATGGCTTGATCATCAAGCAAGCTAGTTATTTATAAGGGCGGAGGCGAATGTGAACCCCTTCTTCCGGTGTGGGATTCAGACCGCCGGCGACCTGCGCGTTCGGATTCAACACCTCCCATTTGTACCTAATCACTACATGATGCAGGAAACAGAGGAGTTGCAGTCTTGCATATTCTTTCCCTGGACAAATCCGAGGACCGCTACCGAACGGAATGTTGGAGTAAGCTGGTGGAGCATTTCCATTGTCATATCTGCTCGGATCAAACTCCTCCGGCGACCCAAAATTCTCCGGGTTCCGATTTGTGCTGCTTGCAGACCAATACACCTTCCAACCCTTTGGAATTGTGTAGCCTTCGTAGGTAAAGTCACTTTTAACTTCTCTGAATGTCCCTTGCAGAGGTGGCACCATCCTCATCACTTCAAGCGCCACATTCCATGAGTATCTCATCTTCTGTATGTCGTCCCAGGTAAGCGCCTCCCCCGATTTTTTTGACCTAGCAATCTCCAATTGTTCTGCAAAAATTGAAATTATCTTCAGCAAACTAAATATTTATTCAAAAGTATCGAAAGTTTATAATATAGTCAATTTTGAATGTTACTAAAACTAAGAGTTTCTATATCTCAAAGAGAAGTTAAATTGGTCCAAAAGTTAATAGCATTAGCTGGCTCTTCAAATTTGACCTAAATTTTTCTAAAAATATTAAAATCGCTGCAGAATCTATTTATTTTAGAGTAATGCTATTTGGACATACTAAATTGACTACAGTAACAATCAATGAATGATGTTATTTAATAAATTAAGCATTTAGTGCACCCACCTCATCAGTCATTGATTGCTACATCGAGTGTCACTAAATGTGGTCAATTCAGTATGTCCATATAACATTACTTTTATTTTAAAGCCAAATTTGATAAATCCATATAGCTAGTAGGAATATCCAGCTATGTTATAGGCCAAACTTAACATAAAAATTAGGGCAATTAACTCATAGATCTTTACTAATATATAAATTTATTCAAAAACTTGCATATAGAAAAATTAAACTCATAGGTCATTTGACTAGTAAAAAGATTATATAATTTAAAATAGACCATAATTTTTATATAAATAACAACTAATGTCATCTAATTGTAAACTAATCCAGCAACAATCTAAAAAACACTTACCAAAATCTATCATGATTTGAACATTACTTTTTTTTATAAGATTATATTGAGAATTATGAAAACATTATTCCTATTTATAGTTTTTTTTTTCACTTACTCATTTTAAAAGTAATATGAGTATCTAATCTAACTTAAAACAAGACAATTAAAAGTAATAATTCTTCAAAAATACTTTTAAATATTAAATTTTAAAATTCTTTATCTTCCAATATTAAATAGTTTGGTTAATTTGACACAAAATTTAAAAATTAAACTTTATGTCATACGATTTTTCACCACCATCTCAACCACCCCCCCCCCCCCCAAAAAAAAAAAATTATATACCCAGACAATACGGACTTTATTTTTTATTTTATAGAAAAAATTCAATTGTAACTATATACCATGTATATATTATACATATATAATATTTATTATATGCATAATATAATAAATGACCCAAGTTACCAAATAAATTAAACACTAAGGGGCACATGGGACAAAGAGGACAAAAAAATATAATGTTATTTTTAATTGTTTAAATGAATTCTCAATAACTCACTTATCCTTTTTATTGAGATATAAAATGGTAAATGTGTAACAATAATTTACTTTAAAATTTAGAGGTAGAATATTTAATTTGGTATTTTGGGACAAATTTTGAGTGTAAAAACTAAAAATCAAATTTGAAAAAAACTAACATCAATTTACCAGTTCGAATTTTGTCACAGATTTCTGGCCTTTCTCCAAGAAACTTCACAAGGTACGTTGTAGCCATGGAAGGTGAGTGAAAACCCCCCACCATCAAACCCATAACTCGATCAGCAACTTCATTCTCGGACATGAACCGCCCGGTCGGGTCAGGATTAAACAGCAAGTGAGACATAATGTCCTTAATCTTGATTTCTCCATCGGACATAGCTGCTTTCTTTTGCTTGATCAGCAAGATAACCTCCTTCCTCATTGCAACCGCCGCTTTCATTGCGCTGTAAAACGCGGTTCCCGGGACTTTCAGGGGAATCGTATGCAGCCCCGAGGTGATCACATTGTTCAGCTTGGCAAACCTCACGCTCCGGTCCTGATTGTCTTCGATTCCGGTGAAGAATCGAGCCGACAAAGTAGTGACAAGAATCTGAGCCAGGTCATAAACCTCAAGTTTTTCTTTGCGGTCCCAGTAAAGCTTGAGATGTTCCTGCACCATGGAATCCATGCTCTCTGTGTTCTGAACCAGAGCTTCGGTTTTGAGAAACCCCGGGGAGCGATTTACATGAGCAGCGTCCGCTCGTGATGTGGGGACCGAAGCCACTTTCTGGTACGAAGAACGAAAGAGCCACTGCGTGGACTGAGGCCTCCATGACAGAAGCAGCTTCTCCTCATTGGCGGCGATGAATTTGTGACCGTCATTGCCGCACAAAACCGCCGTTGGCTCTCCGAGCACGTTGGTTTTGAAAACTTTTGAGGAGTATTTTCTCATTCTGTCTCCAACAAACTTTTGCTGGGGCTGACTGAGGAAGGCGAAGGTTTCGCCGATGATTGGCCATCCGAAGCTTCCCGGAGGGAGATTGGGTTTGGAGCCGTGGAAAGATTTGAACTTGAGTGAATAAAAAATAAGAACCAAGGCGAAAATAAAGGGAAGGACTGTGCACAGACAGAGGAAAATATCTTCCATGGTTGATGGGATTATGAATTGCAAGGAATGTGCTTGGTGCCAGAATGAACTCCTTCATACAAGGCTTAAGTTGGATCAATTTGGATTCATTTGTAGGAGGATGAATAATTGCAAATTTACTTTTAGTGTTTTTAATTAGGTTAATGTTGATGAAAGATCATGTTGAACCGATCGACACATGTAGACAGAGGTGACGCAAGGAAATTTAACTAAAAAATGGTGGTTGTATTATCTAAAAGACCATGAGTGGTGTATGCTGCTTAATTAATTGATTTCTGGGGAGAAAAATACGGCATAAGAAAAGTGCCTGGGCTGTATGCATTTGACTAAGAAAGCATCACTCTTTTGTATTAGCTCGTTGTCTGCGAGAAATTGTAGTTTAATCCACGAATGAATGACGAAATTGATCCGTCGTTGACTAAGAGATTTGGTGTGGCCGAAGAAGATGAAGTTATCACACAAATAGGCAATTATTGATCCGTCGTTGATTAAGAGATTTAAGACGTTTCAGTGTCTACTCATGTCCCACTATTATATTTTTTAATAGAATTTTGTTGTGAAGAATTTAGGATGGAGAGATTTTAGAGAGAATATGCAGAGACAGAGAGACGAAATAATACGTCTGATTTTTTATGAGATTATTAAGGTTTACAAAGATAATTATCCCTTATATAGGGAGGGATAATTAATGAATACAAAAGGACAAAACTACCCCAAGTACCTATTACATAAATAGACATAACCATAAAACTATTTACAACACTCCCCCTTGGATATTTTATGTAATGATACGGCTTGGCTACGCACATATATATGTTGCCTCGTTAAAACCTTGCCAGGTAACAAAAACTCTATGGGACATAAATAACTCTGGTCGAAGGAAAAAGAGTGTAACGTGCGTATAGGTGATTATATAGGAATCTTCTGAGGTAGCTGATGTAAGGACCCGTCCCGGGAGTCGGGATTAGTGACGTGATTAGTACTGGATTAGCTGAGTTACTCGGTGTTTAGTTGGGTACTTTTGGTCTTTGGGCGTAGAATGACGATTTTGCCCCTAGTTTGGGCAAAAAGTTGACTTTTAGTTCGGGCGGTCAATTGGGCATTAACCAATGACTGTGACGTAGTTTGGGACGTCACGAGTCCGTAGACAGGTGGCACGCCCGATTCCGACATCCGAGGAGGAAGTTATGATGTTCGGAAGGTTGAGGGCATTATCGTAATTTTGGTTAAAATAGGGGGAAAAGTTGACTTTTCATACGATGAGGTTTTTACACATAGACTGAGGACCGTTAGGTAGATCTCGTCGTCCTGAGTTCAACGGCAGGCTGCATTCTTTCATCGGACGTAGGACGAGTAAGATACGGGTCTAAAACGGCGAATGGCAAAATGGTAATTTTGATTCAGAGAGGCATTTTGGTCTTTTGGTGCCTTGGGATTTGTGCAAATCAGATTGGGACAAGTGGACAGGAGGGATTGGATATTTTGAGTTTGGGCCATGGGATGGTGGACACGTGGGGTGTGTGTAGTGGGTTCTAGCATTTGCACTGTGCAATTATATGGGTTAGGGTTTGAGTCGTGTTTGTTCGAAGACGGAGAAGAACAGAGTCTGGGCAGAGAGGAAAATTGATCGGGTTGCAGTGTGTGTTTGTGTGTTCTGGTGATCGAGTGAGTGAGGAGAGATTGAGTGGGAGTTAGTAAGTGGTTTTGGGTGGAACTCGAGTGAAGAAAACCTGTGTGTGTGTGTGTGTGAGTGTGAGTTCTGTGGAAAACAGAGAAAAAATCGAGGTGGTGGTGTTGCTATGTTCGAGCAAACCGTTCAAATTCAGAGTGGGAGAGATCAGAAGGCAGAAACGAGGCGTTGGACGGGCTGGGACACGGCAGCGTTCACGACAGTGCACAGACAAGTGAGGTTTTTCTGTTTCCCCTGTTTTTTTTTTTCGTTTTGATTCAAACGGTAAGTCGTCGCTTTCGGGGCTGAGTCGAATGGTTCTATGAGTGCTATGAGGTTTAGTAAGACCCTAGGAAGCTTTAGAACTTAAAGCCGTGACGAGGGGATGCACGGGTGGCCGGATTTAGAAACAGGGGTTTGGACGGGTTTTAGTTCGAACTTGAGGGAGGTGGTTTAGAGGTCGTGTTATCGTGTTTGGTTGAGGGGAATCGATTACTAGGAAGGGGACGAAGTTACTGGTGGAAAAAGGAGCAGAAACGGCTGAGGGACGGCGGCGAACCGGTCACGCCGGTTCGGTTTAGCTGAGTCGGTCTGGACCAGTGAACGGAGGTTGAAGACGATGAACAGTGCAGGCGCGTGAGGCCCACGCGCAACCACTTTGGGCGGCCGTGGGGGCGCGTGGGGCGTTTTCCGGGGAAGTGTCCAACATAGTTTTTAGTTTAATCGTTGTAACGAATCTTTTGGGACAAGTTTCGGGACGATCGGACGTTGTCTCGGGTTAGTTTTAAGGGGTTGAAGGTTTAGGGTCCCGTTTACGTACATTTAGAAGTTCGGAAAAATTAGAAAAATTAGGGTAAGCTTACGTGAGATGTTTGTGACCCGTTTTGGTGATTTTGGACAGGTCGGGTTTCGCCTGAGATGGCCGAGGATCGCATGGGACGCGGTTGACGCGCGTGGAAGTTGTGAGTGGACTGTTTGTTTTCTACTGAGCATGCATAACTGTTTTTACTTATTCCATTATGTTTCGATTATGCTTTTATGCTTTTGATATATGATTTCATGATTATGATTCGATATTCTTGCTTTACTCGATTGCACTTTTTTCAATATAAGTTCATCGGATTTACACGTACTTCGAGAATATGATTTCTATGATGCTTGTGAATATGGTTTCGGATGAATGAGTATGTTATTACGTATTCTGTTTTATGAAAGATTTGTGGATCTGATTTGAGGATTTGAAGGAAAAATCCGGGCGGGAGTCCCTTTTCGAGAAACGTGATTTTGGTTTTTCAAAGATTTCCAGTTTAGTTTTGGCTTTCGGATTTCGACGGATTTCTCGTATGTTTGAAAAATGGTTTTGGGTTTAAAGACCCGGAAAAAGAGAAAAACCCACTGGATCTGGTTTTGAGTTTAAAGACTCGGATTGATTTACGGGGGGGAGGGCCCTGGACTGATGTTTTGAGTTTAAAGACTCGGTATATGTTTTGAGTTTAAATACTCGGATATGATACCCCCCGAGACCTGTGATGTTGTTTTGAGTTTGAAGACTCGTTGATATCGCGGGAAGGCCTGGTTATTGCGCATTGTGTTTTGAGTTAAAAGACTCGGGCGCACTTGAGATCCAGTAAATGTGTATGATTGATGTTTTTCATTGGTTTTCGAATGTTTTGGGCTGTGACCCGAACAACTTGATTTCTATGGCTTTAAGGCCAAGTGCCTGAACTTTGGTTTTTGATTTCTAAGACTTGCTACACGTTGTTTCATTTCGTGCTACTGTTGTTTTAAGGTACTTGGTTATGCATGCATGTTTTCAAAACGGAGGGTGTAACCCTGTTTTCTTTATGGAACTGCTCTTATAACTCTTACTTATTTTTAGTCCACTCACATTTTTAATGTTTTTGACACCCTCCAGGTTGTGGTGCAAGCGTTGGGGCTACCGTTGAGGCAGAAGTCGAGGCATAAGTCATCCGTTGCGCGCTTAGCTTACAGTAGGGCTTGCTTTCGTTTTCGTACTGTTACTATGCTCTGTAAAATATAATTTTTTTTCCTTCGTCTGACAATGTAAATTGTGGGTTATCATGAGGCTGTTTCGGTTGGATTTTCAAATGGGAGCAGGATTCACCTCGGTTATCGGAGTGATAATCGGGGTGGGCCCTGTCAGCTGATGTCGTCTCTTCTGGAATACGGGTAGATAATCTGCCTTTGAGATAAAATGCATTAGTGTCGCTCCACCAAAACCTTACCCGGTAAACCCAGTGGGAAAAACCCGTGGTTGAAGGGAAAAGATGTACAAATGCATATAAGTCAAATCATAGCATCTTCAGGATGCATTGTTAGCGGGGTGATCATACGAAAATGTGCCTCATTAAAACCTAGCTAGGTAACAAAACCCAATGGGACAAAATAACCCTGGTCGTAGGACAAAGAGTACACGATGATCATGTGAATATACTTCGGGATACTCAGTATGCTTCTGGATATTTGGTATACTTCAGGATACTCCCCCTGATATTAACTCCCCCTGAAAACTATAGATTAGGTAGATAAGCCAGTCTACGTAAACCAATACCTCGCACATGCTGCTGGAATGTGGCCTTTGGTAATGACTTGGTGAACAAGTCTGCATGATTATCTTGAGATCGTATTGGCTTGATCTCAATCTTCCGATGTTCTTGCTGTTGTTGGTTAAAGAAGAACTTCGGTGCAATATGCTTAGTGTTGTCTCCCTTAATGAAACCGGTTTTCATCTGCTCTATGCAGGCAGCATTATCTTCGTAGATAACTGTCGGTTCATTATAGGTGGAATTCAGTCCACATGTACTTCGAATATGCCCAGTAATAGCTCTTAGCCATATGCATTCACGAACTGCTTCGTGCAGGGCTAAAATATCTGCATGATTCGAAGACGTAGCAACAAGGGTCTATTTCGTAGACCTCCAAGATATTGTTGTGTTCCCAATGGTAAAGACATAACCGAATCGGGAATGTGCCTTGTGTGGGTCTGATAGGTAACCTACATTAGCATACTCAACGAGGTGTGCATCATTTTGAGGACCAAGAGGGTTTGATTCATTCCTCGATACATAGGGATAGAATAAGCCCATATCCGTTGTACCTCTAAGGTATCAGAAGATGTCTTTTATGCCATTTCAGTGGCGGCGTGTTGGCGCAGAGCTAAATCTAGTTAGCAAGTTCACAGCGAATGAAATGTTTGGTCTAGTGCATTGAGCCAAGTAAAATAGTGCACCTATCACACTTAGATATGACACTTCTGGTGTCAATATCTCTTCGTTGTCATCTGCTAGACGGAACGGGTCTTTTTTAGGATATAGACTTCAGACGATCATGGGTGTGCTTGAAGGTTTTGCTTTATCCTCATTAAAGCGTCTCAACATCTTCTGGATGTAATTCGATTGATGGACCAAAATTCCATCTGCACGGTGCTCGAGCTCCAGGCCGAGACAAAAGTGTGTTCTCCCAAGATCCCTCATTTCAAATTCTAACTTCAAGTGCTTAGCCGTTTCTTGGATCTCTTCAGGAGTACCAATCAGATTCATGTCATTGACATAAACTGCCACTATAGCGAACCCGGAACTTGTTTTCTTATTAAACACGCATGGGCATAATTCATTATTCACATATCCCAATCTGATCAAATATTCACGTAGACGATTATACCACATCCGTCTGGATTGTTTCAATCCGTAAAGTGAACGCCTCAAATGAATGGAGAGCGTGTCCCGCGGTCTAGAACTATTTGAATCAGATAGCTTAAGTCCTTCAGGAACTTTCATATATATATATATATATATATATATATATATATATATATATATATATATCTGTATCTAGATCCCCATAGAGATAAGCTGTGACCACATCCAAAAACTGCATACTCAGTTTTTCGGAAACTACTAAACTGATAAGGCAGCAGAACATTATAATGTCCATTACGGGAGAGTACGTCTCCTCGTAATCAATTCCAGGGCGTTGAGAAAATCCTTGCGCCACTAAACGAGTTTTGTATCTCAAAATCTCGTTTTTCTCATTACGCTTCCTTACAAATACCCATTTACAGCCTACAGGTTTAACATGGGGAGGTGTGGGAGCTACAGGTCCAAACACCTTTCTTTTTGTCAAGGAATCAAGTTCGACCTGTATTGCTTCTTTCCATTTTGTCCAGTCTTCTCTACGTTGGCATTCATCAACGGAGTGAGGTTCGATATCATCACTAGTTATTATTTCAGTAGCTACCGCGAATACAAATATATCATCGATGATAATATCATTCTGATTCCATATCTCATTTAAGCATGCATAGTTTACCGAGATCTCTCTATTCTCGGGAATGGGTTCAGACATTGAGGCGTCCCCCAACGTCGTCTCTTCTAAGACAGACCCATAATCCGGAATTATCTCATGACATGGATCAGATGATATAGTGATATTCAAGGGATTCAATTGTGCCAAATTTGTCCTCTTCCGAGGATGAGAATCTTTCAAACCTATTGTTCTACCTCACTTCTGGGTAGGGACATATGACTGGCTAGCCGCCATGGCCGTACTTTGTCCATCTGGGATGACCCGTCCATTTGGGACGACGCGTCCTACGGGGACGTCTATCCTTGCAAGCACGTTTGCAGCAGGTATATGTGATCTCGTCACTTTAGCTAGATCAGAGAAGGTATTTGGCATATTATTAGCTACACTTTGTAGATCTAGAATTCTCCGCACTTCATTTTCACTTTGTGTGGTTCGGGGATCAAGATGAGACATAGTGGAGACATTCCATGTCTTTCACGTCGTTCTTCAGGAACGTTGGCGTTCTTATCTCCCTCTAACGGCGGGAAGACTGTCTCATCGAAGTGACAATCCGCAAAACGAGCGGTAAAGAGATCACCTGTCAAGGGTTCTAAATAACGTATAATGGAGGGGGATTCATATCCGACATAGATGCCCCTCCGGCGTTGAGGTCTCATTTTTGTACGTTGTGGCGGCGCAATTGGCACGTAGACTGCACACCCAAACACGCGTAAGTGAGAAACATCAGGTTCGCACCCAGTTACCAGCTGTAACACGGAATACGGTTGGGTGGCAGTGGGCCTCAACCGGACCAACATAGCTGCATCAAAATTGTATAGCCCCACGCAGAAATTGGGAGTTTGGTGTGCATAACCAAAGTCCGTGCAATCATTTGTAATCGTTTAATGAATGCTTCTGCGAGACCATTCTGGGTGTGAACATGTGCAACTGGGTGTTCAATATCAATCCCAAGGGACATGCAATAATCATCGAAAGATTTCGATGTAAACTCAACGGCATTATCAAGTCGGATGGACTTTATGGGATAATCCAAATTGTGGGCCCTTAATTTAATGATTTGGGCAAGGAATTTAGCAAACGCAGCATTGCGTGTGGACAATAGGGTCACATGTGACCACCTCGTCGATGCATCAACCAAAACCATGAAATATTTAAATGGTCCACATGGTGGTTGGATGGGTCCACAAATATCCCCTTGTATTTTGTACAAGAAAGGGACAGAGTCTTTATCGATCTTTGCATATGATGGTCTAATGTTCAATTTTCTCATTGAGCAAGCTTGGCATAGTGTGTCACTAAACACAAGGTCCTTATTTGTAAGGGGATGTCCGTGTGATGTATTGAGGATATGGAGCATCATACCTTGACCGGGGTGTCCCAATCGGTCATGCCATAATAAGTAGTTGCTAGGGTTAGGTAGCTTCCGACTAACTATGTGATTTGCCTCAATGGTTCTAATAGTGGTCATGTAGAGTCCACTCCTGAGGCATTTCAATTTCTCCAATGTATGCTTCCGGCCATACAAATTGGAGGTTATGCAAAGATATTTCACATTCTTTTTTGTTGTGGTTTCAACATGATAATCATTAGCTCGAATATCCTTAAAGCTCAATAACGTTCTACTGGAACGTGGGGAGTATAAGGCTTTAGCAATGGTAAATACGGTACCATTGGACAACATAAATTGGGCTCTTCCGGAGCCTTCAATCAAATTTGATTTGCCAGAAATAGTTATCACAGGGGTGTGGTTAGGTATTAAGTTTGTGAAAAATATCTTATCACGGAGGATAGTGTGCGTAGTAGCACTGTCGGCTAGACAACAAACTTCACCATTTGACATGCCTAACCATCAATATAACTTAAGTAATCAACAATCACATTTTTAAAAAATGAATAAATAGATTAAATAATATTCGAGCCAATAACAAAATAAGTCCAAAACGAATATGAATCACCAAACAATATCCAAAAATAGTAATGAAAGAGAAAAAAAAGAAACAATATGCATAAATAAAACGGCACAAACGCTGATCATATCCATGTTTATGTAAAAAACTCAATCCTCATCATGTCCAGCTACAGTCTGGAAATCAGCAATGGCAAGGGTGGTATCAGGGGGGACTGGTCCGGCAGCAAAATTAGCCTCTCGAGTACCACGTCTAGCATGGTACTGGGCAATAACTTGGGTTGATGCACGACAGGTGCGGGACCAGTGATCGCGACCTCCACATTTATAGCATATGTCAGGTGGGTTTTTATTCTGGTAGCGACCGGCCGGACCAGGGTTTCTCTCGTTTTGAGCACGCGTACAAGGAGGAGCGTGATATCCACCACGTGGACCTAGACCACGGTTACCTCGGCCACGTGGGGCATGGTAATCTTGGGCTCGGTCATAGGGGTGTCCACCACGTGGGCCTAGACCTCAATTACCACGGCCATGTGTGTAACGACCCGGACATTTCAATAAGGAAAATTTGGGAAAATTTAAAGAAAAATACGATTTTGCCCCTAGAATCGGGCGAACAGTTGATTTTTGGGTTGAGCGGTCAAACAGACTTTTACCGATAACTGTGACCTAGTTCGGGACGTCGCGAGTTCATAGACAGGTGACACGTCCGATTCCAACATTCGAGGAGAAAGTTATGATGTTTGGAAGTTCAAGGGTATTTTCGTAATTAGGTCGAAAAGGGGGAAATTGTTGACTTTTTGTTCGACCACTATTTTTCACGTAATTCGAGGACCGTTAGGTAGGTCTCGATGCCCTGAGTCCGTAGACAGGCGGCACGCTGAAAACGGACCTCGAACGGATGAGTTACGGTTCAAAAACGAGGAAGGGCATTTTGGTAATTTTGTGAAAGAGCGGCAGAATGATAATTTCCAAGGGTGCAGTTTGAAACAGCCGTGACTGAGTTTGTGGGAATTGTTTAACTATTAAGTGGAAAGTGCACAGTGTGTGTGTTAGTGTGTTGAATTGGAAAATGAAGTTAGTGGGTGTTTTTGAATTGAAAAACAGAGCACTGGTGAATTGTTTTTGCATTGAGTGGGTTGAGACGAGCACGGGTATGCAATAGTGGGTTTGGGAACAGGTGCACAGTACTGTGTTGGTGTTCTTTGAATTGAAAAACAGAGTCCAAACTACCAGGGTGCGTGATCGACCTTCCCAAGACCAAATTGAGAGAAACTGAGAGCTGAAACAGATTGAAGAGAGGAAGTACAGAGTCCTGAGATTGAGAGAGAGGAAGGAAAGTGATGAAATTGGTGAAAGGAGAGTTCAAAAATCCAAAACCGTTCTTGGTTTAATGTAAGTTCGAATTTTCAGTTTTAGACCAGCCCAAGTCGAATTAAGGTCAGATTATGCCTTCTGGGATCTTTATTAGTCGATCCAAATCAAGTATTGCAAGGTTCGAAGCCCGTTGAGCTAAGAACAGACATGGAGAAGCTTGGAAATTCGAAGGATTGAGTAGCATAATTGGGGGCGTTGGACGATGCAATTGAGCTTTAAAACAAGTTTATGATGATCTTACGAAGCTGTTGGCTGAGTCAATTGAAGAAAAACGATGAGGATCGAGGAACTTTGATGCAGGAACAGTGTGCGAACGTTCATCAGAAACTTGAGCTCGAATTGATGGTTTGAGGTAAGTTTAGATGTATTTGATCTCACAGAACCTTAATTAGGTCCATAACGAGGCTAATGGACAGTTGAATTGTATAAATCAAGCAGGAATTAAGGGAGATTCAGCCGGGTCACTTTGCGGGTTACCAGACCCGTTTACCAGTCGATCGGGTGGGGAAGATGAACAGTACCTAGTGCTGTAGCAGCGCGTGACTCCCACGCGCAACCGCTTGTGGTGACGCATGAGGACGCGTGGGCCCGATTCTCGAGGTGAGTTCAACACGACTTTTGTCCTATGCAATGTAACAAACATTTTAGCATTGGTTTAGAGTTAATCGAACACCGTTTCGATATTGTTCCGAGGGTCCGAAAGTTTATGTTACGTTTTTCATTAATATTTAATTCTCGAAAAATTATGGGAAATTAGTATGATGTTATTTGAGTCCTTAGTGAACCTGAAGAATGATTTTGGACAGGATTCGAGATTCCTGGAAAATGTCAGAAATCACGAAAACGCGTGCATCTCGAAAAACAAGCGATATGGACGGTGTGTGAGTGGACTTTGTTTTCTAAACTTCAATGCATGCATAATCGTTTTCTATGCTTTATAATTATGACTCATATGCTTATGGTAATTGCGATTTCCGTATTTATACGTATTTCGATATACAATACGTAATTGCACGTATTTCGAGACTATGGTTTCTCCATGTTTTCATGATGGTTTAATGAATGATTTTATATGATTGTGCGTATCATATTTTGATGATATTTTGACTATGATTGTGAGTATGATTTACGATTTTGGCACGTATTTCGAGATTATTACCAATTTGCACGTTCTATGAGATTTCGAGTATGTTGTGGTTTGACCGTGATTTTGGTGATTTTAATTTGGTATTTGAAATACGATTTGGTTTCAAGGATTTAAAACGGATTTTGGGAAAAGTGATTTCGGGCTTGCTGCTCAGTTCATAAAAGTGGCCTTGATAAATGAGATTTCGGGTTTCGGAAACTTGAAGGTGGATTTCCGGATTTGGGTTCGGGGATATGGTTCCGGATGCCGACTTACGGAATCATTATTGTGAATTCAGACTCGGAAATGTATGACGGATATGATGGGGGTTTGAATGTGAAATTCGGACATGAGTTCCATTTCGATTAAGTGTGATCTCAGATTTGACTTGGGAAATTAGTTTACGATGGATTCTGGATTTGTTGTGATTTACAAATGGTTTTGGGTTTAAAGACCTGGTACTATTGCTGAATGATGTTTTGGGTTTAAAGACCCGGTTGCTTGATGATGGGGGCAGGCCCTTGGTTGATATGTTTTGAGTTTAAAGACTCGGTTATTGTGATATCCCCCGAGGCCTATTGATTATGCTCTGAGTTTAAAGACTCGTTGATATCCCGGGAAGGCCTGATTATGCGCATGGTTTTGAGTTTAAAGACTCGGTCGCACTTGAGATCCAGCAGATTGATTGACTTGTGAATTACTGTTGATTTTTAATGTTTCAGATGTGTTGGGCAATGGCCCGGTTTATATGACTTGATGGATTTTTTGGTTATGTTATGTACTTGGATTTTGATTCATGCTTTTGGGCTGAGGCCCCATGTTTATGGTTTCAGGCTAAGGCCGAGGTCTGAGCAAAGGAAAATGACTTTGATTTTCACACACGATTTTTCTTATATTGGAAATTAAATGAATTATGAAATGATTTTCTGAATGCATTGCATTGGTTTTATGTGGAGGATAGAATGTCTTTTCTGTAACATTTTTTATAACTGTTTTATTTTCGTCCACTCACACCCTTTGTGTTTTTATTAACCCTCCAGGTCGTGGCGCAATAATCGAGGCTATTCAAGAGGTGGAGGCATGAGTGGGCACACGTATGATTATCCCTTGTTTGACAAGTGCTGAGAGAGATTTGGGAACTTCAGTCGACTTGCCATACGGGAGCACGACCGGGCACGGTTATCAATGTCCCTTCGGGGACGGTCCTGTCAACTTGGTATCAGAGCACTAGGTTTCTGATTCTGTTGCCACATCATGCCTCCGAAACATAAACCTCGTGCGCGACCTGGTAGTGAGACGGGTAGACGAGGGTGTATGAGACCTCGTGATAGATCTCAAATGAGGTTGACCCTGGATTGAGGGTCAGATGTTATTTAGTGTACATTGTGAACTACTATTTTTTAGACATAGCATTGTGTGGGTCTCGGGGACGAATGAGCCCAGAGGTTAGGAAGGTTGCACATTTGGGCAAGTTGTACTCGTGAGGAGATTATTCTCAGTGATTTCCTTAAGTGGAATGTGCAAAATGTGATGGAATATCTCTTAGGCGTTATAGGTCGTATAAGATATGGTGGACCACTGGTATCTGCTCGGTGATTGGGTATGCCAATGATGGCATGGCTGATTGGTATGAGATTAGACTCAGGAGGAGTCGAGATATGGGTACGGGACTCAAGATGAGTCCGGATATTGGTTAGAAACTTGAGATGAGTTATAGTAAGGTATCAAGGCTCGAGAGGAGCCAGAAAGGATGATTTAGGAATGTTTGGCACTTAGGATGCCAAGGACTGGTATATGGTCAGATACTGATGAGTTAGAAAATTATAGCTTGGTCTTGTCTTTAGTGACTGAGGTTCGTGCGGAGACCCGAGGTAGACAGAGATTTGGCCTTAGGAGATAGGCCAGTGGGAGGTGAAGTGATAAGGGTAATGATATAGTAAGAGTGATGATTGTGAGTCGTCTTGTCACATCATAAAGAAATGGTTATATAGACTGATTGATATAGTGAGATGGCACTGTTGGGGTGTGGTAGAGTGAGGATTGGCTCCTATATTGGTTGTTGATGTGGCAAGAGTGGGGAGAGTTGGTGGGGCCCGTAATGTTTGTCAAGAAAAAGGACGGAGGGTTGAGATTGTGTGTTGACTACAGACAGTTGAATAAGGTAACTATTCGGAATAAGTATCCCCTACCCCGGATTGATGACTTGTTTGACCAACTGAAATGAGCACAGTACTTTTCGAAAATTGATCTTCGCTCCGGCTATCATCAGCTACGGGTTAAAGAGGAGGATGTACCCAAGACGGTCTTTCGGACCAGGTACGGTCACTATGAGTTTGTTGTGATGCCTTTTGGATTGACTAATGCCCCAGCAGCTTATATGGATCTCATGAACCGAGTGTTCCGGTTGTACTTGGATCGTTTTGTGATTGTTTTCATTGATGACATCTTGGTGTATTTGAAGAGTGCGAACGCGCACGAGAAGCATCTGAGAATACTGCTTAAGCCCCTGAGAGAGCATCAGTTGTATGCGAAGTTGAGCAAGTGCCAGTTTTGGTTGACTAGTGTTGGTTTTCTAGGTCATGTGATTTCAGCCGAGGGCATCAGGAGTTTTCTGGTGTTGGTTTTCTAGCAAATTGGGAATAGCCCAAGACGGTGACAGAGATCAGGAGTTTTCTGGGTTTAGCAGGCTATTACCGGCGTTTTATTGAGTGTTTTTCTATTCTTGCTGCTCCGTTGACACGGCTGACTCGGAAGGGAGTTCGGTTTGATTGGGATGAGAACTGTGAGCAGAGTTTCCCGGAGCTTAAGAGGCGGTTGACATCGGCTCCTGTGTTGGCCCTTCCAGACGACAGTGGGGAGTTCGAGGTTTATAGTGACGCTTCTTTATAGGGTTTGGGCTGTGTATTGATGCAGCACGGGAAAGTGATTGCTTATGCTTCCCGGCAGTTGAAACCTCATGAGATGAACTACCCTACTCATGACTTGGAACTTGATGCGGTGGTTCATGCACTGAAGATTTGGCGACATTATTTGTACGGCGAGAGGTGCAGGATTTTCACAGACCATAAGAGTTTAAAGTATCTATTTACTCAGAAGGAATTGAATCTGAGACAGCGACGATAGTTAGAGCTGCTTAAGGACTATGATTGTACAATTGAGTATCACCCAGGAAAGGCTAATGTGGTAGCCGATGCTTTGAGCAGGAAGTAAGCTAGTTCTTTGTCGCATTTGAGGACAGTCCGGTTACCTTTGTTGGTTGAGCTCCGTAGACTTGGAGTAGAGTTGACCGTGGATGGTCAGGGAGCACTCCTAGCGAGTTTCCACGTGCGACCTGTTTTGATTGATCAGGTTATTGATGCTCAGTTTGAGGACCCCAGTTTGGGCATCATACGGATTGAGGTCGAGGCTGGAGAGAGACAGGACTTTGAGATCCGCGAGGATGGAGCCTTGGTTAAGGATGGACGGTTGTGTGTACCCGAGGATGAAACATTGAAGAAGACGATACTGGATGAGGCTCACTGTTCAGCCTATACGATGCATCCTGGTGGGACCAAGATGTATCGTACACTTCGAGAGCATTACTGGTGGTCAGGTATGAAACGGGAGATTGCAGAGTATGTCAGTGGATGCTTGATCTGTCAACAGGTGAAAGCCGAGCGGCAGAGACCCTATGGAGCCATGCAACCTTTGCCGATCCCCGAGTGGAAATGGGATCACCTGACGATGGATTTTGTATTCAAGCTTCCTAGGACACCGAAGGGACATGATGGTGTGTGGGTGATCATGGATAGACTTACGAAGTCTGCTCATTTCTTGCCAGTACAGGAGAACTTCAGGTTGACGCAGTTTGCACAGTTGTTTATTGATGAGATTATTCGGCTGCATGGTACTCCAGAGTCGATAGTATCTGACAGAGATCCGAGGTTTACTTCCCGGTTTTGACAGAGCTTACAGGAAGCTTTTGGGTCAAAGCTGCATTTCAGTACTGCCTTTCATCCTCAGACCGATGGACAGTCTGAGCGGACCATCCAGATTCTCGAGGATATGATGCGAGCTTGTGTCTTACAGTTTCGGGGTACTTGGGAGTCACATTTACCTTTTATGGAGTTCGCCTATAATAACAGTTATCAGGAGATTATTGGTATGGCTCCTTACGAGGCTTTGTACGAGCGACAGTGTCGGACTCCGTTGTGTTGAACCGAGATTGGTGATATGAGACTGACTACTTCCGAGCTGGTAGACCTTACTCAAGAAAAAATGGCACTGATCAGAGATCGCTTGAAGGCGGCACAGGACCAACAGAAGAGTTACGCCGACTGTAGGATCAAGGATTTGGAGTTTGCAGTAGGAGACTGGGTTTTCTTGAAGTTATCTCCCTAGAAGGGAATCGTACGGTTTGGAAGGCGAGGGAAGCTGAGTCCTCGTTACATTGGACCCTATGAGATCTTGGAGCGAATTGGTCCTGTTGCTTATCGATTGGCCTTACCAACAGACTTGGCAAAGGTACATAATGTCTTTCATGTATCTATACTTCGGAAGTATATACGGGATGATTCACATGTTTTGGAAGCACAGCCTGTTGAGCTTAGGGAAGATTTGAGCTTTGAAGAGCAGCCTGTAGCGATTTTGGATCGGAAAGATAAAGTCTTGCGAAGGAAGACGGTTCCCTTAGTTAAAGTATTGTGGAGGAACCATCAGGTGGAAGAAGCTACCTGGGAACCCGAGGCCTTCATGCGCGAACAGTACCCTTACTTGTTTCACTGAATTTCGGGGACAAAATTCTTTTTAGGGGGGTAGATTGTAACAACCCGTACCTTCAGGAAGGGTATAAATGTAATTTTGTAAAAAGATTTGTATAAAAGGACGATTTTGCCCTTGTGAATAGTGCGCTAAAGTTGACTTTTTGATTTACAAGTTTGATGAGGGTTGACCATTGACCGTGACGTATTTTAGGACGTCACGAGTCCGTAGACAGGTGGCATGCCCGATTTGGACAATCAGAGAAAAAGTTATGACGTGCGGAAGATTGAGGGCATTACCGTAATTTTGATTAATTAGGAGAAAATGTTGACTTTTTAGTGGACTTGTGATTTTCACGTAAACCGAGGACCGTTAGATAGGTCTCGACGTCCTGAATACAACGACAGGCAGCACGCTGTCATCGGACGTCGGACGAAATAGTTACGGGTCTGGAAAGTTTGAGGGAAAAATGGTAATTTCTAAACCTAGGGCCAATTTGGTCTTTTTCCCTTAAGACCAATCAGATAAGGGCAAGTGGCTGAGTGGGCTTGGATATTTTGTACTGATCCATGGAAATTGGACACGTGGTGAGGGCTGGATGGTTCTAGGAAGGCCTAAAATGTACACGGCCGCATGTTGGTTAAATTTGAACCGTGCAAATTGGCTGTGAGAAACAGAAAACAGAGATGAAGAAAGTGAGAGTTTGTGATCGATTCAGTGTGTGGGTGAGAGTTTGGTGAATTGTGAGAGTGACAGAGAGAAGAGAGGAAGCTGGTGATCGGAATTTGGGGGTGAGATCGTGCTAGAAACACGGCGGTGGTGAGGCTGAGTTTTCAGAGAAAACAGAGAGGTCGTGGGGACAGAGGTGGTGGTTGTGTCGTGTTGTGGTTCAAACCAAGCTGAGGAGGAGTTAGGACGACCGCAGAGGACTCATTGGACACCGTGGTACACGGCGGTGCAGACGGCGGAGGAAGAATCGCAGGTGAGACCCCATTCCCCTGTTTTTCCCATTTGATTGTTTTCGAAAGTCGTGGACTTTGGGCTAGAGTCGAGGGTTTTGGAGGTTAGGATGAGACTCCTGAAGGTCCCAGGAGTCATCTGAGGTTGGTGCCGTGACGGGGGATGACCTGGGTAGCCGGAGGCCAAAACAGGGAAAACGGGTAGTTTGTTTTAGGGATGAAGACGATGGGTTTCAGGCGTCCATTTCTAGGTTTTAGGACTGGGTTTGGTTGCAGGGAACTGGACGAAGCTTCTAGGATTGGATTGGACGGAAATGGTGGAAGAATGGATGAGAACAGGTCGCGCCGGTTCAACACGGTTGAACCGGGTGACTCGAGGTAGACGATGCACTGTAGCAGGCGCGTGAGGCCCACGCGCAGCCACTTTGGGCGGCGCGTGGGGGCACGTGGGGAGGATTATGAACAAACTTCCAACATGGGTTTTGTTCTAAATGTTCTAAGGAATCTATTGGTGTAATTTTCGGGTTAATCGGACGATGTTACGGGATAGTTCTAGGATTCGGACAATTTAGGGTTTAAGTTTAAATTATGTATAAATTTCCGGAAATTTGGGGAAATTATGGTTAGTATATTTGATGTATTTGTGACCCTATTTGGTGCCTATTGACAGGACGGGAGACGCCTGAGACGGTCGAGGAGCGCACGGAGCGCGATTGACACTTTCGGATTCGTGAGTGGACTCTTTCTTTTCTTACGAGCATGCCTAACTGTTTTTATTTATGTTTTATGATTTAAAGTATGTTTTTATGCTTTTTAATGGTGATTATACGTGGTTGATATGTTTGCACGTTTTTCGAGACATTTTTTGGTTTTCGCACGTTTTTCGAGAAAAAACTGGATTTCTGATTTTGATGCTAGGCTTTTGGGTTTCAATCTATAAGTGTTTTCTGATGGTTATAAGTGGATTATGAGATACGATTTTGGTAATCAAGGTGTGGGTTTTAAAATCGGATTTCGAGAAACGAAATTTGGTTTTAAAGTCGAAAAAAGTGGAATTCCGGATTTGGGTTCGGAATGACGGTTCTGGATGCCGGAAGGGCATCGGACCAGTGATTTCGGATTCGGGTTTGGATATGGATTTAGAATGGTATCAGAGCTGGACCCCGACCAGAAGTGTGCCAGCGAGGATGCTAGGCCCCAAGGGGGGTGGATTGAAGACCCGATCTTGAAAGTAAGAACGGTGAGCAAGACCCGTGAGCTTGAGAAGCAAGATCGGTGAGCAAGACCCGTGAGCTTGGAAAGGTAAGATCGGTGAACGATCCCACATCGCTCCGGGAGGGAAAGGTGAAGTACCTTATATGTGTGAGCACGTATCTATCTAACACAAGGCCTTTTGGGAGCTCAGTGGCTTTGGGGGGGAATGGAACCCCAAAGTTAAGCGAGTTGAGGCTAGTGCAATCCCATGATGGGTGACCTACTGGGAAGTTGCACGTGAGCTCCCGAAAACAAAACCGTGAGGGCTAGGCCCAAAGCGGACAATATTGTGTTAGATGGGCCGGGTCGTGACATTTCGTGGGAAGGTTGTGATTAGAGACCTTATTAAGAGAGACCAACATGGTGGTGATTGTCGATTTTGAGTAAAAAAGAGAAAAGGATAATGTCCGGATTTGATATGGCTAAGGCTAGTTAATACCCTTGGACGACCAATTGGATTAGGTATATTTGTAAGGTGATAGTCAGGTATACTGACCACATTTAGATAGTAATTGGTATCATGGTTGATGGTTGGCTGGTGTCCTTCTATGTACGGATGAGTGTGTGAGATACTGGACAGATGTAGCAAATGTCTCAGGGCAAAATATATGGCTAAATAAGTGTTGGGTTTGGTCGAACGAATAATAGTCGGGATTAGTGTGAATCCTAGGAAAAACAGACGTGTTAGTCAATGGAAATAAGAACTGAGATAGAATGGTTACAAGTGGAGAAATGGTGACTTATGTCGATCACTCACTATGAGATTTGGGATTCGGTGAGTCGTGTGTTGATGCTAGTTAAACCCTCAGAAGTTGACCTTCCATGTATGAGTTGAGATCGACCTACGGGGTTGAGTATGCAGAGGTCATATACCTTTGGGAAGGAATGTACGAGTACTGTATCGACCATTAGGATTAGTAATGATGGATAAGAAGAAAGGCTTAATGTGTGATAAGGTGATGGTCGGAATATATTGAGATGACGACCACATTGGCGGATCAGGTATTATTTGGGGAGAGGATTGTCATGTTTGATAACTTAAGGATAGGTGGAATCCTGTTAGTTATGGAACTCCATAGGATTGGAGTAATACATGATTTCTGATAACTTGGACGGTTGGCGTCCAACTGTAGGACCATACTTGGTGTATGGTGGAGTCGAAGCTAAGAAAGGGATGTGATTTGCGATATAGTATGAATGGTTGTACTGAGTGCTTATTGGCAATAGGAAGGAATCAGGAGGAAAGGTTAAAATCATTATACATAGTGACCCTAGGAAAGGGATATGGTGTAATTGACCTAATGAAGGGAATGAGCTCCCGAGTTGTTGAACCTTATGAGTTTATTGGCCTGGCGACATATGCATAAGGATGTATCATGTCACGAGGGATGGCATTTGATTGAGAAGATATGACGGGTTTTTGTGTTTCCTGGATTGTGTGGACTCGAACGTGAGCTAGGCTACGTATTCCGAGTGAGTATATGGTATGACTACCCATGGGGCAGGGGTTTACAGAAGGATTGAGACCGGTTGTATGATTTCTATAAATTGAGTATGACTTATAACCAGTTGAGGTTGCTTTTATTTGAGGTTCATCTTAGACGTAATTCTTCGGGATACGTATCATAGCACCTACTGCTGGGAATTTCGAGGATGAAATTTTCTAAGGGGGTAGGTTGTAACGACCCGGACATTCGAAAAAGGAAAATTTGGGAAAATTTGAAGAAAAAGACGATTTTGCCCTTAGAATTGGGCGAACAGTTGACTTTTGGTTTGAGTGGTCAAACGGACTTTGACCGATGACGTGATGTAGTTCGGGACGTCACGAGTTCATAGACAGGTGGCACGTCCGATTACGACATTCGAGGAGAAAGTTATGATGTTCGGAAGTTCAAGTGCATTTTCGAATTAGGCCGAAAAGGAGGAAATTGTTGACTTTTTGTTCGACCACTATTTTTCACGTAATTCGAGGACCGCTAGGTATGTCTCGATGCCCTGAGTCCGTTGACAGGCGACATGCTGAAAACGGACCTCGGACGGATGAGTTACGGTTCTAAAACGAATAAGGGCATTTTGGTAATTTTGTGAAGGAGAGGCAGAATGGTAATTTCCAAGGGTGCAGTTTGAAACAGCCGTGAGTGGGTTTGTGGGAATTGTTTAACTATTAAGTGGCAAGTGCTCATTGTGTGTGTTAGTGTGTTGAATTGGAAATTGAAGTTAGTGGGTGTTTTTGAATTGAAAAACAGAGCACCGGTGAATTGTTTTTGCATTGAGTGGGTTGAACAGAGCACGGGTATGCAATAGTGGATTTGGGAACAGGTGCACAGTGTTATGTTGGTGTTCTTTGAATTGAAAAACAGAGTCCAGACCACCAGGGTGCGTGATGGACCTTCCCAAGACCAAATTGAGAGAAACTGAGAGCTGAAACATATTGAAAAGAGGAAGAACAGAGTCCTGAGATTGAGAGAGAGGAAGGAAAGTGATGAAATTGGTGAAAGGAGAGTTCAAAAATCCAAAACCGTTCTTGGTTTAATGTAAGTTCGAATTTTCAGTTTGAGACCAGCCCAAGTCGAATTAAGGTCAGATTATGCCTTCTGGGACCATTATTAGTCGATCCAAATCAAGTATTGCAAGGTTTGAAGCCCGTTGAGCTAAGAACAAACATGGCGAAGCTTGGAAATTAGAGGATTGAGTCGCGTAATTGGGAGCGTTGGACGATGCAATTGAGTTTTAAAACAAGTTTATGATGATCTTACGAAGTTGTTGGCTGAGTCAATTGAAGAAAAACGATGAGGATCGAGGAAATTTGATGCAGGAACAGTGTGCGAACGTTCATCGGAAACTTGAGCTCGAATTGATGGTTTGAAGTAAGTTTAGATGTATTTGATCTCACAGAACCTTAATTAGGTCCATAACGAGGCTAATGGACAGTTGAATTGTAGAAATCAAGTAGGAATTAAGGGAGATTTAGCTGGGTCACTTCGCGGGTTACCAGACCCGTTTACTAGTCGATCGGGTGGGGAAGATGAACAGTACCTGGTACTGTAGCAGCGCGTGACTCCCACGCGCAGCCGCTTGTGGCTGCGCGTGGGCCCGATTCTCGAGGTGAATTCAACACGACTTTTATCCTATGCAACGTAACGAACATTTTAGCGTTGGTTTAGAGTTAATCGGACACTGTTTCGATATTGTTCCGAGGGTCCGAAAGTTTATGTTACGTTTTTAATTAATATTTAATTCCCAAAAAATTATGGGAAATTAGTATGATGTTATTTGAGTCCTTAGTGACCCTGAAGAATGATTTTGGACAGGATTCGAGATTCCTGGAAAATGCGGAAATCACGGAAATGCGTGCATCTCGAAAAGCGAGCGATATGGACGGTGTGTGAGTGGACTTTGTTTTCTAAACTTCAATGCATGCATAATCGTTTTCTATGCTTTATAATTATGACTCATATGCTTATGCTTATGGTAATTGTGATTTCCGTATTTATACGTATTTCGATATACAATACGTAATTGCACGTATTTCGATACTATGATTTCTCCTATGTTTTCATGATGGTTTAATGAATGATTTTATATAATTGTGCGTATCATGTTTTGATGATATTTTGACTATGATTGTGAGTATGATTTACGATTTTGGCATGTATTTCGAGATTATTACCAATTTGCACGTTTTACGAGATTTCGAGTATGTTGTGGTTTGACCGTGATTTAGGTGATTTGAATTTGTTATTTGAAATACGATTTGGTTTCAAGGATTTAAAACGGATTTTGGGAAAAGCGATTTCGGGCTTGCTGCCCAGTTCATAAAAATGGCCTTGATGAACGAGATTTTGGGTTTCGGAAACTTGAAGGTGGATTTCCGGATTTGGGTTCGGGTTGATGGTTCCGGATGCTGGCTTACGGAATCATTATTGCGAATTTAGACTCGGGAATGGGTGACAGATATGATTGGGGATTTGAATGTGAAATTCGGACATGAGTTTCATTTCGATTAAGTGTGATCTCGGATTTGACTTGGGAAATTGGTTTACGATGGATTCTGGATTTGTTGTGATTTACAAATGGTTTTGGGTTTAAAGACCCGGTACTATTGCTGAATGATGTTTTGGGTTTAAAGACCCAGTTGCTTGATGACGGCGGAGGGCCCTTGGTTGACATGTTTTGAGTTTAAAGACTCGGTTATTGTGATATCCCTCGAAGCCTATTGATTATGCTCTGAGTTTAAAGACTCGTTGATATCCCGGGAATGCCTGATTATGCACATGGTTTTGAGTTTAAAGACTCGGGCGCACCTGAGATCCAGCAGATTGATTGACTTGTGAATTACTGTTAATTTCTAATGTTTCGGATGTGTTGGGCAATGGCCCAGTTAATATGACTTGATGGATTTTTGGGTTATGTTATGTACTTGGCTTTTGATTCATGCTTTTGGGCTGAGGCCCCGTGTTTATAGTTTCAGGCTAAGGCCGAGGTTTGAGCAAAGGAAAATGAATTTGATTTTCACACACGATTTTTCTTATATTGGAAATGAAATGAATTATGAAATGATTTTCCGAATGCATTGCATTGGTTTTACGTGGAGGGTAGAATGTCTTTTCTGTAACATGTTTTATAACTGTTTTATTTTCGTCCACTCACACCTTTTGTGTTTTTATTTACCCTACAGGTCGTGGCGCGATGATCGAGGTTATTCGAGAGGTGGAGACATGAGTGGGCACACGTATGATTATCCCTTGTTTGGCAAGTGCTGAGAGAGATTTGGGAACTTCAGTCGACTTGCTAGACGAGAGCAGGACCGAGCACGGTTATCAATGTCCCTTCGGGGACGGTCCTGTCAACGTGGGGCATGATAACCATGGACCCGGTTATAGGGGTGTGCACCATGTGTTGGACGGTTACGTCCTCCACCTCTACCACAACCTCTGTTTCTCCACTCACGATTGGCATCGCGATGTGCAACAGCATTTGCTTCAGGAAAAGGTGCTGCAATACTACCCACAAGTCGGGATTGATCATTCTTCATTATTAAAATGTTGTTCTTTTCGGCGAGCAATAAAGTAGTGATCAATCCGCGAACCTGGTAAACTTCCGCTCTCTGTATTGTTGCTGCAGGACAATACACGCGGCCGGAAATGTGGAGAAAGTCTTCCCAAGTAGGTCGGTTTCAGTGAGCTCCTCCCCACAATACTTGAGAAGAGACTAGATACGGCATATCTCATAATTGTATTCATTTACGGATTAAAAATCCTGGAAAAGAATGTTATGCCAGTCATGTCTTGCTTCAGGCAAGAATATGTCCTTCTCGTGATCGAAACGATTAGCCAGTGAAACCCATAAAGCTCTCGGGTCCTCTTGACCCAGGTATTCACCCTGCAGTGCGCGATCCATATGTAACGACCCGTCCCGAATTCCAGGATTAGATTGGTAACTAATCATGATTAGTGAGGTTAATCGGCGATTAGTTGGGCAAAATCGGACGAACGATGCAAAATGACCGTTTTGCCCCTAGCCGTGGGTAAAACGTTGACTTTTCGCTCAGGCGGTCAAATGGACTTTGACCGATGACCGTGACGTATTTTGGGATGTCACGAGTTCATAGACAGGTGGCACGTTCGATTCCGACGTTCGAGGAAAAAGATATGACGTTCGGAAGTTTAAGCGCATTTTGGTAATTTTGAGTAAAAGGGGCAAAATATTGACTTTTTGACCGAGAGGTCCGATGGCTGAGGGCCGAGGACCCTTACGTAGATCGGGATGTTACGAATCCATAGACAGGTGGCACACTGAAATCGGACTTCGAACGGGAAAGTTATGGGTCACGGAAGTTCAATTTCACTATGCAAGTATTACGAGGCGAGGACACTTGGCTTATTCTGATTGGGTCAGATATTTTAAGTGGGACCTATGGATGAGTGACAAGTGTCACTCATCCCATTGGCCAATAACCCTAAAATGTGGATCTATGTCTTGATTGGTGAGATTAGATTATAATAATAATATCTTAACTATTTTATAATTCCCATTTCCCTCAGTTTTTAATCTCAGCCCTTTATCCCAAATCATCCCTCTCATCCTCACCGTTTATCTCACTCCCCTCTCATCAAAATGTCATCTTCTCTATTCTTTCAAAAACCCGAAACAGCACACACCACCACCATCCTTCATCTTGTGTGTGATTTACTTTGAGTGGGACTGAGGGAGAGTGAGAGGCTAGTGGAATGGGAAGACTGGACGGTGGTGTTGGGCCACGGCAGCGGTTCACGGTGGAGGAACCTGAAACCGTGAGGAAAGTTTTTGAAAATTTGAAAAAATGAGTTTTAGGGAGCCTTAGTCTATTCTATTAATTGGAAACGGTTTCTGGAAGTCTTAGGGACCATTAGAGATCAAGAAAGGAAGGTAGGATGGCCTGGAACGGCCGTGAACGGCGGAGGAAATCACAACCACCATTGTTGAACTTGGAAGGTACGGGTTTTACAGTTTCCTTCCATTTTTAATAATCAAAATGATAGGAAATGAACGTAGGAAACTATAGGATTGAAAATGGAACGAAATGATATTAAAAATGGATGGTTTAAACGATGAACCGGTCGAGCCGATCCGGTCCGGTTCAAACCAGTCGAACCCGGTTCGGCTGGAGGTTAGTGGTGATGCTACAGTAGGCGCGTGATCTCACGCGCAGAGCCTTCTTAGGGCGCGTGAGTGACTGTTTGGGAAAGTGTTCAACACGTGAAATCTTCTATTCGATGTAACGAACATTTTGGGACTGGTTTCGTGTCGATCGGATACCGTCTCGGTAATGTTCGGGGCATCGGAAGGTTTCAGATCGGGATTAAAAATAGTTAAAAATTCGGGAAAATTACGGGATTTTAATAGGAGGTTAGTGACCCTCTAGATTGATTTGGACATGTTTGGGGAGTCCCAGTGACGACGATTTTCCCGGTGAAGCTTAAGGCACGTAAACCGAGGCAGCAGCTTAGGACGGTCTGTGCGTGGACTTTGGTTTTATAAATCTTATGCATGCATAACTGTTTTATATGGATTATGATTGTGATTATATGATGTTGATTTGGATATTGGTGAAATGGTTTCACGCATTTCGAGATGATTTACGTGCTTGCACGTAAATCGAGGTTTTTTATTTTACTCTGATTTTCCGTACTTATGGTTTTGGAAATAGTTGAATGAAATGGTTTTGAAATTGGAAAGATGAACTCGGGTATGAGGCCCAATTGTTTTGGAAACCTCGGACTTGGAGTCCATTTGAGTTACGTAATCGGGTCGGGGGCCCAATTGCTTTATGAAATCGGGCTAGGGGCCCAGTTGTTTATGAAATCGAGTTGAGACCCATTTGAGTTATATAATCGAGCCAGGGGTCCAGTTGATTTACGAAATTGGGCCAGGGGTCCAGTTGATTTACGAAATCGGGTCGCGGGCCCAGTTGGTTTACGAAGTCGAGCATGAGGCCCAGTTGGTTATAAATGTGATTTAGGGTCGGGGATCCTAAATGGATTTGAATAAATGGTTTGGATTTGAAAAATCAGATGTTTGGACTTGTGATGGTTTTATGGAAATTCCGGGCAAGGCCCTTGAAATGTTTTGAAATGATTGATAAACAATTTTCCATAAACCATCTTGATACGAGGATATATGGATGGTCGCCTCCAGGTGTCTGGGACACTGGGGAAGTCACGGTGCATTGCCTGCGAGGGGTCATTATACAGAGCTACCGGACCGTATGATGCCTCAAGAGCAGGAATGCTATGATTGGACGTCTGGGACGTCAGACATCTGGGATGTCAGAGATATTGACCCGGTGAGACCCCGGGTAGCACGCGTTGCTTGATACAGTGAGATATGACGTCTGGGACATTAGGCATCTGGGATGCCCAGAATGGTTTAAACAGGTTTTTCTTGAATGGTATTTATGGTTATGGTTTTGGGCGATGGCCCACTTAGAATTGTAATTTGGTTTTACGGTTTTGGGCTGAGTTCCCACATTTGGTTTTGAGTTATGGTTTCTGGGCTAAGGCTAAGGGCCTAATGGCTTGTTTGAGTAAATGTTTTTATTACTGGTTTTCGATGCATGCATACGTTTTCATGAAGGGAATGAATATCTTTGTGAAATGTGTTTTATGAACTTATTTATTTTCGTCCACTCACAGCCTTTGTTGTTTTTAATGCCCTTCAGGTTGATCACGGATGCGACTGCAACAGAGACTGGGACATCGCATGCTTTCTCCATCGATCCTTGCGCACTCTAGAGGCCCCGAGGGGGCAGTGGCTTTAGGTTATCCCTTGTCTGACACTTCGTGTCAGACGGGAGCATGGCACATCCCACGGTAATCCCGGGGGGGATTGGGATGGGTCGTGTCACCATATGCCTCCGAATGAGGATCATAGTATCCGCCTTCTGATGTTCAGAAGCCACATTGTCTTCCTGGATGGTTGATCGGATTCTCTTGGCAGTGAGATGATGTAACGACCCGTCCTGGAAGTCGGGATTAGATTAGTGGTTAATGAAGGATTAGTGAAGATAATCAGTGATTAGTTGGATAATTTCAGACAGACGGTGCGGAATGACGATTTTGCCCCCGGAATGGATAAAAATGATGACTTTTCGTTCGGGCGGTCAAATGGACTTTGACCGATGACCGTGACGTAGTTCGAGACGTCACGAGTTTATAGACAGGTGGCACGTCCGATTCCGACATTCGAGGAAACAGTTATGACGTCCGGAAGTTCGAGGGTATTGTCGTAATTAGGTTTAAAAGAGGGAATTTGTTGACTTTTTACATGACAAGTATTTTTCACGCAATTCAAGGACTATTGGGTAGATCTCGATGTCCTGAGTACAACAACAGGCGACACGCCGTCATTGGGCATCAGACGGCTTAGTTTTGGGCCTAGATACGTGAAGGGTAAAACGGTAATTTGTACATGAGAAGGGTAAAATGGTCAATTGGTTTCATTGGGATTTGTGCCAGTGGAAAATGGACAAGTGGCTGCCTAGGGGTGGTTGTTTGCTGAGATTTGGACACATGACCCTTCTCTAGAGGTCTGTGGAACCCTTCTAGTCGACCTACTCGTGTTTGAAAACACATGAAGTTGCACGGTTTTGGGGAAAAATGTAATGACCCGTCCTGAATATCGGGATCGAATATTAATTAATTATGATTTAGAATGACTAATCGGGGATTAGTTGAGTGAAATCGGACGAATTGTGCAAAATGACCGTTTTGCCCCTAGCGTGGGCAAAATGTTGACTTTTAGTTTGGGCGGTCAAACGGACTTTGACCAATGACTGGGACGTAGTTCGGGACGTCACGAGTTCATAGACAGGTGGCACATTCGATTCCGACATTTGAGGAGAAATTTATGACGTTCGGAAGTTGAGGGGTATTTTGGTAATTTGGCATATTAGGGGTCAAATGTTGACTTTTTGACCGGGAAGTCCAATGGACGAGGGCCAAGGACCGTTACGTAGGTCTCGTCGATACGAATCCAACGACAGGAGGCATGCCGAAATCGGAGATTCGACGACGAAGTTATGGTCACGGGAACGGACTCGATTAACCAAACGAACCGGGATTAAAATAATATTTTAATATGAACAGTACCCAGTGACTGAACACACTTGGATGAGTGACAAGTGTCACTCATCCCTTAAATTCAGGCATAAAACCAGGATCCTTGTTTTGGAGAAAACATAATTATTATGTTTTATTAATTAATTAAACTAAATTATTCTTAATTCCTCCATTAACCCTCTTTGTTCTTCAAACCGTGCAAATTGGGGGAATCAGAATTGAGAGAATTGGGCTCTCTTCCACAGCCGGTTTTGAGTGAGAATTGTGAGATTTGTGGGACTGATTGACCTGGGAAAACACGAGGGATCGATTGAGAGCTGAGGAACTGGAATTCGAATTTTAGAAAATTTGGGGGGAAATTCGAATTGGAAGAATTGAGCCGTGAGGAGTGGAATTGAAGCTCGAGTTAGCTTCCTGAGATCAGTACGAGTCGATCCACATCAAGAACGGAAGAAATCGAGGCCCAATTGGCTCTGAACGGGCCTGGTAACAGAGATCTTGAGTCGAGGTTGAGTCGTGATCATTGAGTGATCAAACGACGCAATTGATGAAGGGAAACTGTTTCTCTTAGTCCATTGAAGCTTCTAGATGAATCAATTTAATGAAAAACGCTTGGCATTGACGACTTTCGAAGATGAACAGTGTTCGGGGTGTTCTTCGAATGTTCATCTTTGATCGTGAGGTTTGAGGTAAGGTTGTTTGTAATTAAGTTCACAGATCCCTAATTGAAACTAATTCGATGCTAATGGCCGTTTGAATTGATGAAAACGGTGTAGAATTGACAGACATTGAACCGGGCCGTCTCGCGGGTTAAAGGACCCGTTTTACAGACAAATAGGTGAGGACGACGGGTACTGTAGCAGGCGCGTGGGTTTCACGCGCAGCCACTCATGGCGACGCGTGGGTTTCACGCGCAGCCACTCAAGGCGGCGCGTGAGGGCGCGTCCGACCTAGTTTCAAGGTGAGATCAACATGACTTTTGATCCTCTCATTGTAACGAACATTTTGACGCTGGTTTCGAGGAAATCGGATATTGTTTCGATAATGTTCCGCGTATCCGAAGTTTTGTTTTAAGTTAAAAATACGTATTTAAATTCCGGAAAATTGGGGAAAATTATATGAAGTATTTTGAAATGTTAGTAACCCTCTATAATGATTTTGGACAGGATTTGTGATTTCCAGAATTTACGGAAAAACGTGCAGCTCGGAAACGGGCCGTTTTGGACGGTGTGTGTGAGTGGACTTTGTTTTCTAACCGTGATGCATGCATATATGATTTAAATGCCTTATTATATGATTTTATATGCTCTAGCATGGTTGATATTTCAAGTGATTTCTCGATTTTATGGATTATTATATTATTATATTTGGCACGATTTTCGAGAAATTACGAAATTTTGTGAAAATGATGTTTGGACTTGGTTTATGAGTCCGGGATTGAAATTGATTGAAAATAATGTTTGGACTCGGATTATTGAGTCATAGATTGAAAAATGATTTGGTGACTCGAGAATGAGTAAAGGGTCAATTTCGTGGATTTACGTGAAAATGACAACGGAGGTTGCAACGCATGGATTTGCGTGATAATGTTATTTTGGGCGTGAGAACCCAAGTGAATAGTGATTTTGACTCGAATTTGGAGTCACTTGTGAATTTGTGAAATTAATGTGAAATTAACGATTTATGGTGATTTTATGATTATTTTAATCAGTCTTTCGGGCACGTTTTACGAGGAACGTGCAAATGATGTTTTGGGCTAGGCCCGGAGTTTAAATGATTTCTAAAATGATATTTTGGCTTTGTTGGTGAGTCAATGATGATTTCCGGATTATTTTATTGATTTAAAATGTGATTTTAACGGTTTATGTGTAAATGGTATTTTGGGCTTTGAGACCCAGTCGGAAATGATCTTGACTTTGTATGAAGTCAAGATTTGATTGAAATGTTTTGGGATGTAATTCCCGAGATGGTTTTCATTGTGATTATGATATTCCCAGACGGTCGGAGTTTGGGGGGATTACCCAGACGACCGGAGCTTGGGGGATGTGATTGTAGGATCGGGAGTTGATCCTATGGTAGTCAGCTTCTCGGATGAGACTGAGCCTGGATGTACCACTCGGATGGGTCTGAGCTTGGGGATGTGTTCGCCTAGAGGTGACTAAGCCCGAGGGGGTTGAGCCCAGAGGTGTCTGTTCCCGATAGAGTGGCTGGATATTGGCCTGCGCGTAGTGCAGCACTTGTGAGTAGTGCAGTTTGATTGATTGTGCACTTGTGAGTAGTGCAGATGTGATTGTGATAGTTTGTGCACTTGTGAGTAGTGCGGATTGATTGGATTGATATATTTATTGTGCACTTGTGATTAGTGCTGATTGATGTAGTTTGTGATGACGTACTGGTATTGAGTACGGGTTTTTGGTCTTTGTGGCCAGTGATTATGTTTTCACATGTTTTGGCCTGAGAGCCGGGATTTGATGTTTTATAACTTGAACTGATTTGATGAACATGAGTTTTTATGGACCATGAGAAAACGTGTTTTGATTTTATCGGTCCACTGTTCATACTTGAATGATTTCATACTATTACTCATGTTTTACGATATGCATGCAAGTTTGTGAAAACTGGAGGGTAAGAATGTATTTTGGCAAATGTTTTTATAAGAGGTCATTTTTGTCCACTTACACCTTTTCTGTTTTGTGACCTTCCAGGTCGTGGTACGACGTTCGGGACTGATCGTGAGGCAGTGGCAGCAGCAGAAATCAGCGCAAACATCCTTTGTCTGGCAAGCACTGAAGGGTAGTTTCGGACCTTTAGTTGACTTGTCAGACGGGAGTAGGACCGGGCACGGTTTTTGACGTCCAGTTGGGACGGGTCCTGTCAAAGAACAAAGGATGGAGCTTGAGACAAGGGATAAAAGGTGAGACGGTGAACCAATCCTTAACTTTAAACTGTGATGTGTGAAATGGTTTCATAACGTGAGATTGATATGCATGCATTGGTTTTTAAATGGAGGGTATAAATGTAGTTGTTTTATTGAACTGTTTTTTAATACTTATTTTTGTCCACTCACAGTATTTTCATGTTTTTGATACCCTCCAGGTTGTTGCGGTACGGGCTGTTGGTCGAGAGAGACAGAGACATCACACCCGCGTTCCACAGTAGATTCGGCGCACTCTAGAAAGTTCGGATACGTTTAGGACAGTCGGATCGAGAATCCCTTGTCCGAATTACGTGTCACATGGAGGTTGAACGTCGATTTAGCCTTTGTGTCATGCGTAAGTTAGACGGGAGCAGGATTCAGCCCTTAATCCCAGGGGATTGGGGGTGGGTCCTGACAGATGAAGCTTCACATCTTCAGTCCACTGGTGGTAGTTTCTTCTGGAAACATCTAGTGCGTCAAAATCCAATTTGTTGAGATGTGCCATGCTCTACAAAGATTAATAAATAGGATTAGTGCTTTGGAAAAAAAATGCATCCATAAGCAACTAATAAGAACTTAAGGTTCTATAACATGGTATGATAATTCAGGATATCAATAAAGGAAACTTCAGGTTCCTTTTATTTACAAGTAGTCTATGACATTGGTAAATAACATGTAAATAATGAAATAAACAAACAAACATACAAGTAAACAAGATACAATATGCATATATAGTATAAAATAGGTGCTATTGTGGTCTTTGATTTAGGGGTATTGCAATGCTTCAGGCATGCATGGGTGTATGTTTTAGGCCCGAGGAATGCAAAGGAAGATTCTGTTTTTTTTTTTGTCGGAGCCGAGCCGAGCCTGGCAGAAGGAACCGAACCGAGTCGTTTCTGGGCGAGCCAAGCCGAGTCGCTGCAATGGGTCTAGGCCTGTAGTGAGGCCTTCTGGACCGAGTGGTCTGGGCCTGGGGTGTGATTGGGCTGCTGGCCTACCGAGCCACCTTTTTTTTCGGCTGGGCCTTCAGGGCCAGATATATTTTTCGGGCCTTCTGGGCATTGTGGGCTTGGACTGAGTCTTCTGGACTCATTCCTTTCGGGCCTTTTCTGACCTTCTGGGCCTCTGTTTTTTTCTTTTTTTTTTCTTTTTGTTCTTTTTTTTTTCCGCGGACCAAATTTTTTTTTTTCGGGCCGTGGGGGGTTGGGTGGCCTTCTGGGCTCAAAATTTTTCACGCCTTCTAGGCCTCCACTTGTTTTCTCTCTTGGGTAGAAAAACCCTAGGACAAAATAATGTGGGAGGGAGATGCACCGCCCCCATTATTTTTTTCAACTGCTGCCCCCATTTTTTTCAACTGCCAGGTACCATGCCACTAATTGTGGCGAAAATTGAGGGATGATTAACCCTAACTGATTGTTTGCAGCCGTTTCAAATTAATTTTTTTTTTCAGCCGCAATTAGTATAATAGAAAAATAATATTTGGTTTTGCAAAATTGCTTTTTAGGAACAACATCAAATAATTATCAAAAGTCCATGAACGTTAATTGGCATCAATGTTTAAATAGCAATTATTATCATGAATAATAAATTATCAAATTAAGAAAAATATTGAAATTTTCATGTATCAAATTTTGCATACATCACATATAATGTTCCAATCCAAAAATTAATTAATTAATTATCATAGCATATCAATTATCAAATGCAATTCGGATTATCATCAAATTTGGGCAAATAATATCAATTATCATGAAGTCTCAAACAATAATTCACATAATTCAATTAATTAAGTTTAGGAATCAATCAGTCAAATATATTGATTCATAATCCAGGCGTTCATCATGATTATCACATAACTAGCATCTTTAAACATCAAACACGAAAAAAAAACATGAAAATTTTCAAATAATTCAATTCAACATATCAATGATCGTTAATTCATGTGATTATAGAAATCATAATTATTGATTCCAAACAATTCCTATAAACATGAATTCTAGGGTTTCAAATTTAATTAATAAACAAATTTGGGATTAAAAAGAAACTTACTTGGTTGGATTTATCCTCCTTTTGGATAATCACTGATTCAGAGACGATCGTACTGATGACGTGTTGTGAAGAATTTAGGATTGAGAGATTTTAGAGAGAATATGCAGAGGCGGAGAGACGAAATAATACGTCTAATTTCTTATGAGATTATTAGGGTTTACAAAGATAATTATCCCTTATATAGGGAGGGATAATTAATGAATACAAAAGAACAAAACTACCCCTAGTACCTATTACATAAATAGACATAACCATAAAACTATTTACAACAAATTTCAATTACCTAAGATGCAATGCGGCAGGGATCTTTCAATGGAAAATTGTACCCCATGTTTAGAAAATTTAATTATGGAGCTTCCAACATGTTGCAACTGAAAAACATGAGCCTAAGTGCATAGGACCCCTACTCTTTCTTCCCAAGAGCTCTCTTCTCTCTCCTGCAAGTTTTTTTCAAAATTAAACTAGCCGCCAGTAATTTTGGTTTTGGGTGAGGTCGGTGCCGGTCTTTGTTTTTCACTCTCTTTCTTTCTCTCCTTCTCCCTTCTTCCTTCCCAGTCATTTTTCCTTCCTCCTATGCAAAGCTCTTGATTGCAATTGCGGCTTCGGCTCGAGATCGGGTGTGCCTTCCCTCCCCACACACCCCTTCACCCTTACACCTTACCTTTTGTGTGGCTGCCCGGCTTCTACGGCACTTCTAACTTATGAGATCCTACTTTTGGCTAAATCTCCATCTACATCATCTTCTCTTCCATGTAATTTTAGTTTTCAAGATCCACTAATCTTTTCCTCTCACCCACATCTCAACACGTTCAACCTACATCTCTATCTCATTCATCCAATCTCCTCCCCTTTTCCTAAAATCTCAAATCCCCCCATTTCCCTACTTCAACCAACCACCGAATGCCCAATTCCTTTATTGGGTGGGTTTACTCAAAGGTCATGGCGATCTTGGATGTGTAAGATCCATCATGCTTATCGGAAGAAGAATCATGCTGCTGATTTCTTGGCCAATTGGGATCATGGCCGTGATATTGCTTTACATATGCTGGAAGCCCCCCAACCTGATGCCTCCGCCATCCTCAATGCTGAATCTCTATGCAGAGTCTACTTAAGGGCTGTGTCCATCTAATTTTTTTTCTTTATCCCATTCTACTTTGAATTCCTAATCCTTTACTATCATTCACTCGAACATCATCGTGCATTGACAAATCGTACATCTTCTTTCAAATATGTGAAAACGCTTAAGGAATGTCACTAATAGACCCAGAGTATATGTGAACAAATAATTTAAGTTTGGCCTAAGACTAGCCACACAAATATCAATGACAGCTAATAATCCAATTAGAGAATATAATAAAAGAACACATGAGAATTTTAACCTGGTAAACCCTCCGCAAGGAAATCTCCACGGCCACTTTGCCAGTCAGAAAATCAATCCACCATGAAAGCAATTAAGTAGAAGATTTCGACAGACTCAGACTCATCTTACTAACCCACTTTAGAAGGCAGTCTAGTCATCAATTCGTTGCCACTTGAAGTCCCCCAGCAGCCTTGATGTTCGTCTTCAATCCTGTGTGGCACGACACTAGACGCGGTTGTCAATCACATGGGATTCAAAGAACCTCTTTTGCTATTAAATCAATTCTCCATGTTAGAGTCCAAGTGTGACTCTCCAATTCTTCAGTCTGTAGCCATAATGAGCAGCTTGCCTCTTGTTTTTTGCTGCGACAAATTGATGCTCAGGAAGAGGGCCGAGAGCTGCTTGCCTCGCACCCAATTATCCCCTGCTCTTTTTCTTTTATGCAATATAAGAACCACTATTTTAGGAGCAGATGCGCCTCTCCTTTCTTTGTATTCAAGCGGCCGCACTCCCTGTTGGCTTTTTCAATGCGCACACCCCTTTACGCCGCCAAGCCCTCTGCCCCTTTTTATCGCTCTCACTTATTTTTGTTTGCGGCTGAGTCTTGAACACTTGGTCCGAGTCGTGCGCACTTATTCATCAATAAGTGCCAACGTTTTAGTTCTGCTGGCCTCCAACTTTTCCATCATTCTTTGACTTCTATGCTGATCCTTTTTCCAATAAGACCTAATGGGTCTTAGTATTAATGTGGGCTAACTTAAGAGCCCAATTATTTAACACAACAATATGGCATAAGCAAAGTGCTTGGACTGGTTAGCATTTAAAGCATCTATCTTTTGACTCTATGTCCGAGAGAAATTTTACTAAAATCGATGAATAAATGACAAAATTAGTCTGTCATTTTAGTATCGATGAGGAAGATAAGTCATTATACAATAAGGGTAACTATTATGTTAGGTATGCGCATGAATATATAATGTGTTTCACTTATAACTGAAAAAGAAAAAGAATATTATTAACAAATTTACATCCGAGGGATTTTTCTAACTAGTAAGAGGAAGTAATCAAGTACCGTAAAACTGTCCAACGCGTCAATATTTTTGGGGTCACCACGTATCAATGATCAGTAATTTCTTCTCAGAATAAATGAATGGGTTTCTGGTTCGTTCCTCCACCCTCCCAATGAATCATTAGGATTCGTTTTCAATAGAATCTTATGCACTCACAAGTTCTCTCATTTTCATCACTTCTCAATTAATGGTTAGGTCTGAATTCTACCTCCAAGTTCAAAGTGATTGAAATTTGTAACGGGTTCAAAATTTTAATTAAGGACTTGATGGATAATTATTTTATTTTTCTTAATTATAGTTTTCATTTTGTGCATGTAACATATGAAAAAATAGATGGGAAATTAATGAGGTATGAAAAGAGTGATGACAGATATGAGAAGAACAAATAAAGGATAAAAATAGAAACTAGAAAGTAAAAAACAAGTTAAGATAGGCTTTGATTTTCTATTCGTAGTTTTAGGCTATGACTTGTACCTATACATATCTTCAGCACCTCTTTACTCATAGTTACAAAGTAATCTCGAGTTTCGAATTATAATCAATTAGATATCAGAAAATTCGTCATTTAGACTCTAATCTCAATCTCGAATTTCAAATTACTATCAATTAGAAATCAGAATATTCGTTCTTTAAACTCTAGTCTTGAAACCACACCTCATGGTTACTCTTTTCTCCTTTCATCTCAACAAAAAGTGAAAAAGAAAAACTAAAATCGGAAGTTCGTTTTTGTCAGTGAGCTTTGTTATTACTAAGCAGAATTTTTTTTTTTTCGAAAACAATGTTATTATTTACCCTGTAGTAATTTTTTTTTTTGAGGAATTTACCATGTAGTATTTAAGTGCATAACGCAACCCACTTTTTGTTTTAAGTTATAATCTAGCTTACAATTTATCTCACCCTATAATGTGCATCGACTATCATATATATATATATCAAACAATTATATAATTTATATTGACTTACCTCTTCAGTACTATATACTTTCTTTTTTCCTTCAACAGATATTTTCATTGATTTTTATTGCGAACTTTTAATCTAACTCACAATTTAGCTCATCTATCTATCTCACAGTTTATCCCTTTTCTAAAAAAAAAATTCGAAAGTCATTAATATAATTAAAAATAAAATAAAGCAAGTTTAAAGTATTAATTTAACAATAAATATAAATAACTAATCTTTATAAGCATCATCGAGGCGCGCAATTATTGACCAAACAACTAATCTTTACAATCTCATAAAAGAGAAAACCTAACCCTTCCAATCGTTGGACTTATTTGCAAGAACAAACTAAAAAGAATAAAAATGAATAACCCAATAAAAGGTAAAAATATGCCACTTTCACCATTGTTGTTGCCTACTGTCGATATAGCCATCTCCACTAAATTCTGAAGACCACGAGAAATATCATCCACCACTATATTGCAGATACTTCAATCCATAGTAATTAACACCACCACTTTTAATGGAGGACTATGATTACTCAATCAAAACTCATTAAGCTGTATTACAAGTAAAAACCTTATGTAGATAGATTAGGCTCATTAAGATAAAAGTCCCACCGATAGCTTGACCAGCCCATTGGGGTGTTGAAATTTATGATCATAATTGACAGCGTATTTGAAGAAGAACAAACTATTTTAAAAGGAGAGATTTTCAAAAAAGGCGGCTAGAGTTTTTTGGAGAGAGAATTTCATCCCACCCTATTTTAAATTCTTGAATCTGTGACTTCCCATCCCCAATTTTGTATTTTAAAGAAGTTTGATACCCATTTTCTTCATGTTGTTCAACTCAACCTATAGTTTAACAGATTTTTGTTTCACAGATTTTTTTCATTGACTTTTTTTGCGAAGTTTTAACAAAAATGTTATCAATTGTATTTCTTTTTTATTTTCTTATCATTTGAATAAAACCCATTTTCTTGTATGCATAAGGAAAAAAAAAAACTATTTTATTTAAATAAAAAAAAAATACTGCGTGCATGCATAATCCATATATATATAATTGACTTTTCGTAAGCTTTGGAGATCGAAGATACGTTTAAGAATCTAATCATATGAGATGATCATCAATTTATAATTGTCTTGCTTGCTCTAGTGATGTCAAAGCTCTCTGCAAGTTATAAAAATAGGCCAAAAATCAATTTTGGTTTGCTCACTTCCACATTTCAATCCTTGTAAATATTTTAATTTAACTAATTTTAATTATTTTATAGTTTCATATTTATAACAATTTAAGGACACGTACATTCAAATTTTTATCAAATTATTTAAAATATTCTTATACTCTCTATTTGTGAAAGAATATTTTTATCATATTAATTATATTCGTATATCTTTTTGTTTGTTATAATTTACGGCTATTGAAATTAAAATTTTCAAATGTTATTTGATATTTGCTATTTATTTATAATGGGCAGTCCATATATGTCGAAGTTCATTAGTGTTGAAATCTAACTCATCTAAATCCGTGTTGAATCAGGTCATGTCAAATCTGTTGACTTCATGGGTGCCAAATACGTAGATCAAATCTTCTACAGTCAGAAGAGTCCTTTTCTTGGGCATTAAATACGAAATTAAAAGGATTGTATTTTTTTGGGGGGTCTAGTTATAAAAAGGATTCTTAAGACTGCCTTAGATTTTATTCAACACAGAACGTAATCAACAGCTAACTTATAAGCAACTCCTAATATTTCAACCACATTTAGGTTTGCCATGGTTTGATCCAAACAAAAAAAGGAAAAAAAAAATTAGGTTTGCCATGGTTTTTATGTGTGTATGGAAATTAATTAAACATTTTCCATGTATATATATAATACTGATTACTTTTTGAAGAAATTATGGAATAATACGAAGATTAAAATGAAACAACGCTTTCTTTTCTTTGGGTTTCTATCGCTGGGAATTTCGGATTTAATAAAGATAATTTAACAACAAATACAATAAATTTAAACGTAGTACTTGGCGCGTTTATTTTTCTTTTAGAAAGGGAGCGTGTGCGAGTTGTTATCCAACCAACTAGATGAAATATAAACAAGGTGATATAATTTTTGTCAGAGGTTGAATCAATCATTAGAAGAAGGACTAGTCCAAAAATTAAGTTATATTTTGGAAAAATACCATGAGCGGTATCGCCACATTCAAAAGTTGGATGAAATTCTAGCTCGGTGTGCACCTTACCCTTTGTCACAAAGTGCTTCCGGCATGTTTCAAACTAAGCAGGAGCGCGTTTTCAAGCTCTTACAAGTTAAGTATGAGGGAGTACATTATTTGGAAGTGGTAGTTTGCCGACTGCATCACACGTTGTGTTTATTAACTTTCGTTATATTTATCAATTAGTGCTATGATCAAGTGGTATTTCTCTCAACTTGTTATGTGGCTGGTCTCAGGTTCGACTCACGTTAGGTGAAGTCGATACTTAGCTACTGTCTATATAGTGTAATCCTCCCCTCTCAATAATTTATGTATTATAATTAATACTAATAAACGGAGATGCGTATATTCTTTATTTATATCATCAATAAATATTCTTTTTCATTGTATGATCTATATATTCCAATTTATCGTTTAGAATTACAAATATTACTATATGATTTATCAAAATAAGGAATTGGTTGCCTGCATGCATGTACGTATTGCCTTTTCGGACCGTTGAATGGAAAACGATATATCTTTATTTGTGATCAATCTGCACAACTTACACTAACATCGTGGTAAATACTGTAATGCCCCTCGAAAAAGAAATTGAACAAGATTTTTTAACATACTTTTAAATAATGATCAAGGCTATGATAGTCATATAAAATAAGGTTAAAAACAATTAAAAAAAAATCATCTTTTGAATTCAATGGCCTAAGCTGAAGCAGAAGACAAATAAAATATAAGTTCCAAATTGTATAAAACTCAACCATTTAATTATTCTTACGTTCAAAACAGAAAAGTAGCTAGATAGATTAATTAACTGGGTTTATTTGAATGTACAAACCAAGTTTTAAAATATAATATTTATCACTAACACTACGGTAATACTATCTCTATTCAATTCACTTGAAGATGAAAGATCTCTTAAAAAAAAAAAAAGTCTTCTTTAAAAAAAATCTTACACTGATTTTCTTTGGGTCCAGAGGGTTTCCTTTGATACCCATAGGGCTTCCTTTGATACACACTGAATAATTCAACGGGTCAGCATAGTGCCAATTTCATTCATGTTTATTTGTCTTCAAGCTTTGTTTTCACGTTTATCGTTATAATGTTAATCATGATCATGAATTTTGATATTCTGACTGGTTAAATTGCCGGTAACTCTTGCCTTCATGAGCATGTGCATGCTATACCGTCACAAGGTTTTGACTTGTGATGCAGCCCGGTGGGTTTTGAGCAAGCAATCACGGTCCTCAATTCGTGGCAGTGTTGTCAATCACAGTAGATTGAAACATCTGCAATAGGTGGTGGGCGGTATCCTAGTCGTCTCTTTGAATTCCACAAAGACGACAATAATAGTAATGATAAGCAGCGACAATTGTGAAAGTGGCCCATTTGTCCCTTTTGTTAGGTTATTTAGTTTTTTTTTTTTTTTTTAGTTTGCTTTGTGCAAATAATGTACGTCCAACGGCTCTTAATTAATTCGGGTTGGCTATGATAAGTTTTCCTTTTGTGATATTGCAAAATTTAGTTGTTCGGATAGTAGTGGTCTTGATGATGGTTAATGAATTTAAGTTGTATTATTTTGTACGTTAATAATGATAATATAAATATTGAATGTCTTTTTAATTTATATAAATTGAATTTATGAGTAATTGTGTTATAAACAGTGTATCACGATTCATATAGATGTGAGCTTTTATTTGTTGAATAGATAACGAACAAGTATATGCTGGCTGAAAGGCTTAATGCTCATTGAACAATTATGTGGTTTATATATACAAATATTATACAGATCGAGCTTGGAAATCAATTAAGAAGATTACACGTGCGTGATTTTTCTATTACTAGTATTGCTGGCAAGGATTCTCAATTGAGGTGCTGGAGAGATTTTAGGAGATTTTTATAAGGATTATCAATGGATTGATTAGAGAAGGATGGTTTCGTGATCGTTGGATATATATATATATATATATCGGTTGGTTAGCTGGAGACAAGTTGACTATTTTCATTTGTATGGTATCCTCGTCATCTTTAGAATTTTACAGCAATGGGATAACAGTAGGTAATATTAATTGTAGAAGTGATCCATTAGTACCTTTTATTGGCTTTTTTTTTTTAGTTTTGTTTAGGCAAATAAATTCAACTAAGGACAGCTCTTGAACCTAATTTTCGGATGAATTGAACTTAGGGCCGCCCCTGAGGGTAGTTGGGTAAGACAGCTGCTTCAGGCCCCTACCTCAGGGGCCCCTGGATTTTTTTTTACATGGTTGTTATGTTAATTTGTTATATATAAACAGTTAGATGATACAAGTAAATTTCATTAATAAAGATAAAAATTACACCGAGTCAGAGAGACATAATGAGCCTTAATTACCCCTCAAAACCCCTATTGATGATGATTAAAAATCATATAAACAAAATTTATTAGCACAACTTATTATAAGAATTCCTACAATAGTAAAAATTAAGAACAAGAAGGCTATGAGTTCATATACTAGCTAATTAATCAAGAAAACCAATCAAATTTATTTTACCATTGCAATAATATACATACGAAAAAAAAAATTACCCAATTAAATCAAATATTCAATATCAACAATTAGCAAAAAAAATAAGCATTTAATTAGACTTACAACAGGTAATGGATATTTTTTTTAAATCTAAAACTGAGCTAATTAAATTGGGTTGTTTTGGTAAGGAAAAAAAAAATAAATTGTGCTAAGTTAAATTCATAAGTCTAAAGGATCTAACCTTAGTGGGACGGGTTACAGCCCTCCCATCCCAGGGGAAGGATTCGTCCTAAATCCAACAACCCTTTTTTCTTGGGTTAGCTTTGTTAGATTTTCTCTTTTATGAGATTGCAAAGATTGCTTGGGTCATTCCCTCTAGACGGTTTCAACAGATATCGAGTCTGATGACTAAAGATATTTACTTATATTTATTGTCAAATTATTACAATATAACTTGTTTTTATTACTTTTAACCTATTAATGATATTTTGTATGTTCTAAAGAAATAAATCAGTTTTCATTATATAAGTATGTATATGTATGCAATTAATTATATTATTCATCAACAATAATTGCAGGGAAAAAATTGAGTAAATTTAACTCATGATTAGAACATCAATTAAACGAGCATCTTCAAGTTTCAAATCGAATCAAATTAATATTTAAATATTCGGGATGATATGGAACATAAATGAATGGGTTAATTACTTGATCCTCAAGATTCCCAAAATAAGCTCCATTTTTTTTTATGTTAATATTAATTATTAAAAGACATTGAACATCAAGTGCCATCTTAAACTTTCGTTAAATAATAGTCTCTCTCTCTCTATATATATATGGAGCAGCTTTCCAAACCTTGCTTAAAACGATTGCTAATTTGGAACTTAGTATGCTTAATTAAAAAAGATTAATTAGTGAGTGCTATGTTTTTGACTAATCAAACATCATATCCTATTGAGATTGAAAAATGGATGGGCCACATATAAATTCTGATTAAAGGAGACAGTACGTTCATTATTTAAAGGCTTGTTTAATTCTTATAGTTCAGAGATCATCGATCGATTAATCGATTTTCTTAGAATTTAGTAATAATAGCATAATTATAAACAGAGTTTTTTTGGAAGTACGCTCTATATGTGCATTAACCACATAGTTTTTTTTTTGGTTATTAAATTATTAGTTGAGTGATATTGTTAATATTGTATATAAGAGATCTTACTTTCAAGTATATACATATATATATATATATATACACACACATGTAAGAGGGTCCAAGGAGATCCGAGCCCCGAACTCAATAATACATAACTTATAATACAAAAATTAAATGTGACAATTCTTGACACGACTCAATACATGACTTGAAATCCGCACGAAATTTATCCGGGTCAATTTGCATGATTAAAATTTTGGATCATTTTTTGGTCAACCCGTTATGGCACGTTTAATAAATGGATGGATTTCAGGTAGTCTTGTTAACCCCGTATAATGACCTATTAACACATTTAATAAACTGATAGATTTTGGATTTAACTTGTTAACCCGTATAATGACCTATATATTAGCACGTTCAATAAACGTGTCAATTATTAGTTCATACATCTACCAATTTATTTACCTATATATGTATTAAATCTTACTGTTTAAATAGGTTAAATAGATTAAACGAGTTAAATGAGTCATGGGCTAACTGGGTTTCGAGTACGACATGTTTATTAAATAGTTTACACTGGTTACCTAGGTCATTAACAAGTTAGGTTTGTGTTAGACACATTTAACACGATTATTAAACGGGTAGGGTTTAGATTGGGCATATTTGTATAAAATAAAGTTCATAATATAATACGAACCCGACATGACACGACCTATTGTCATACTTAAAAAAATTGATTATACTTCATGAAAATAGTTTATTTTTCATTTTAGTTAAATTGACTAACTTATTAATTGCTATCCTATTTATTTGGCAAAAAGAAGCAACTTCATTAATTAAGCCGAATAGAAACGTTTACATTCTTAGCTAACAAATTAAAAAGTCATAAGGGTTCAAGGCCTTCCTATCTCAAACAACGGTTAGCCCGCTTACTAAAAGCTACAACTTCATATGCTGCAACTTCATGTGCTGCAACGTTATACTTCCGAGAAGTGTACCTAAGTATAATAGTCTCAAAGAGCAACTGCAACCCTATGATATCATGTATAACTTATTCAATGTTTGCCTCCATATCACAACTAGTTGTATCATATTGCACCAGAACTTGTGAATTAGTCTCAAGGATAACCTTCTTACAATCATACTCTCCATACACAAGCATAGTTGCACGCTGATCGCAAGCTTATGCCTACAGGGAGCTCGCACAATGGAAATCTCTTTCACCATCAGCAACAATGAACTCACCCATTGACAGGACCCGCCCCGATTATCGCCTCGATAATCGGGAAGCATCCTGCTCCCGTCTGACAGTCGAACACAAAAGACTAGAAAACCAAATAAAATTACATCACACCCACTGTCAGACCAGGGAGATTAAATAATACAACCGACTGGACTTCAAGTCCATAGTTTCACAGAGCCATAATATTACAAAACAGGATAAGTTCAAATCCTACTCTGTGAACTAACTACTCCGCAACGGAAAACTTTATGCCTCTGCCTCTGCCTCGACGCTGGCCCCCGAACTGGTACCACGACCTGGAGGGTATTTAAAATCCATAACCCAATCAATCTCAAACAGCGGTTAGCTCGTTTACTAAAAGCTGTAACTTCATTTGCTGCAACATTATACTTCCGAGAAGTGTACCGAAGTTGAATAGTCTCAAAGAGCGACTGCAACCCTATGATATCATGTATAACTTTTTCAATGTTTACCTCCATATCACAACTAGTTGTATCATATTGCACTAGAACTTGTGAATTTGTCTCAAGGATAACCTTCTTACAATCATAATCTCCACAAGCAAGCATAGCTGCACGCAGATCGTAAGCTTATGCCAACAGGGAGCTCGCACAATGGAAATCTCTTTCACCTCCAGCAACAATGAACTCACCCATGTTGGACTTACGTGCCCAACCATATGCACCTCGCCCATCCACAGTAGTAAAAGCACCATCACAATTAACCTTCACAAAACCGTCCGAGGGACGGCGCAAACAAGTATTAGTCCGGCTAGCCACCTCAGGATGTGGAACCGCATGTACAAGTGGAGGTTTCTCCTCCCTAGCCATATGGAACCCAGCCAACTGTGCAACCATCATCTGAATAACATCGCTAGGGTTAGTGTCAACATCACTATAACAACGCAGATTTCGACACTTCCACAACCGCCAGAGACCAAAAACTAGGGACTGCAGAGCCCCTTCCCAGTTATCAGTCAAAGAGCACGTTTGGACTATAGTCCGCCAATACCACTCAAAGCCGGCCCCCCTCCGGGCATCCCAAATCAATTGGAAAAAGGACTACCAAACCAAAATAACTAAGAAAACTTGCATTGGAAAAATAAAATATACCTAAGTCTCCTATGTATCGCCACATTGAGGACATAAAGTGCCTACCAAAATACGACGTTTGACTAGGTTAACTCTCACTGCAAAGTGTCCCTTACAACACTTCCACATAAATAAATGTAGCTCTAGAGGCACCACTGCTGTCCAAATGGACATCCAGAGGTCAATCTGGTGGTTTGGGCAGCTAGACTCACCAGACCCCTACTTTCTCTTGAATTCCCCATTCCTCAACAAATCCAAGTGCTACATAGTATCCCGACTTCACAGTATACCTTCCACTACGTACATGATGCCAAATAATCCAATAAGAACAACCCAAATAGCTAAGTAGCATAGATAAAATACATTAAGCCTCCTTCTGATTAAAAACTTTGGAAACAAAGTCGGTATTCCAACATTTACCTCCTCCTCCATAAAATCCGCAACCAGACCAGGCATTAATTGCTGTCCTATGAATTTTGTGTGTATGATTTCTTATTTTTTTTTCTTCAATATTTCCTATTATTAGTTTTTATTAGAAATGTTTGCATTTAAAAGAGCCAAAGATGATTGAAGATAATATATATATATATATATATATATATATATACACACTAACAATAAGACTAATATATAAACACGTCGGTAGTATTAAATGATGTACACATGTCATTCAGGTGAAATGAGTGTGACATGTAGATATATCATATATATGTACTCGATGTGGCCAGATATTTATTGGTTGAATTGTTTGAATCTTTTCAATTAATAACTATTGCCGGTCAAAGGAGGGAAAAAAAAGTCTACAATGAAACAAGTTGGGACATTATCTACTCATTTTTCAAAGGATGCGTGGATAGCTCGTCGCTTCCTCTAATTTGCACCTAGTTAGCGACATCTACAAAATATACGTTAAATTATTGGAGGTGGCAAAAATTAACTCATGATTCGCGCCATGCATGCTAGCTACGTGCTAGCTACCATAAGATATATGTATACAATATTCCCAGGTTCTATTATATTTAAAAATAAAATTCAACTTGTGAAATATAAGGAAATCAAAAGTACTGCTTTACTAGCAGCATTATTGATTTCGTAATATTCTTACATACACGCTGTGTAATAAGAGGTAGGTCTCATTTCAAATTCGAAAATTGTATCTATATTAGATATATATACATGTGTATAATTATGCAATCTTCGTACCTAACCTAAATTCTCTTATACCACCTATATCCTTTCCCTAGCTACATTCCAATGCAACCAAAGAATATTGTGATTCGTCCATTATTATTTGGTTTTTTCATTTAAATATATCATATTCTCGTATGAAAGTTTTACTTTGGAACGTATTTACATTATTCACTCACAGTACACCATGAAACAGCCGAGTCATTATAATCAGGTGCTTTTCCGTTGAGTTCATTCATTTGCCGTAAAAAAAAAGTAAAAAACGTAGACAAATAGATCTAGATACCCTTGGACTCTTCTATCTCTTTTCTCTCTTCCAATCATCTTTGTTCTTCTTCCTCGCGACCACGAACACCACCACCTGCCACTGCCCTCAACTCCGACTAAGACCAGCCATACCAACCCACCTAAACTCTTTCTCCCATTGGGCGACTGCATTCTACCATTCATCACCGTCGAGGCTCATTGTAAAGGAGGAATCAAAGTCACAAATCAAAAAAAGGCTCGACAACGTCACTCGAGATTCCCACTAGACCCAAGCTGCGAGATTGCCACAGATCGGCTCGTCTGGACAAGGAAAGGAGAACCCTACCCTCATTCACGATCATTGGTGCTTGTAGCTAGCAGATCAAGGGTCGACTATTACTGTTTGACTGATCTTATATTCCTTGTATTATGTGCAAGTATATCTTTAAACCGTTTTGGGAACTATTTTAAAATGAGGGGTTAAGTGTTGTTTATTGAAAATGGGTTTACACTAAAATAACAACTAGGTTCACTCACCCTTCGTGTTTTAAACCCCTCAAGTTTCTGTGGCGCGCACAGACTTTGAGGAGTTCAGTTACTGCTCTGACCTCACCCCTGACGTGGAGTGAAGGTGACGGTTAAATCGGATATCGGCAGGTAAAGTTTCTATGTATGATCGTCAATTATGTACGTCCATGCTCTATGCTGCCGTTGTTGGGTAGAATTTGCTCGGTTTTTATCGGGTAGGTTCCACCTGACTTTTTAAAAACGTGTGGTTTTAAACCTAAATGGCTTCGTCATCTGTACGACATCGTCTAGTTGTCGGTCAGCACGTCTCGACCTTTGTGCCATAAATAGGCTTTATGAGTCGGAGTGTATCAATTACCCTTAAAATATTGACATTCACTAAAAGATTGAACGAAAAAGGTGTTGAATGGGCTAACTCTATTGATTCAGAGTGCAATATAAACGAATAATGAAAATAAGGTGCAACATGGGACTTCAATCGAGTTTAATATGCATTTGAACTAAAAAATCTTATTGTTTTTCTTCTAGTCTTCATGGAAAATTTTGATTATATATATATATATAATTATGCTATCTTCATACCGAACATAAATTCTCTAATTATACCACCTAAATCTTTTCCCTACCTACACTCCGATGCACCCAAAAGAATATTGTAATTCCTCCGTTGATTTCTTTCAGTCTTCATGGAAAATTTGATTATATCATCATGTCCGTCACCATTTACTAGAAAATGTTGGCAGATATGTTAACGCTGGTATATTTGTTTAAGGTCGAGGAAAGATATCATTGCCATATATATATATATATATGCATAATCATATGCACGGGTTATTAAAAAATAAAAAATAAAAGCTTATTTTCAATCATTCTCCTTTAGGTTATAACTAATTAACATTATATTTTCTACTTATATTTATTTTAAAGTAAATGTGATCTCACCGTCCATCGGCCCGCACGTGAGCCTCGCTCATTATAGCTCTGCATCGTAGCCGGCCACTTTCGCTCCTCTACCGTATGATTCACATATAAGAGAATATTATAAGATCCTAAAGTCGTCTCCTTAATTTCGTACGGCGATCAACATAATTAAATTAATATGTGCACAAAAATAAAATGAATCTTGGAATGGTACATATGTATAATATCATTCGATTTGACTATATATATTATTGATGATAAATTTAATTGGCACTAATTAGAGAAAATGTTTACAAGGAGCTAGAAAGGAAACCATGGATGTTCAAAGCTCTATATAAACAACCAAAGCAGCTCCCCACAATATACTATCTCTTCACTCATTTTAAGCCTAGCTTAATTATTAGGGCCAAGGGAGCTTCGACCTTTAGCAATGGAGTATCTCTACCTTTCCTTGTCCCTCTTCCTCCCCACCGTCACGCTACTTGCTTTCATCTTCCATGCTTTCAAGCCAAAATCCGAATCCAAAACCACCCATCTCCCCCCGGGCAGTTTCGGATGGCCGATCATCGGCGAAACCCTAGCCTTCCTAAACAATGACCATGAAAAATTTATGAGTGAAAGGATGAACAAGTACTCGACCAAAATCTTCAAAACAAAAGTACTTGGTGAGCCCACGGTCGTCCTATGTGGGACCGCCGGCCACAAGTTCGTGGCTTCCAACGAGGAAAAAATTTTCACCGTATGGAGGCCTACTTCCATGCAAAAACTCTTCCGCTCTTCTTACCAGAAAGCTCCTTCCGCTGTGATACCACGAAAAAGCGAAACCCACGTGGTCAGGGCTCCAGGGTTTTTAAGCCCCGAAGCCCTAGTCCATTACGTGGAGTCAATGGACACAATGGTGCTTGACCACTTCAAAGCGTACTGGGACGGCAAAGACGTAGTTGATGCTCACCACCTATCTCAGATCCTCGTACTCGGTCTCTCGGCTAAGTTCTTCATGGGACTAGAAGATCATGTTCGGATCGAAAAGCTGGTGAAGCTGATGGACACAATGATGCTGGCTCTTCACATTATGCCGATTAATATTCCCGGGACGACGTTCTATCGGGCGATGAAGGCGGCTCAGGGTGCCAGGGACAGCATTCAGGAGTTTATTCAAGAGAAGAAGAAGGCTATGGCGAGTGGAGTTAAAATGACTGATCTTTTGTCTTTTATGATTAATACTACTGACCCTGTGACGGGGCAGTGCATGCAAGAAAATGAAATTGCTGATAAGATTATGGGCATGGTGTCTGCTGCCTTCAATTCACCCGCCATGACTACCGCTTTCCTCCTCAAGTACCTTGCAGATAGGCCTGATGTTTATGACAAAGTCCGAACTGGTAATACATCATTTCTTCTCCCGAAATCTTTTTTCTTTTAATATATACATTAATACGTGTTACAACTTAAATAATCTGACACTAATTATTTATTTATATTATATAAATTAATAATATAGCTGTTAGGTCTACTTATAATTAATATGCTGCATATATAAAAACTTAACCTAATTAAACAGGCGTGCGAATATTATATGTACATCGATTCTATATATTATATGTGTGTGTGCTTTGCACGATGTAGCTACGTAAAAATTAATTGTTCATAGTCAAATTAATACTGTATAACTATATAAAAGAATGTTTTTTTTTTTTCTATGTATATTAATTTACTGGTGCGTACATAGTACTACAGTTAATTTGTGAATGTACTGATGGAGTTTTTGGATTCACGTACGATTACAGAGCAGCTGGAGATTGCGAACTCCAAGAAATCTGGGGAGGCACTCAATTGGGATGATATTCATAAAATGAAATATTCATGGGCAGTAGCTCTTGAATCCATGAGGCTCATACCACCTCTTCAAGGAACCTTTAGAGAGGCCACAACCGACTTCACCTACGAAGGCTATACGATTCCCAAAGGATGGAAGGTAATTAATTAGAAACAAAATAAACTATAATTTTAATTAATAAATGCGTGGTTAATTTCATAATTACAGAGACCTCATCTATATCATAAACCAAACCCTAATAACATGGAGGCTTTTTTTTATAGGTGTATTGGACGGTTAGCACCACCGCGATGAACCCGGAATATTTTCCGGCACCACATGAGTTTGATCCGACAAGATTTGAACAGAAAGCAAACCAGATTCCACCTTACACGAACATCCCATTCGGAAGCGGTCCTCGGATTTGCCCGGGAAAGGACTACGCTCGCCTGCAAATTCTGAGCTTCATGCACCACGTTGTGATTAGATACAAGTGGGAAATTGTAAACCCTGATTGCAAAATCACTGGTGGCATGAACCCCTTTCCAGTTGATGGGCTCAAGGTCCGCCTCCAAGCCCAGGCCCAGCCCAAGTCTGCTCAAGACGATAATTAAGCCCCTTAAGCAATATATGAAAGTTTAGATGTCTTTTTCCACATGTTATGATGTATTGTATTTTTAATTAATGTTAATTATATGTTTGTATTTTATCTAATAAGAAGTGTTGGCTGCTAGATAGCCCAATGGGCTGCTTTTCTAGCTAGGTTAAGCTCCAACCCAATTACGTGTAAAGCCACATGTATACAGTAATACATATGTGTACCATCTTATTTTTCTTGTGGAAAATAAAAATCTATCTCTAACTTTGAAAAATATTATAAATGATCGGTTTTATTTCATTTTTATGCATTAAGGTTTTATATTGTCAATAAAAAAATATTTTTTAATTAATTTTATATTAAAGGTGGTGAGTTAAATGAGTAATGTTTAGATATCGAATTTCACACAAATATCAATATATTATTCATTAGATATATTTACTAGTCAGATATATTTATTAACAGTAATTAAATTAAAATAATGAATCATATCTCTACGAGACTTATTATTCAGTTACAAATCAATTAATAAATAAACTACCATTCTTAAAGGAATTATTTATTAAGTAGAACTCTAATAAATAAATTTTAAGTGAATTATTTATTTTTAAAAATCCAATAATAAGCAATTACTTCACGAAAAAAATTATTATTTCCCAATAATAAGCAATAATGTTTAGATATCAAATTTCACAAAAATATCAATATATTATTCATTATCTGGGGGGCATAAAACTCCGAAAATCATAACTACACAACCACACTATATACAAAGTATAACTAATTAAATATCATTAAATCGTGGTACTATTTATAATATGCAATTATTTCCCGACAAGAATTCCTTATTGATTTCAATTTCTTTCATCCAATCAGAAATTCCGAAGACCTCCTAGACTCTACCATAAATAAAGGGCCTCCCCTCACTTTTCAGGTTCACCTAAAATAGTTTTCACATATTACTCTTATTTTCTCCCTACAATTAAATTGAATTGGATATCTAGGTGGTTTTGGTTGAAACCACATATCGGGATTCAACCTTAACCTGTATTTTCTGTTTTAGTAAATTATATTATCTACATACGAGGTCAACACGAATTTTATTATTAATTTAGTAGGTTATTTCTAATATTATTTAATTAAAATTATATATTAATTTATCGAGTCCTAAATTATTGAGGTTATAACGTATATATGTTCAATTTTAAAATTGAATATATTATTGCATAAAATCCTGGAGCTGATAAACCGATCAAGTTCTGCTCTTAAAAATGATACAAATCTCAGGAAATTATTTTTGGCTCAAGCAAATACCTAAACACCACACTGAATCATGAAAGTCAAAGGAAGGGCGTGGCAGTTAATTGCTTCAAATTAATTTGCATTATCATGATTCTAATTAAAAGGGAATTTTTGTTGGACCGTTATGTCCAATTAGTCTAAATTGAGACGAGGCTCCAAAATAGCGAAAGGACCAAGTACAAACCGCTTCACTAATTCATTAGGTCGATCCATACATTAAAAAAGGACCTACGTACAAGTTGTTCATATTTTTTTAACACAGATTACGATAGGGATCATTTATCGATATCTCATCAGGAGCCAACGACAACGTAGTGTTGTATACGAAAATTATATATGGTGCAAGAACAAATTAATAACTCTGACATGAATTGGCTAGATATGTACCCTCCCAATTATTAATTTGTTTAATTACTAAATTATCAATATGTTTAATCATCTCGATTTTTTTTTATGGTGAAAAAGGGCTAACCAACGGCAAGTCAAGCACTGCACATCAGCATGCGTACAACCCACGTCCGTCCCCAAAAAATAAATCAAGAATATTATTGTTTATAGTCGTTTGTTTAAGTCGATCGAATTTTTTAATCTATAATTAAATAACTGGACTAACGACGAAGTTATATAATTACATCAATTATTAAATTTAACTAGACTACTTTGAGATGGGTTGCATCCTCAACGACGTGTGAACTTACGCTTAGGAGCAACCAGTGTTTGAAATATCGACCGATAGGGTCGATATATCGGCGACATATCGCTTTTTCGGAGTAGCGATCCATAAAAGGGGTAAGGAAAATCGTACCGGAAAATCGATGGTATCGGCAAAAATCGGAGAATATCTCCGATTTTGGTCGATATCACCGATTTTCCCTCAATCGGTAGATAGGCACCGAAAATCAAACACAAGCTCAAACCAAAAATCAAACGCAAACTCAAGCTCAAACACTCACTTCACTCAACAGTCAACACTAACAGATTACAAATTGCAAGAATTGAGAGAGAACATAAAAGATACGAGAATTGGAGAGCAAAAAAAATTTGGGGCAAACCTCCCTCGACCGGCCTCGAAGCACAACTGCACTCCTCCTCCGCGAATTTGTTGTCGACGGTTGAACCTCGAAGCATAGTACTCCTCGACGGTGGCTCCTCCTCGACCCTCGACCGACAGCACACATCGACCCCTCCGCCTCTCTCAACGGCTCCTCCTCGACCCTCGACGACGATGGCTGCACCCCGCTAGTCATCTCTGCTCTCCCAGGCTCCCCGCCTCCTTACGGCCGCCTCTCACCGTCGCCACCAGACAGAGCAAAGGAGAAAGCTCTGCCGGCTTCCACACAAAGAAGAGAAAGAGATCGATCGATTGATCTCTCAAAGTCAAACCACCCAAACCCATTGTTTTTAAGAGAGATGCAACTATGCAAGTGGGCTAATTGAAACGCTGCGTTTTTATTTTAACAACTTTAATTTTTTTTTTTGGGGGTCAAATACTTATTTTCCTATTTAACCATTTTTCCTAATTTGAAATAATAAGTAAAATATATTTTAATAATCCTATTTAATCTTTTTTCACAATTTCAAATAATAAGTAAAATATGTTTTAGTAATTTATGTTTTATTTTAGAATATATATTTTAATTTAGAACATATGTTTAATTTAGAATACATGTTTGATGTGAAAATATGGCTTAACTCACATATTTAGAATATATGTTTTAATTTAGAATATATGTTTCAATTTAGCACCTATATTTTAATTTAGAATACATGTTTAATCTAAAATTGGCCATTTTTAACCTTTTTAGAATACATTTTTAATTTAGAATACATGTTTAGTAAAATATATTTTAGTAATCCTATTTAACCTTTTTTCACAATTTCAAATAATAAATAAAATATGTTTTGGTAATTTATGTTTTATTTTAGAATATATATTTTAATTTAGAACATATGTTTAATCTAAACTTGCCCATTTTTAACCTTTTTAGAATACATTTTTAATTTAGAATACATGTTTAGTAAAATATATTTTAGTAATCCTATTTAACCTTTTTTCACAATTTCAAATAATAAGTAAAATATATTTTAGTAATTTATGTTTTATTTTAGAATATATATTTTAATTTAAAACATATGTTTAATCTAAAATTGGCCATTTTTAACCTTTTTAGAATACATTTTTAATTTAGAATACATGTTTAGTAAAATATATTTTAGTAATCCTATTTAACCTTTTTTCACAATTTCAAATAATAAGCAAAATATATTTTAGTAATTTATGTTTTATTTTAGAATATATATTTTAATTTAGAACATATGTTTAATTTAGATTACATGTTTAATTTAAGTTTATCTTTAAGATTTTATATTGTTAGTTATCGGCAGACCTATATTCTATCATATGATTCATCATATATTTATTATATCAAAGTCATTTTATAGTTTTTATTAGTCCTATATAACCATTATTGGGTACTTAAGTTTTTCCCAAAATTTCATTCCAAATTTCCAATTATTAGACCAAATTTCCGTAATTTTTGTTGTAACGACCCGCTCCAGAAATTGGGATTAGATTAGTTGTTAATGACGGATTAGTGCAGTTAATCGGTGATTAGTTGGAGGCGCAGATTTGGAATTAGTGGCGTTATTTACCTAGGGATCTGTGCTTGTAATTTATGGCTTACTTTGGGATTAGTGCCCACCAGATTTGGACACCTGACTGGGTCTGGATTGGTGTAGAAGCCGCAGGTCAATTTTTTAAGTCGTGCACGGTGTGTGTGTGTGTGTGGGTTGCAACCAGAGGAAAACAGAGGAGAAGAAGCAATTCTGACCTAAACCCTCCTCAAATTTGATCGTATGTCCATGGTATCTGAACAAAAGTGAGAGTGTGGGAATGAATGGAAAAATCCAAAGGAAAAATGGTGATGTTCATGTGAGGGAGGCAGAGAGCAGAGGGAGAGAAAGAAAAGCCTGAAACCGTGAACCACCCACCCCCCCTCCTCTTCCCTCCCCCAGCTATGGTTTTTGAACGTGCAAACGTTGGGAACACGTCTGTTAGTTGTGGTCAGGAGTAAAAGGAAGTTAGAAGATGTGAGAATCGTGGTAGAAGCCGTGATTAAGTCTCTGGGTGAAGGAGGTAAGTCAATTTTCAGAATCCTAGATACTCTGTCTCTGTTCAGGATTTCTCACTTGGGCTTTTAAGGGTTATGACACGAGTTGGTTGACTAATGTAGCATCTGGAGACTGAAACCAGTTCAGAGAACGTGCAACCGTGACTGGAAGACCTCACGGTGACCGGGAACAGAGAGCCGCGATTTCTGTAAATTTTCCTTTGCATCGAGAAGGTATTATCCGCGTCCTTAACTTGTGTTTTTCTTAGCTAGATCAATTAGGAAGACTAGGACGAAATTACTGGAACAAACAGAAGTGAAAATAATGGAGAAATAAAGGAAAACCGTGACCACCGGTTCGATTAAACCGGCCTGAACCGAACTGGTCTGGACCCGGTTCGGCGAGAGGTTGAAGATGAACAGTGCATGCGTGTGTCTCCCACGCGCAACCCCTTTGGGCGGCGCGTGGGGCCCCTTTTGGGGAAGGTTCCAACATGACTTTTAAAGTATTCGATGTAACAAACATTTTGGCACTAGTTTCGAGTCGATTGGACATCATCTCGATATGTTTCGGGATGTCCGAAGGTTTTAGGCCTTGGTTAAAAAGAGTTAAAAATTCAAAAAAATTACGGGACTTAAGTATGATCATTGTGAAGTAGTTAGTAACCTTATATTAGGATTTGGACAGGTTCGGCAAAGCCGGTGATAACGGATTAGCCGGGAACAACATAGGTGTGCGCGTATCGAGGCGACGACTCTATGGTCTGTGAGTGGACTTTGCTTTCTAACTCTTGATGCATGCATATATGTGTTTATATATTTTCTATACGGGATTCTATGATTTGACTTATGATCTTGATGGTTTACGGTTTTGCACGATTTTCGAGATATTTACGGAATTTCACGTTTGACGAAATTTCGAACAATCTTGTGATTTGATCATGGTTTTAATGGTTTGATTTCGAGATTTGAAATGTGATTTGATTTCAAGGATTTGAAAGGGATTTCGGAAAAGTGATTTCGGGCTTGGAGCCCTATTTATGAGATTTCAATGAGTTTTCGAATTTGGGAAGGAAATTCTGGATTTGGGTTCGGGATGATGGTTCCGGATGCTAGCTTACGGAATCATTGTTGCAAATTCAGAGATGGATTTTCTGTGGTTTTTCACTGTTGATTGAAAAATGGTTTTGGGTTTAAAGACCCGGAAAAAGAAAAGAAAAATCGATGGATCTGGTTTTGAGTTTAAAGACTGGTTGATTGACAGGGGGAGGGCCCTGGATTGATATGTTTTGAGTTTAAAGACTCGGTTATGATACCCCCCCGAGACATGTGATTGTGTTTTGAGTTTAAAGACTCGTTGATATCCCGGGAAGGCCTAATTATTGTGCATGGTTTTGAGTTTAAAGCTCGGGCGCACTTGAGATCCAGCAAACTCGCATGATTGATATTTTCACTGGTTTTCGAATGTTTTGGGCAATGGCCCGGATGAATTGGATTTGATGAGTTTTGGGACTGAGTTCCCGTACTTTGAGATGGTTTGTGGTTTTGGGCAAAGGCCTTGGATTTGAATAATGGATTTGATTCGGGTTTTCAAGAATGGTTTTTGTTAATGGTTTTGAATATGAGTTGGTTTCATGACATGAATTGTATATGCATGCATTGGTTTTAAATGGAGGGTATAAATGGTGTTTTCTGATAACTATTTTTGAACTTATACTTTATTTTTGTCCACTCACAATCTTTTGTGTTTTCGATACCTTCCAGGTTGTTGCGGTGCGGGCTGTTGGTCGGGAGAGACAGAGATATCACACACGCGAGCCACAGTAGAGTCTGCACACTCTGGGAAATCCGAAAACTTTTGGACGGTTGGATCGAGATTCCGTTACCCGAATTACGTGTCACATGGAGGTTGTACATCGATTTAGCCTTCGTGTCATGCGTAAGTCAGACGGGAATAGGACTTAGCCCTTAATCCCGGGGGATTGGGTGGGTCCTGACATTTGTTGACTGTAAACGATACCGATATTTGGGGCAAGATATCCATAAATTCAACTAGCGATATATCCGTCGATATTGATATTTTCATCCTTGATAACAATGACAAGACCCACCCTCAATCCCCCTGGATTAAAGGCTAAGTCATGCTCCCTTCTAACCTACGCGTGACACGAAGGTTAAACCGACGTCCAACCCCCATGTGACACGTAAGTCGAACAAAGGATTTCCAATTGAACCCTTCAAAACTTCTGGACTTCCAAGAGGGCGTAGACTCTACTGTGGATCGCGTGTGTGATGTCTCCGTCTCTCTCGACCAACAGCCTGCACCGTGACAACCTGGAGGGTATCGAAAACATGAAAAAGACTGTGAGTGGACAAAAATAAAGTAAAAGCTCAAAAACAGTTATCAAAAAACACAATTACATTTATACCTTCCATTTAAAAACCAATGCATACATATCAAAATCCATGTCATAAAACCATCCTATATTCAAGTTATGCAAACCATTTAAGAAAAACCGAATTCATTTTCTTTTTTGGTTTCAAATCCCGGGCCTCAGCCCAAAACCATCAAAATCCGTTTAATCCGGGTCATAACCCAAAACATCGGAAAACCATTTTTGAATACCATCATTGTACATTTATCATCGAAATCCAAAACACATTTGGAATCCATTTCAATCCAACGAACCTGCTGGATCTATCCGAGTCTTTAAACTCAATCCAGGCCTCAATATAATTCGAGGCCTTTAAACTCCCGAGTCTTTAAACTTAATAGGCATACAGGGGAAATATCAATATCCGAGTCTTTAAACTCAATCCGGGTCTTTAAACCCAATCCGAGCCCGCCCCCGTCATAATCATATCCGGGTCTTTAAACCTTATAACCAGATCTAGCAAATCCAATCTAAAACCATTTATCCATTTCCGAATCTGAATCTGCAATCTCATCAGGATCCCGAATCCAAACCCAGAAATCATATCCATAACTGTTTCCAAATTCGAGTCTGAAACCATCATTCCGTAAGCTAGCATCCGAAATAACCATTCCGAACCCAAATCCGGAAATCCACTTTCAAGTTCCACAACCGAATCCAGAATCGTCATCCTAAAATCCGTTTCAAAACCCGAAATCACGTTTATCGAAATCACTTTTATGAATTGGGCTTCAAGCTCCAAATCACTTTTCCAAAATCCATTTCAAATCTTTGAAATCAAATCATATTTCAAATCCCGAAGTCAAATAATCAAAATCATCATCAAACCATAGCAGAAAATTGTATCTCGTAAAACGTGCACTTTCGTAAATATCTCAAAATATATGCAAAATCGTAAATCACCAAGATCAAATCATAAACATAGAAATCATATAAAACATTTATGCATGCATCATAAGTTTGAAAGCAAAGTTCACTCACGGACCATTCGCGACGCCGCCTCGATACGCGCACACTTATGCTTTTCCAGCTAATCCACTATCACCGGCTTTCCCGAACCTGTCCAAATCCCATAAGAAGATCACTAACTACTTCATTAAGCTTCTACTAAAGCCCCGTAATTTTTCCGAATTTTTAACTATTTTTAACTGAGGCCTAAACTCTTCGGACATCCCAAAACTTATCGAGACGATGTCCGATCGACTCGAACAGTCTTAAAATGTTCGTTACATCAATTATATCATTTCATATGTTGAACACATACCCATAATAGGTCTCATGCGCCCTCACGCGCCGCCCAAAGTGGTTGCGCGTGGGAGCCACGCGCCTGCACTGTTCATCGTCTTCAACCTCGAGCAACCCGGTTCAGACCTGTTCGAGCCGGCCCGGTTCGACCAAATCGGCGCAGGCGGTTCTCGTCCATTTCCAACACGATTCCGATATGTTTTTCACTAATAGTTTCGTCCCATCCTCTAGATTCCATCTACAATCTTAAAACAGGAAATCTAGGTCCAGAGCTTTACCTCCCCGATCAAGAACAGACCGGCCATCTTCGAGCTTCAATCTCGGCTGCCCTAGATCACTTCAGGTGTCAGTTTCACGTCCAAACATCTCATGTCAGGGTCCACCCCTAATCCCCCAGGATTAGGGACTAAACCCTGCTCCCGTCTGACAACCCAAAAACGAAAGACCAAAACACCCTCACGAAAACCGCAAATTACATTGTCAAACACATGAGAAATTAAAACATCCCAGAGTCAACAGTTATACAGAGCATAGTACCAACCAAGAAAACAAAAACCGATACACAGAGTACACGCACAACGGAAAATTAGAAACACTCAGGTAAAACTCTCGAGTACTCTATGCCTCCGACGATGCCTCAATGTCAACCCCCGCGCTAGCTCCACGACCTGGAGGGAAATTAAAAAACAGAAAGTGTGAGTGCACCATAAAGAATAAAAGTTTCAAAACCCATTTAATAACAAACCAAGGTTTGGCCCTCTGTTTTGAAAACATACATGCACAACCCATTTCTTTAAACACGGCTATAAACCACGTAATAATCATCATAAAAAAACATTTATAATTCACAAAATAGGCATCATGAAAACAGTATGATCAAATATAAATCCAAGTCATCATTTTCCGATCAAACCTGCTGGACCTATCCGAATTTTTAAACTCCCGAGTCTTTAAACTCAATCCAGGCCTCAATAATCCGAGTCTTTAAACTCCAAGTCTTTAAACTCAACAGGCCTACGGGGGAAATATCAATATATCCGAGTCTTTAAACTCAATCCGGGTCTTTAAACCCAATCCGGGCCCGTCCCCCGTCAATCACAATATCCGGGTCTTTAAACCAAATAACCAGATCCAGCAAATCCAATCCAAAACCATTGAAAACCATTTCTAAATCCATATCCAAACCCGAATCCGAAACCACTGGTCCGAAGCCCTTCCGGCATCCAGAACCGTCATTCCGAACCCAAATCCGGAAATCCACTTTTCAACTTTAAAACCAAATTTCGCTTTCCGAAATCCGATTCTAAAACCGAAAACCTTGATCACAAAAATCATGTTCCAAAATCCCTTTATAATCGTTGAAAACCCTTTATCGTTTGAAATCCCAAAACCATAGCATCATAATTAGAAATCAAACCTTTCTCGTAAAATGTGTCAAAAACCGTAATTCCTCAAAAAACATGCAATTAAGTAAAACTGTTATAGCATATTCAAATAACCATGAAATCACATATAAAACCGTAATACAAGGCATTAAAAACATTTATGCATGCTTAGTTATAGAGAAGGGGTCCACTCACAGATACCAGGCACGTCACTCGCGTCCCGAACGTCCTGCACGTTCCTCGACCTCCTCGGGGATTCCCGATCCTGTCAACAGTCACTAAAACAAGTCACTAACACGTCCACCAAGGTTCTCCTAATTACCCACAAAAATCCTCAGGTTCTAAACGTAACGAACCGAGACCCTAAACCTTCGACCTCGTGGAACTAACCCGAAACAACGTCCGTTTAACCCGAAACATGTCTCAAAAGATTCGTTATAACCTTTAGACTCAAAACCATGTTGGAAGGTTCCTCAGATTCCTCCCCACGCGCCCTCAAGCGCCGCCCAAAGTGGCTGCGCGTGGGCTTCACGCGCCTACTACAGTGTCATCGTAAACCTTTGTCCAGCTGGTTCAAACCGGGCTGGCTGAACCGAACCGGCGTGATCGGTTCTCCGCCGTCCTTCCGCCTCCGTCCACCATTTTCTTCCCTCTTTCCACCAATCTCTTCTTCATCTTCCCAGCAATCTATTCCCCTCAACCAAACACTACAATCCTACCTCTAACCCATCGTCCCAAACTCGAACCCGTAACCTCCCAAAACTCTGTTCCTCAGTCCGACCACCCGTACACTTCCCCTTCACAGCTTCACAACCAGAAGCTTCCTAGGGACTCACTGAGTCGACTAGCACTCACCAGACCCCTCGACTCCACCCCAAACTTCACGACTCAACGCCTGAACCTAAACTGGAAAACAGAGCATTTAAAGGAAATTATGGAATTACCTGTGCTCAGGCCACCGCCGTGAGCTCCACCGTGCCAAAACGACTCCTCTAGTCCTCCACCAGCCCCGATCCCACAGGGACCACAAGGGGACGTGCCCTGCTCCCGTCTGACACCCAAAATTCATACCAATTTTGACCTCAAAATATCCAATGCATAAATAACCAAATAAAAGTTATACATCAAATCCGAATTAAACAGATGTCAGACAAGGGATGAAATCCAAAATTACAAGTTGCGAGCACGACTCTAAAATAAACCTGCGGGTAAACCACCCAACAGGGGTTCAGGTACGCAGAAGTAGATCTATGCCTCAGCCTCAGGCTCAGGTTCCTCCTCTACCTCAGTATCACGACCTGGAGGGGTTACCAAAACATTAAGGGTGAGTGGGCCGAAACACAAATTTATAAAATCGTTTAGTAAGTAAAATATATACTTTACCCCTCCGTTTTCCAAACATGCATGCATCAAAATTTTAAACCATCAATCATATAATATGAACCATAAGGCATATAATAAAACCATAAACATAATTTTAGCCACTGCACTATACACTCCAATCCCGACATCCCCGATGTATGACGTCCCTGACGTCCAATAAGGTCACAATCACAAGGCTACGCGTGTCACTCGGGTCTCAATTCCGAGTTCAACCCCCGAACCACGTTTGGGTACAGCATCCCCGATACTTAGCGTCATAGACGCTGGACGTTCTAGACGTCCGTGACCACTCCGGGGTACCTCATCCGGAGGAGACAGTATCATATGAATGGATCTATACAGTGCAGTACCAAATACATTTTATTGATATCCACATGCAAAACATATATATATATATATATATACATAGATAAAATCCAAACCAATCTTTAAGTTTCATCAGACGGGTCTCAAGCCCAAATACCGTGAAGCGTGCCATAACCATAATTTCCATATCATCAAACCGTTATTTGTTTTTAGCATGTGAATATATATAAGTAAACCATAACACATTTATGCACGCAAGGGTTTAAGGAAAACGGCCCACTCACAGTACAATCCTTCTGAAAACCGAACGTATACCCTCGTTCTGGTACAATTGTACAATCCCTGTCATATCCAAAGTATACGTAAAGGTCAATACAAACCCCTAACATTTAACTATGAAACCCTAGACCGAAACCGGCCCAGAAAAGCCGCCCGAACACGCTTCCCAAGGCAATAAACCTCATTTTGACCAACTTAATGATCTCCGATCGACCCGAAACCACCGCCATTGGATCCGGATCGTCGAAACCTAAAGTGTAACGACCCATCCCGGAATTCGGGATTTGATTTGCAACTAATCGTGATTAGCAGGTTTAATCGGTGATTAGTTAGGGGGAATCGGACGAACGTGGCAAAATGACCGTTTTACCCCTGGTCGTGGGTAAAACGTTGACTTTTGATTCGGGCGGTCAAATGGACTTTGACCGATGACCGTGACGTAGTCTGGGACGTCACGAGTTCATAGACAGGTGGCACGTTCGATTCCGACTTTCGTGGTGAAAGTTATGACGTTCGGAAGTCCAGGGGCATTATCGTAATTTGGATGAAATAAGGGAAAATGTTGACTTTTTGATCGGGGGGTCCGATGGCCGAGGGCCAAGAACCGTTAGGAAGGTCTCGATGCCCTGAGTACGACGACAGGTGGCACGTCGAAATCGGACTTCGAACGGGAAAGTTACGGGTCACGGAAGCCCGATTTCACTATGCACGCATTTCGAGGCAAGGACACGTGGCTTATTCTGATTGGGTTAGATGTTCTAGATGGGGCCCAGGGACCAATAACATTAAAATATGGACTTGTACTTTGATCTGGTGAATGTGGATTAAATAATTGGGTTTGATTATTTTAAAATTTGCCATTTAATCCCAAGAGTGAATCTAGACCCTTCATCTAATCTAATCCTTCAACCTGGACAAATCTGGGCCGTTCATTTCCTTATTCTCCAACAGTTCGAATTCCCACCTTCTCTGTGCAAGCACGATCAGTATACGGGTGAAGTTGGAATTGGAGCACTGGAATTGTTAATTGTGTGTGTGCTTGGGGTCAGTTGAGGTCGTGGGGAACACCTTGCCGTGGCTGAGACAGATTGCAGAGCACGGGGGGCTTGAACTGAGTCTGAAACCGGGCGTGCCATTGGAACTGGGGAGCAGAGCAATTGTTAAGTCGCGTTTGAAATTGAGAGGTTTGGGCAGAGCACGGGTGACATTGTGTGAGGGAGAGAAGCAATCTAACGGGTTTTGGGGAGGTGGAGAAGAACAGAGGGACTCTGGGGAGTTGAGAGTTAGGGAGGCAGAAATCTGGGAAAATTTGAAAATGGAGGGAAAAATACCAAATTTGATCTGTGAGCCTAGGGGATCCAAACTGATAACCAGTGCAGTTTCCTGGGCTGGTGTCGACTGCAACCACGCAAAAATCGATTGGGGTGGTCGTGTTTTGACCCCAGACTGGAGTCCAGTTTCTGGGAACGGGTCGTGGTGGAGTCCAGATGGTTGGAGGCCTGAGACCTTGAAATTGAGCTCAGAAACATGTTCTTATGGATCCTGCGATGCTACTGAGTGAAGAAAGTGAAGAAAACGATGAGTTTTGCTACACTTCCTGTAACGACCCGAACTGAAAATAATAATATTTTAATGTAAAAAGACTGTTTTACCCTTGGGGGGAAAACTTTGACTTTTTCTCGGGAAATAATTCGGACTTTGACCCATGACTATGACGTAGATCGGGACGTCACGAATCCGTAGACAGGCGGCACGCCGAAATCGGAGTTCGTATGAAGAAGTTATGGTCAAGGAAGCGTTTTAGCGGAATTTACGAACCGAGAAAAATGGAATAAAATATTAATTTATTACGGGAATCCGTGCCAACCTAATATTTAAATCAAACCGATGGATTGGTGACAAGTGTCACCCATCCAAGCCTACACTATTCCCATAAAGCAATTAACACTATTTAATCAATTTTTATATTATTTTTTTTCCCTCCAATTAACCCCAGCCCTTGGATTGTCTGTGCAAATGAATCCTGGCCCTCCATTTCCATCTGCTTTCCTTATTCATGCACGATCTGTCTGCCTTTGCTTACAAACACACACATCCATTCCCCCTTCACCCGTGCATTCTTCTTCCCATTTTCTCTCCATCCAAACACACAAACCCACGCCTCTCACACCACCACCCGATCACCAGCTGCATCACCAACATCCACTAACCATCACCGAGCATCACCGGCAGCCACCACCCCACTTCCCAGCCCCGAAACCGCCGTGCAAACTCAGACCCGAAAACCTCAAGGAAACGGGTCCAAGAAGCAAACCTCGATAACCACCTCACCTCGACGCGGGAGGAGCTCCAGTCTGCACCGTGGGGATCCTAGGAGCTTAACTGGACGACGGCGAGGGCTACGGCGGCGTGACGGCGGCGGTAAGACCCAAAACCCGACAAGCCCGTTTTCATTCCCTGTTCGACCCGACCGTTTTTAATGATTAGAAATTGATTGTTAGGTGATAGACATGTCCTAGGGTGGGAGACGAGTCGTTTGGGACCGGGTTGGACGACGGAGACACCGTGGATCACCGAGGACGACGACCGGACCGTGACCGTGAGTTTCAGAGACATTCTGGTGAGTTTCTTCCCACTTTCTTCTTATTTTGAGGTTGTAGAACCATAGGACAGACCTAGACGAACCCCTAGGGATCAACCCCGTCGAAAATGGTGGCCGGAATCGTGCGGTGGAATCGGGTCAAACCGTGGGTCGACGGCGACCCGGTTCTAGTCAAACGGGTCGACCCGGTACTGTAGCACTGATGACGTCATCATGCTGACGTCATGATGACGTCATCCTGTCAGATGTTGTCAGACCAGGGACCAATCAGAACGTGCCACGTGTCACCTGACAAGTGTCAGTGATGACGTCATGCTGATGTCAGCATGACGTCACTGCTGACGTCAGCGGTACTGTAGCAGCGTTGACCCACGCGTTGACCAGGCGCGTGGGGGCGCGTGTGAACAGTGATTTTGGTGGGGCCGGTACCATTTTCAAGGTTTCGACGATACGGATCCAATGGAGGTGGTTTCGTGTCGATCGGAGATCGTTATGTTAGCCAACATGGGGTTTGAAGCACCGGGAATAGTGCCCGGGATGCGTTTTTGAGGCGGATCTTGTCAGGACCCACCCCGGTTTCACCCCGAAACCCGAGGTAAATCCCGCTCCCGTCTGACTCCCCGACACAAAACTCAAGTAAAACTCACTCGAACCCAGTCAGACGCAGGAGTAAATACAAAATATCCCAACCTTATCGTTTACCGAGTATAGCACTAAATTACAAGGAAAATAAAAACTGATAAAGTACACGCACACAGAAGCCTTTAAACTCTTCTAGGATCCCTCACGTCACTTCTATGCCTTGGACACTGCCTCGACGTCAAGACCTCGCGCTAGCTCCACAACCTGGAGGGCAATTTAAAACAGAAAATGTGAGTGGACTAGAAAGTACAAAAAGTTCAAAAACCATTTTATAAGAAAACCGAGTTTAACCCTCCGTTTTGAAACCACATGCATAACCAATAGTTGTGAACACAGTTATAAAATAATCATTATAAAACATCATAAGAAACAGAAACACTGTAAAATATCATAAGAAACCATAGCATGAGTATCAGAAACCGTATCAAATTCTCATTTCCCGATCGAACCTGCTGGACCTCTCCGAGTCTTTAAACTCCCGAGTCTTTAAACTCAATCCAGGCCTTAATCATATCCGAGTCTTTAAACTCCCGAGTCTTTAAACTCAAGGCCTACGGGGGAAATACCAATATATCCGAGTCTTTAAACTCCCGAGTCTTTAAACTCAATCCGGGTCTTTAAACCCAATCCGGCCGGTCCCCCGTTACATATATCCGGGTCTTTAAACCCAATATCCAGATCCAGCAAATCCAATCCCAAAATCATTTGAAACCATTCACCAATCCACATCCAAACCCGAATCCGAAATCACTGGTCCGATGCCCTTCCGGCAGCCAGAACCGTCATTCCGAACCCAAATCCAGAATCCACTTTTCAACTTTAAAATCAAATTCTGCTTTCCGAAATCCGATTCGAAAACCGAAAACCTTGATCATCGAAATCACGTTCCAAAATCCCTTTATAATCATTGAAAACCACTTAACATTTGGAATCCCAAAACCATAGCATCAATTTCAGAAACCAACTATTCCTCGTAAAACGTGTAATAATGTAAAACCAACCAAAACATATATAATCAAACCATAAAACAGTTATAGAAAACAGTTATGCATGCTCGAGTTTAAAGAAAGGGTCCACTCACAGTACTGAGCCCTACTCGCGTCCCGAACATCCAGCCCGTTCCTCGGCTTCCTCGGGTAATCCCGATCCTGTCAAACACCGTCAAATTACGTCACTAATACGTCTACAAACATTCTCCTAAATTTCCTCAAAAATCCCCGAACCGAAGACCTAGAACCCCGGGACCCTAAACCTTCACCCTCGCGGAACTAAAATCAAACGGCTTCCGATTAACCCGAAACCAACTCCATTGAACTCACCACAACTCCTAGACCAAAAGTCAAGTTGATCGTTCCTCCATACGCCGCCGCACGCGCCCCCACGCGCCAGCTACAGTACCACCTTCAACCTGTGCTGAACCGGCCGTCGCAGGCTGAACCGGCGAGAGGCATTCTCTGCCGTCCGGCCACCAAATCACTCCCTCTCTTCTCCTACAGCTTCGTCCAGACCCCACGAATCCATTCCCCTCACTCTCCTGGTTCGATTCAACTCCCAGCTTCACGACTGAAGCTTGAACCAGACGGCCCTCAGACCCCTGTTTCACGATCCGGCTACTCCGGTCACCTCCCGTCACGGTGGCAACACCAGACGATCCCTAAGGCTTCACTGAACCTAGACCACACCTCCTTTACCTTCGACTCAGCCCCAAACCCGTCGACTTTGAGTTCGAAGCTCACGGCCGAAACAGAGCAACAGAGCACCCCTCTGCGACTGAGCTCCGCCGTGGACACCCCCGTCACGGCGACCACCACAAATCAATCCTAGGACCTCCCTGAACATAACCCTGACCTCCAATCACTTCGACTCTAAGCCTAGACTCACGACTTTCAAATTGAATTTCCACGGGAAAACAGAGCACAGGAATCTCACATTCGAGTGCAGCTCCGCCGTGCACGATTGTACCGCCAAATCACGACCACCAGCTCCGCCCTGCCTCACTGTCACTCTCACAACTCGCTAATCACTCACCCTTGCACCCAGATCGATCAATTCTCCTCAATTCTCACACTCTGTTTCTCTGTGTTTGTCGAAGAACAAACACGGGTATGCACGGTTCCACCCAAATAATTGGGCTGTGAACACACAGGATTCCACCAGAATCCTCTAGCCCTTTGCCATGTGTCACCATCCCTTCAATCTTTATCCCACTTGGTTAAACCCCAGCCGTCCATTCCTTTCTCTCTGCACAAATCCCCATAAACCCAAAAAGACTAAAATACCCTTCTGTTTAACACATTTTTACGGTTTTACCGAAACTTCCTAGACCCGTAACTCTCGCCTCGTAAGTCCGATGAACACGTGCCGCCTGTCATCGAACTCAGGACGACAAGAACTATCTAGCCATCCTAGGTCAACCTACCAAAACTCGATTATACAAAAAGTCAACTTTTCCCCCTATTTTACCAAAATTACGATAATACCCTCGACCTTCCGAACATCACAACTTCCTCCTCGGATGTCGGAATCAAACATACCACATGTCTACGGGTTCATGACGCCCTAAACTACGTCCTGGTCACTGGTCAATCCCCAATTGACCACCCGAAATAAAAGTCAACATTTTTGCCCGAAACAGGGGCAAAATCGTCATTCTCCACTAGTGACCCCATCGGGACCAACTAACCCCTGATTAACCTTACTAATCACACCTTAATCACTCTACTAATCCCAATTCTCGGGACGGGTTGTTACAATCTACCCACCTAAAAAGAATTTCGACCCCGAAATTCCACAGCTAGTTCCCAACACCTAGGGTCTCCTACCCGGTAAGGAACAACCTCTCCTAGGTTCCCTGTCTATCATCTCCACCTTGGGTATTTCACTCCATCCCCAACTACTGTTACCACAGCCAACCCTAGCTATGTAACAACTGCATGGTGTACGCAAGGGAAACTCTATGAACAGAAAACAAAGGTATTATAAAATACCTCATTTCACAGTACCCGACAGAAGTCATAGAGTACATCCTCGTATACAACCACCCTACCTGCCCGAACCAACTCGACTACTAACCCAAACAATCGTCCACCCATCTCCCTCGGCTACTATTCCGGCCACGGTCGGACTAACTCCACAAAGTCCTAAAGGCAAACTCTAGCTTGTGGGTTCTCTCCTTCAATAGTCTCAGATCGATCAGTTATAGTCACTCCTTTCCTCTACTTCCCGTCAACCTGCTACGGAACTTACTGTACACTCCAAGTCCTCTAGGAAAACTCCTAGACTCTACCCCGATATCCAACAACCAAACCAACAGAACAACCAAAAGTGAAACAAGTACCTGTCCCCACATCTGGTATCGACTGATCCTCCTGCTGAGTCATCGAGAACACCCGGGCCTGAGATCCCGACGCTCTACCACGTCCCCTCGAACTACTCGTGGCTGTGCCACCACCTCCTCTAGTGCCCGCTGTCCCTGACGCTGTACTCTGTCCGGACTCCGCTACTCCTCTGCCTACACCACCTTCCTGTGGCAACAGTGGACACTCACGTCGGAAATGACCTCGCTCCCCACAGTAGAAACACACATTCCAGCCTGGTCCACTGCTCGGTCTCCCCGTAGACGCTACCGACGTCGCACTCGCTTGCGGAGTCGGCGGTGCTCGGTAACCCCAAAATCCTGAACTCTGGGCACTGCCAGGCCTACCAAAACGATCATCGCCCGACGAGGAAGATCCACCGAAGTTACCTCTTTTCGGTGTCCGCTGGCTCGAAACTCCAGGAATAGATAGTTCCCGGCGTCGCACCGGCAAACTAGCCTCAACTCGCACCGCAGCATCCGACAAGTCTCGGAGGGTAGCAAAAGATCCAGCCGTCACTACGGCTCGAATCTCACCGCGCAAACCCAGCTCAAACCTTCGGCACTTCTCGGCTTCAGTGGCCACAAAAGCAGAAGCAAACCGAGACAACATCTGGAACTTCCGTTCATACTCTGCCACGGTCATATTCCCCTGCTGGAGCTGCAGAAACTCCGCCTCCTTGGCATCCCGGAAAGAACGAGGATAATACTGCTCCAGAAACCGTTCCCTGAACGTCTCCCAAGTTACACTATGGACATCCCAACCGGACAACTCGAGGGTATACCACCACTCATACGCTGCACCATCCAGTAAAAAGGTAGCCAGCAACACTCGCTCCTCCGGCGGACAATGCATCACCGCAAAAATCCGCTCAAGTCGGGTAATCCACCTCTGGGCTTCCTCAGGATCAGCCCCACCACTAAACGTAGTAGCCCCGAGCCGCTGGGCTCGCTCAATCGTGGCACTCTCCGTTTCTCTTGCTACTTCTTCAGGTTGTGGAGAGGGTCTACGTCTCGGAGGCATCGTCAACCGCACGCTGAAAGAGGCATAGAAGTAGTTAAGAAACTAAAACACAACCTCACAAACCATCAAACCCCACAAACCCGACAACCCTATGCTCTGATACCAATTGTCAGGACCCACCCCGGTTTCACCCCAAAACCCGAGGTAAATCCCGCTCCCGTCTGACTCCCCGACACAAAACTCAAGTAAAACTCACTCGAACCCAGTCAGACGCAGGAGTAAATAAAAAATATCCCAACCTTATCGTTTACCGAGTATAGCACTAAATTACAAGGAAAATAAAAACTGATAAAGTACACGCACACAGAAGCCTTTAAACTCTTCTAGGATCCCTCACGTCACTTCTATGCCTTGGACACTGCCTCGACGTCAAGACCCCGCGCTAGCTCCACAACCTGGAGGGCAATTTAAAACAGAAAATGTGAGTGGACTAGAAAGTACAAAAAGTTCAAAAACCATTTTATAAGAAAACCGAGTTTAACCCTCCGTTTTGAAACCACATGCATAACCAATAGTTGTGAACACCGTTATAAAATAATCATTATAAAACATCATAAGAAACAGAAACACTGTAAAATATCATAAGAAACCATAGCATGAGTATCAGAAACCGTATCAAATTCTCATTTCCCGATCGAACCTGCTGGACCTCTCCGAGTCTTTAAACTCCCGAGTCTTTAAACTCAATCCAGGCCTTAATCATATCCGAGTCTTTAAACTCCCGAGTCTTTAAACTCAAGGCCTACGAGGGAAATATCAATATATCCGAGTCTTTAAACTCCCGAGTCTTTAAACTCAATCCGGGTCTTTAAACCCAATCCGGCCGGTCCCCCGTTACATATATCCGGGTCTTTAAACCCAATATCCAGATCCAGCAAATCCAATCCCAAAATCATTTGAAACCATTCACCAATCCACATCCAAACCCGAATCCGAAATCACTGGTCCGATGCCCTTCCGGCAGCCAGAACCGTCATTCCGAACCCAAATCCGGAATCCACTTTTCAACTTTAAAATCAAATTCTGCTTTCCGAAATCCGATTCGAAAACCGAAAACCTTGATCATCGAAATCACGTTCCAAAATCCCTTTATAATCATTGAAAACCACTTAACATTTGGAATCCCAAAACCATAGCATCAATTTCAGAAACCAACTATTCCTCGTAAAACGTGTAATAATGTAAAACCAACCAAAACATATATAATCAAACCATAAAATAGTTATAGAAAACAGTTATGCATGCTCGAGTTTAAAGAAAGGGTCCACTCACAGTACTGAGCCCTACTCGCGTCCTGAACGTCCAGCCCGTTCCTCGGCTTCCTCGGCTTCCTCGGGTAATCCCGATCCTGTCAAACACCATCAAATTACGTCACTAATACGTCTACAAACATTCTCCTAAATTTCCTCAAAAATCCCCGAACCGAAGACCTAGAACCCCGGGACCCTAAACCTTCACCCTCGCGGAACTAAACTCAAACGGCTTCCGATTAACCCGAAACCAACTCCATTGAACTCACCACAACTCCTAGACCAAAAGTCAAGTTGATCGTTCCTCCATACGCCGCCGCACGCGCCCCCACGCGCCAGCTACAGTACCACCTTCAACCTGTGCTGAACCGGCCGTCGCAGGCTGAACCGGCGAGAGGCATTCTCTGCCGTCCGGCCACCAAATCACTCCCTCTCTTCTCCTACAGCTTCGTCCAGACCCCACGAATCCATTCCCCTCACTCTCCTGGTTCGATTCAACTCCCAGCTTCACGACTGAAGCTTGAACCAGACGGCCCTCAGACCCCTGTTTCACGATCCGGCTACTCCGGTCACCTCCCGTCACGGTGGCAACACCAGACGATCCCTAAGGCTTCACTGAACCTAGACCACACCTCCTTTACCTTCGACTCAGCCCCAAACCCGTCGACTTTGAGTTCGAAGCTCACGACCGAAACAGAGCAACAGAGCACCCCTCTGCGACTGAGCTCCGCCGTGGACACCCCCGTCACGGCGACCACCACAAATCAATCCTAGGACCTCCCTGAACATAACCCTGACCTCCAATCACTTCGACTCTAAGCCTAGACTCACGACTTTCAAATTGAATTTCCACGGGAAAACAGAGCACAGGAATCTCACATTCGAGTGCAGCTCCGCCGTGCACGATTGTACCGCCAAATCACAACCACCAGCTCCGCCCTGCCTCACTGTCACTCTCACAACTCGCTAATCACTCACCCTTGCACCCAGATCGATCAATTCTCCTCAATTCTCACACTCTGTTTCTCTGTGTTTGTCGAAGAACAAACACGGGTATGCACGGTTCCACCCAAATAATTGGGCTGTGAACACACAGGATTCCACCAGAATCCTCTAGCCCTTTGCCATGTGTCACCATCCCTTCAATCTTTATCCCACTTGGTTAAACCCCAGCCGTCCATTCCTTTCTCTCTGCACAAATCCCCATAAACCCAAAAAGACAAAAATACCCTTCTGTTTAACACATTTTTACGGTTTTACCGAAACTTCCTAGACCCGTAACTCTCGCCTCGTAAGTCCGATGAACACGTGCCGCCTGTCATCGAACTCAGGACGACAAGAACTATCTAGCCATCCTAGGTCAACCTACCAAAACTCGATTATACAAAAAGTCAACTTTTCCCCCTATTTTACCAAAATTACGATAATACCCTCGACCTTCCGAACATCACAACTTCCTCCTCGGATGTCGGAATCAAACATACCACATGTCTACGGGTTCATGACGTCCTAAACTACGTCCTGGTCACTGGTCAATCCCCAATTGACCACCCGAAATAAAAGTCAACATTTTTGCCCGAAACAGGGGCAAAATCGTCATTCTCCACTAGTGACCCCATCGGGACCAACTAACCCCTGATTAACCTTACTAATCACACCTTAATCACTCTACTAATCCCAATTCTCGGGACGGGTTGTTACAGATCTGTTTTAGGGTCTTGGTATTGATATTATAGGGTCCTTAAGTAACCCTCAGGAATAATAATACAGGTTTATAGAGATCGTTGAGCAGCAAGGACCGAGTGTGAGTGGGCTGTTTGATTTATAAAAGGCTTGCATGCATAAACTGTTTTACTATTTCCACTGATGAGTCTTATAAACTGCTTATATATGTTATTACAATGTTTTGGGCATGAGACCCGTCTGGATTATATGTGGATTTTGTTTGGGATGTCCGGGGGACATAGGGTAAACTATACTGTTATTGTACTGTACTTTCCTACCTGTGTATATTGTCTCCTCCAGGGAGGGTCGTTGGCCTGGGTGGACCCTGGAGTAGTCACGGGGCTCTGACTGAGTGGAGTTGACCCCCGTTGGGCTGCTTACTCGCAGGAAGGCATGTTCATATACCTCGGGCAGTGACCGGGATACCGGGAGCTGATGTACCTAGAGAGTCTCGGGTGTGAGACCCTGAGTGGCAACGCGTAGCCTTAGAACCGTGACATCATTTGGGTTGGGTTTTACAGTGCACTGATATGTTAGTTTCACCTTACGATTATTATTGTGGTTCATTTGTTATGATTTCATTGTAATATTATGTTTTCACTGCATGCAAGATTTGGAAAACGGAGGGGTAAAACCTTATGATTATCTTATTATTAAATTGATTTCTAAACTGTTATTTTTGGCCCACTCACCCTTGTTTTACTGACCCCTCCAGACCCTGACACGGCAATAGAGGAGGAGGATCCGGAGGAGGAGGCAGAGGTTTAGTTTGCCTAGCTGTGCACCTGTACACCCACTTGTGGGTAGGTTGAGCACCGAATAAATGTACTCTGACTAGTGTGCTCACATGTTGTATTTTACTTTCCCTTGTCTGACAGTATCACTTTAAACACTGTGTTTGTACGTTATCTATCTATGTGAGTCTTCGGTTTTTATTTAAGGGTAATTTTGGTATGTTTAGAGTCATTGTCAGACGGGAGCGGGTCACGTCCCCGGGTGGTCCCAGTGGGATTGGGACGGGTCCTGTCACTTCCAGTGATAAACAGTGGACGGTTGTTCGTCGGGAAAGCGAGCTTGGAGTCGTGGTCATGGAGGTAAGCTCTTGTGAAATTGAGTTCACAATCATCGTGAGGGTGAGTCTACGGTGCTTCCTAACTGATCAATTGTAGGAAGCAGTGACTGTGTGATGAATGGGGACTACGAACCCGATTAGGACCCGTATTCGATTCAGCTGGTTTTAGGCCATGTCGACGTGAGTGAGTAAAACAGAACTTAAATTAGGTCCATTTCGATGCTATCTGAGAGTTTAATTGAAGGAATTAAGTGGATATTTGCAGGGATTGAATCGGGTCAAGTCGCGGGTCGCATACCCGCTTTACAGTGGAATCGGGTGAGGATGGTGACCGTTGGAGTTACTGTAGCTGGCGCGTGGGTGTCACGCGCAGCCGTTTGCGGCGGCGCGTGACGGCGCGTGGAACGTTTTCTCAAGGTAAGTTCAAAACGACTTTTGTCCTACACAATGTAACGAACTTTTTAGCGTTGGTTTCGAAATTTTCGGACACCGTCTCGATGTTATTCCGAGGGTCCGAAGGTTTAGGTTACATTTTTAATTAACGAACAATTCCCGGAAAATTATGAGAAATTAGTATGTTGTTATTTGACACCTTAATGACCCGGGGATGTGTTTTTGGGCAGGATTCGGGTTTTTTGGAAAATGTCGGAAATTACGGAACCGCGTGCGGCGCGAAACCGAGCCCTATTGGACGGTGTGTGAGTGGACGTTGCTTTCAAAATTTAATGCATGCATAAATTATTTCTATGATTTTATGATTATGATTATAAGTTGTGATTGATTTTGATTTCCGTATTTATACGTATTCGGTCCCCGTATTTATACGTATTTTCACTATACATGTGAAATTACACGTATTTCGAGACTATGGTCACTCGTGTGCTTAATGATGGTTTAATGAAACAAGTTATATGAAATGGGTGTAAGATGACTTAAGAAGGTTGTTTACGATTGCAAGTGTGACTTACAATTTTGACACGTTTTTCGAGAACGTTCCGGACTTGCACGTTTTACGAGATTTCGAGTTATTGTGATTTGTTCACTGTTGATGTTTGAATCTGGGAATTGAAATGAGACTTGTGATTTTGAGGATTTTAAAAATGGGTTTTGAGCATGTCTTGATTGGATCGTGATTTTGGTGATTATGATTGTGGTTTTGACGTGTTGAAAATGAGATTTGAGAAAGCAGTGATTTCTAAGAATTTAAATGGTGATTTCGGGCTTGATGCTCGGGGCATAAAAGTAACTTTGATTTACGAGATTTCGGTTTTCGGAAATATTAAAGTGGATTCTTGGTTTGGGTTCGGGATGATGCTTCCGGATGCCGGCTTACGGAATCATTGTTGCGAATTCAAATTCGGGAATGAAAAAGGATTTAATAAAGTGATTTGCTATGATTGTGCATGCCCCGTGTTTAATGATGATTTGAACATGTTTTGTGAAGTAAGGTTTGGGAATTTGAATGTGGAAACTCGGACCATGGGTCCCGTTGTGAAAAATGTGATTTTGGGATGGATCCCACGTTGTCGTGAATGATAAATGTTTTGGGTTTAAAGACCCGGGTGCTATTGCTGGAGCACGTTTTGAGTTTAAAGACTCGGTTAATTGATGGCGGGGGAGGGCCCTTAATGAGTTTAAAGACTCGTGAGTTTAAAGACTCGGTTACTATGATACCCCCGAGGCCTATTGATTATGTTCTGAGTTTAAAGACTCGTTAATATCCCGGGAAGGCCTGTTTATGCGCATGGTTTTGAGTTTAAAGACTCGGGCGCACTTGATATCCAGCAAAATGATTGACTTGTGATTTATTGATGATTCCTGATGTTTCGATTGAGTTGGGCTGTGGCCCGGTATATGGTTGTTGGTTTTGGATCATGTTGTGCATTTGGTTTTGATTCGTGGTTTTGGGCTGAGGCCCGGTGTGTATGATTGCGGGCTAAGACCCGACGGTTGAGAAAGGAAAAATGATTTTGAGGTTCATACGAGTTTTTTCTTATGTTGAAATTTGATACACAGTCTTTCTTATGTGGAAAATCTTAACCGATAGCGAAATGATTTTTGTATGCATGCATTCGTTTTTACACGGAGGGTAAAAACGTTTGTTGTAACTGTTTTGCTAAACTGATTTATTTTTGTCCACTCACACATTTTGGTTTTTATTGACCCTCTAGGTCGTGGCGCGTTGTTCGAGGCTGTACGAGGGGCGGAGGCATGAGTAAGTACGTGTGGCTATCCCTGGTTTGGCAAGTACTGAGGGTAACCCGGGGTTTTCAGTCATCTTGCCAGACGGGAGCAGGACCGAACACGGTTATCGATGCCCCTTTCGGGGGCAGTCCTGTCATACACGCGCAGCCACTTTGGGCGGCGCGTGATGGCGCGTGTGATGTCATCTCCGGTCACGGTCAACATGAAACTTATTCCTTTCAGTCTAATTAACATTTTATCTTTAGAGTTCGAGTCGATCGGGAGTCGTTCGGGATGATTTCGGGAGTTCGGAAGTTTAGGTCCTTAAAGTTAATTTCGTCGAAAAATCCGGAAAAATTAGGGAAAATCTTACGAGTTATTTGGGGATGTTTGTAACACTCCTTGTACGTTTTTACAGGCCCGAACATTCCCGAAGCTACAGAGGAACGCACGGGGCGCGATTGACGCGTCCGGAAAACAGTGAGTGGACTTTTTGATTTCTAAACCAAGCATGCATGACTATTTTTACTCATTTATCTCATGTTCTTATATATGATTTTATGTTGATAAATATGATATTTCGGTTTTACGTGATTTCACGCTTTTCGAGATATTCATCGTATTTCACGCATTTCAAGGTTACGGTTTTCGCCTATGCATGAATGATGTTTTGATGAAGTATTTGGATATGATTATGCATGTTACGTAGTTATGATGTTTTGATTATATTTGTGAAGTGATTTCGGGAATTTCATGTTGTAACAACCCGTACCTTCGGGAAGAGTATAAATGTAATTTTTGTAAAGTTTTGTATAAAAGGACGATTTTGCCCTTGTGAATAGTGCATCAAAAGTTGAATTTTTGATTGGCCGGTTGGATGAGTGTTGACCATTGACCGTGACGTAGTTTAGGACGTCACGAGTCCGTAGACAGGTGGCAGGTTCACTTCGGACAACCGGAGAAAAAGTTATGACGTTCGGAAGATTGAGGGCGTAACCGTAATTTTGACTATTTGAGGAAAATGTTGACTTTTTTGTGGACTTGTGATTTTCACGTAGACCGAGGACCGTTAGATAGGTCTCGACGTCCTGAGTACAACGACAGGCGACACCCTGTCATCGGACGTCGGATGGAATAGTTACGGGTATGGAAAGTGTGAGGGTAAAAAGGTAATTTTTATAACTAGGGGCAATTTGGTCTTTTCCCCTTAGGCCCAATCTGATCAGGCCACTTGGCTGAGTGGGCTTGGATATTTTGTGCTGGTCCATGAGGAGGTGGACACGTGGGGGGAAGCAAGAGGCTTCTGGGAGAGTCTAAGTGTGCACGGCCACACATTGTACACGTTCAAAACTGTGCATTTGGCTTGAACACAGGAAAAACAGAGAGGAAAAATTGGAGAGACTGTAATCGATTCAGTGCATGGGTGAGTGGGTTGTGAATTGAGAGAGTGACAAAGAGACAAGAGTGAGTTGGTGATCGTGTTTGTGGAGTGGAATCGTGCACGGAGACACGGCGGCAGACGGCTGAGATTTTTGGGAAAACAGAGAGACGGTGGCACGGTGACGGTGGTTGTGCCGTGTGGAGGTTCAAACCAAGACAATAGGAGGCTCAGGTGACTGCAGGGAACTCAACGAGCACCGTGGCACGCGGCGGTGCAGACGGCGGAGGCTGAATCGCAGGTGAGCTTCGAATCCCCTGTTTTCCCGTTTTTCTTGTTTTCAAAAGTCATGGCTTTAGGGTTAGAGTCGAGAGATTTGGAGGTTAGGTTGAGGTTCAGGGAGGTCCTAGGAGTCGTCTAGGATGGTCGCCGTAATGGGGGAGGACCTGGGTGGCCGGCGGCCAAAACAGGGGCCACGGGCTATGTTTTTCGAGGGAGGAATCGTGAAGTTTTAGGCCGTGATTCTTCGAAGTTAGGACATGAATAGATTGCTAAGGATTGGACGAAGCTTCTGGGATTGGATTGGACTGAAATGGTGGAGGAATTACAGAGAACCGGTCACGCCGGTTCAACACAGTTGAACCGGGTGACTCGAGGTTGAAGATGCACTGTAGCAGGCGCATGAGGCCCACGTGCAGCCACTTTGGGCGGCGCATGGAGGCGCGTGGGGAGGATTCCAGCCAACCTTCCAACATGGTTTTGGTTCTAAATGTCCTAAGGAATCCATTGGTGTGAATTTCGGGTTAATCGGACGATGTTATGAGATAGTTTGGGAATCCGGACGGTTTAGGGTCTAAGATTAAAATATGAATAAATTCCCGAAAAATTGGGGAAATTAGGGTTAGTATCCTTGATGTATTTGTGACCCTATTTGGTGCATATTGACAGGACGGGAGACGCCTGAGACGGTCGACGAGCGCACGGAGCGCGATTGACTCGTTCAGATTCGTGAGTGGACTCTTTCTTTCTTTACGAGCATGCCTAACTGTTTTATTGACGTTTTATGATATTAAATATGTTTTTATGCTTCTTGATGATGGTTATATGTGGTTGATATGTTTGCACGTTTTTCGAGACATTTTCGGGTTTTGCACGTTTTTCGAGAAAAAACTGGATTTCGGATTTTGATGTCATACTTAGGGATTTCAATATATAATTGTTTTCTAATGATGATAAATGGAGTATGAAACATGATTTTTGGAAAATCGCGGGTTTTGGTTTAAAAAGTGGATTTCCGGATTTGGGTTCGGAATGACGGTTCTGAACGCCGGAAGGGTTTCGAACCGGGGATTTCGAATTCGAGTTTGGCTATGGGTTTAGAAATGGTTTTACATTGAATTTGGATTGGATTTGCTGGATCTGGATATGGGTTTAAAGACCCGGATATTCTGATGGATGGGGGACGGGCCCGGATTGAGTTTAAAGACTCGGGAGTTTAAAGACTCGGATTACATTTGAGGCCTGGTTGAGTTTAAAGACTCGGATAGACCCAGCTGATTTGATCAGACTCGGATAATTGTGGATTTGTTTTTATGATGTGATCTTGTTATGCTGTTTTACGTTGTGGTTTTCTGATACTTAGTTAGGCATGCATGTTTTCAAAACGGAGGGAACAGATATTATTATTATTATTTTTCCTTAATTCTGATTTGATGATAAACTGTTTTTGAAACTTTTATTTATTCTGGTCCACTCACACTTTTGGTTTTAAATTTTCCCTCCAGGTCGTGGTGATAGCGTCGGGGTGAACGTTGAGGCAGGAATCGAGGCATAGAGCTTACGACGTTCTTCCGTTGCGAGACTAGCATAGTAGGATTTTGTGTCCATTTTGTAGGACTATGCTCTGACTTACAGTTGTATTATATTTACTCCTTCGTTTGATAATTATGCTTATAGTAGTGTTGAGGTTATTTTGGTATTTTTGGGTGTGATTGTCAGACGGGAGAAGGATTCGTCCCGGGTATCGAGGTGATATTTGGGACGGGTCCTGACACATGTTTTGGAATTTGCATGTGATTTCGGACATAAGTCATCTTATGACGAGATATGATTTTCGGAATGATTTTTAGAAAACGGATCATGTTGAATCCTGGTTTATTGTGTTTATAAATGGTTTTGGGTTTAAAGACCCGGTTGATTGTTGGATCTGGTTTTGGGTTTAAAGACCCGGTTAATTAATGACGGGGGCGGACCCGGAAAATTGGGTTTAAAGACCCGGATTGAGTTTAAAGACTCGTGAGTTTAAAGACTCGGTTATTGTGATACCCCCGAGGCCATTGATTATGTTTTGAGTTTAAAGACTCGTTGATATCCCGGGAAGGCCTGATATTGAGTTTAAAGACTCGGATGGATCCAACGGCTTATTTGTGATTACTGATTCAGTTTTTACTTGATTTGTTTAATTGATGTTCAAAATGACGATTTCTGGATTTCGGTTAATATTATATTATTTTACATGAGTTATGACGGTTTTCTGTAACGTTTTCCTTGTGTTTCGGAAAAAGGGATTTCGAATGTTGGATACGAGTTTTCGAATATCTGGTTATGCATGCGTGTTATAAAACTGGAGGGCAAACCCTGATTTCATTAAACTGTTTTCTGCAAACTTTTGTTTCGGTCCACTCACACTTTGTTGTTTTAACTACCCTCCAGGTCGTGGTACGAGTTCGGGGGCTAGCGCCGATGACAGGACCCGCCCCGATCCTCCCTAGGACCACATGGGGACGTGCCCTGCTCCCGTCTGACACCCAAAATACTTACCAATTTTAACCTCAAACAATCAAATGCATAAATAACCAAATTAAAGTTATACAACAAATCCGATTAAACAGATGTCAGACAAGGGATGAAATCCAAAATTACAAGTTGCGAGCACGACTCTAAAATAAACCTGCGGGTAAACCACCCAACAGGGGTTCAGGTACGCATAAGTAGATCTATGCCTCAGCCTCAGGATCCTCCTCTACCTCAGTAGTACCGCCTGGAGGGGTTACCAAAACAATAAGGGTGAGTGGGCCGAAACTCAAGTTTATAAAATCGTTTAGTAAGTAAAAGATATAATTTACCCCTCCGTTTTCCAAACATGCATGCATCAGCATTTAAAACCATAAATCATATAATATGAACCATAAGGCATGTAATAAAATCATAAGATAAATTTTAGCTACTGCACTATACGTTCCGATCCTGACATCCCAGATGCCTGACGTCCCTGACGTCCAATAAGGTCACAGTCTCAAGGCTACGCGTGCCACTCGGGTCTCAATTCCGAGTCCAATTCCCGAACCCCGTCTGGGTACGGCATCTCAAATGCCTAGCGTCCTAGACGCTCGACGTCCCTGACGTCAAATAAGCAATCCTGCTCCTGAGTCATTTTACGGTCTGGTTCCTCCGTAGAATGACCCCTCGCAGGCAATGCGCTATTACCACTCCGGGGTACCACATCTGGAGGAGACAGTATCATAAGAATGGATCTATACAGTGCAGTACCAAATACATTTCATTGATATCCACATGCAAAACATATATATATATACGTAGATAAAATCCAAACCAATTTTTAAGTTTCATCGGACGGGTCTCAAACCCAAATACCGTGAAACGTGCCATAACCACAATTTCAATATCCTCAAAACCGTTTCATGATTCCAGCATGTGAATATATAAGTAAAACAGAAAACATTTAAGCATGCAAGGGTTTAATGAAATCGGGCACACTCACAGTACAATCCTGCTGAAAAAACCGAACGTATACCCCCGTTCTAGTACAATTGTACAATCCCTGTCATGTCCAAAGTATACGTAAAGGTCAATACAAACCCCTAACATTTAACTATGAAACCCTAGACTGAAACCAGCCAGGAAAAGCCGCCGGAACGCGCTTCCCGAGGCAATAAACCTCGTTTTGACCAACTTAATGATCTCCGATCGACCCAAAACCACCGCCATTGGATCCGGATCATCGAAACCTAAAGAATGGTGGTGGTCCCACCAAAAGTACTATTCACACGCACCGGTTAACGCTCTGGTCAACGCAGGAACAGTTCCTGCTGACGTCATCTGACAGGTGCCACGTGTCAACACCCGCTTGGTCCACCTCACTGATCTGTCAGGCCACGTGTCAGATCTGATATGTGCCACGTGTCAGCACGGCACTGGTCCACATCACTGACATGTCAGTGACACGTGGCAGTCCCTGATTGGGCCACGTCACTGACATGTCAGTGCTGACTGTGCACTGACATGTGACACGTGTCGGCTCACGAGTGGTCCACGTCACCTGACAGGTCTGACAGGGTGCCACGTCAATACCTCTGTCCTCTGATGGGTCGATCCGTTTCTCTGCAACTGGGTCGATCAGACCCGCGATCTGACCCGGTCACCATTTCAACAATTCTCAACCATTTTAACTCAGGTTTGTTCCTATGAACTCGTCATAACATGTTCTATGGTTCCGTGCAATCAAAACTAGACTTAAGGGTGAAGAAGCTACCTGAAAATCGATGGGAAAACTAGCTGAGAACTCCGGTCGTCCTCTCCGACGAGTCGTCGAGTTTCCAGTCACGGGTCTTAGTAAAAAATGGTCGCCTAGGTCCCCTAAGTATGTCTCAAAAGCAACCAAACAATTTCAACGTAAAAAATGGACGTTTCGAAACAGGGAAGTAAATCGGGTCTCTCGGGTTTTTCGACTTACCGCCTCCGTGTCGCCGCCATACGCCGTCCAGTCCAGTTCTGGGTCGTCCTGTCGTCACAGTGAACCCAACCGTACGTTGGTTCGAATCCAGGTGTGAAGGTTTGGATGGTTGGATGGTTTTGGGCTGTCCGGGTTCCTTCTCGGGTCTGGGAGAATTCCCGGCCGTGCAGGGTGGCTGTGGGGTGGTGGCCGGCGTCTGGGGGTGGCTGTTGGCTGCCTGGTGTTGCCGGGTGTGTGAGGTGCTGGTATGTTTGTTCCAAGAGGTAGTCGTGCTCACGGTTTGAGAGAAAATGAAAATGTGAGTGTATGGTCTGATAGGTTTAAAACAGAATAAGCAGATGAAATCAAGGGCTAGGATTCAATCTGACTTTAGATTCAATGGTGAGGATTTGAGGAGAGAAAACAATTAATTAAGCAAATGGCCAACACAGATCCTTGTTTTAGGGAATGTAGGGGATAAGTGACACTTGTCACTCATCCAAGGGTCCAGATTGGTTTGACTAAAGTAATCAGATTCTATTATTATAATATCATTTTAATCCGGTTCTCGGTTAGTTCGGTTAATCGCGTTTACTCCCGTGACCATAACTTCCTCGTACGAAGACCGATTTCGGCTTGCCTCCTGTCTACGTACTCAGGGCATCGAGACCTACCTAACGGTCCTTGAGTCATGTAAAAATTAGTTGTCAAACGAAAAGTCAACATTTTCGCTCCAAATGTCCAAATTACGGTAATGCCCCTGAGCTTCCGATAGCCATAACTTTTTCCCTGATCGTCCGAATTGGACGTGTCACCTGTCTATGGACTCGTGACGTCCCGAACTACGTCACGGTCATTGGTCAAAGTCCATTTGACCCACCAATCAAAAAGTCAACAATTTGGCCATACCATTCACAAGGATAAAAACGTCAATTCATACATTAAATTACAATATTAAAATCCTCGAATTTCCGGGGTGTTACAGCCGAGGCAGAGACAGAGGCATAAAGTTTTCCGTTGCATAGTAGTTAGTTCACAGAGTAGGATTTGCTCTTTAACTTGTTTTGTAATATTATGCTCTGTGAAACTATGGACTTGATGTCCAGTCGGATTTGTTTGCTTAATCTCCCTAGTCTGACAATGGGTGTGATGTAATATTATTTGGTTTTCCGGTCTTTTGGGTTCGATTGTCAGACGGGAGCAGGATGCTTTCCGATTATCGAAGCGATAATCGAGGTGGGTCCTGTCAGACCCAGTTGAGAAATGTTTTGAGAAAGAAAGAAAGTATTTGAAATGTATATAAACCCTCCATATGATTATATGGTCTCCTCCAAACGTCGACCTGGAGAGTCAAGATCCACAGACCATAATGGATATCCCCATAGGGATCCCGTTACAGGAGTGGGTGTTATATGTTATGATGTGGTCCTGGACCAGATTCCGGAGAGATGTGTGGACTAGATCCGGAGATAGAGCTCGGACTAGATCTAGAGATTGAGCCTCCCAGATGGAGAATTCCTGGGAGAAGACTCAGAGTGAGACCCCGAGTAGTGTGCACACTAGTATAGACATGATATCGTGACATATATCAGGGATGTGTTCCCTAGGGGCTGTGTGCCCCGAGTTGGCATCTTATCGGAAGCGTCGCGGATGGGTTATACGTATATTGATACGTATGTGGTTTACAGAAAGAGATTTGGGGTGAGACCCCGTATTGTATGTTTTAGTATTTCACGGAGAATGGTTTTGGGCTAAGTTCCCACATGTATTGTTTTATGGTTTTAAGGTTGTGATTTCGGGTCGGGGACCCAAATGAATTTATGGTTCATGAAGGTTTATGGGAACCAGCATGAACCATTGAAAGGTTTTTAAGGGTCATGACGGTTTATGGGAACCGGACATAAACCCTTGAATGATTTTGAGAATATGTTTGATATTTTAATGCCCTTCAGGTTGAACGCGGATGCGAGCTGTAGCAGAGTCGAGACATCACACTCCTCCTCCTACGATCCTGGCGTACTCTGGAAGCCCCGGTGAGGGCTAGAGACTGAATTTTCCCTGGTTTGACACTTCGTGTCAGACAGGATCAGGCGCGTCCCACGTTAACCCGGGGGATTTGGGACGGGTCTTGACAGTGGTACTATTTTCCTTCGTTCTAGTTGAATCCCTTACTAAGGTTTTAATGAGACCACATTTATTATTGCACCGTCAAATCTTAACCAGTTTCAATGAATTTTCATATTTTCCTTCCAAAAAAATATTTAAGTGTTGTGCCTATTGCCTAACATTTAGAAATTTGATTCCCATCTCTTGAAAGTTGAAGCATGTAATTAGGAGTGAGAAATCGTCCCTTCTATTTTCGGTCCTTTCCATTCTTGGTGGTAGAAATGGCCGATCATCGGCGAAACCATCGCCTTCATGAACGAAACGCAGGACAAATTCGTGGGGAAAAGAATGAGAAAACACTTCCCAAAGCTCTTCAAAACAAACATATTCGGCGAGCCGATGGTCGTTTTTTGTGGCGTTGCCGGCCACAAATTCATTGCCAATAACGAGGAAAAGCTTTTTCTTGCATGGAGGCCGCACTCCATGCAGCGACTCTTCCGCTCCTCGTACCAAAAAGCCGCCACAAGTACCGCCACCATCCCACGAGCCGACGCGGTCCAAATCTACCGTGCGCCAGGCTTTCTGAAGCCAGAGGCGCTGGTTAAGTACATATATAGAGACTATGGACACTCTGGTTCAAGAACACCTGAAGCTTCATTGGGATGGGAAATCCACCGTACGTTGAAGTATACCATCTTGGTCAGATACTTGTGATGACTCTATCGGCTCGATTCTTCACCGGCCTTCATGACAACGAGCTCACAGAAAAATATGCCCACTTGATGAATGTCATCACATCGGGGCTACATACTATTCCGATCAACATCCCGGGAACCACCTTCCACGGGGCGATGAAGGCGGCGGACGCTATGAGGAAGGAGGTTCTTTTGTTGATCAAGGAGAAGAAAGCCGCCTTGTCAAGTGGGGCCCAAATGCATGACATCTTGTCTTTCATGCTCTTTAACGCCGACCCCACCGGTCGCCTCATACCGGAGAACGAAGCCGATAAAGTCATGGGTTTGATGGCCGGCGGCTTCCACTCCCCTTCGATGGCTACAAGTTTCCTTGTCAAGTACCTTGGAGAAAGACCAGAAATTTGTAACAAAGTTCGAGCAGGTACTTAATTAATTATTCACTAATTAAAAAAGCACGGAAATTTTGTGATGCATTTGATCATGAAATTAATCCTATGGAGACTATAATTGTAGACCACATTTATAAATCATATACATCTTACTACATATATACAAAGACACACACATTAATACAGATATAATCAGTCTGTATATATTATTATGTTATTTAAAATATAGTTTATGAATGTTGTCTATCTCCTTAATATTTATCATTAAATTATCTAAATTACGTGATTAATGGTTAATTTATTATGTGTTTATGTTATAGAACAATTGGAGATTGCAAGCTCGAAAAAATGCGGTGAACCGCTGAATTGGGATGATATACAAAAAATGAAATATTCATGGGGAGTGTCGCTTGAGCTGATGAGGCTGGTGCCTCCTCTTCAAGGAACATTTAGGGAAGTCATTACTGACTTCACCTATGAAGGTTACACAATCCCAAAAGGCTGGAAGGTACAAATATAATTATATGTATTTGTAATTAATTACTTGATTAATTAATTAATATATGCATTAGTGGGTTAATTAAATACTCTTAATTTTTGTGTAGGTGTATTGGTCAGCTAGTAGCACAAATAAATTGTCAGAATTTTTTCCGGAGCCGGAAGAGTTTGATCCAACTAGGTTTGCGAATGGAAAAGCTCCACCAACTTACTCAAACATTCAATTTGGAAGTGGCCCTAGAATTTGTCCTGGAAAAGAATATGCAAGGCTGCAGCTTCTGTGCTCTCTTCATCACATTGTCACAAAGTACAAATGGGAAGTAATCAACCCTAATCGCAAGATCGCCGGTGGTATGAATCCTATCCCGGAAGACTGCATTCACATCCGCATCCAGCCTCTTTCGACCTAATAATGTAATTTATCGATTGTCTTATATATATTTATACATTTGTTATTATTAGTGATATTCGTACTTCTCTTTAATACAAAAATAAATAACTTCACATTAGGCCGAATGTCTCAATCTTCCTTGTAAAATGTACCAATAATAATTAGTTTTGTAATAATATATTAATATACATGAATATTGGAATTTGTATATGTACATGTCAAGTCAAGCCAAATAATGATTGTATAAAAAAATCAAGTGAAATTATTATTATTATTTTTTAAATGGAAGTGAGATTATTCGGGTGATCTTTTATGTAGACATGACATCATATTATCTTTAAAAAAATTACAATTCCTCTTATTTAAGTATAGATTAAATTAATAAGTTGTGTTATAAACTAACATTACAATCCCTGTTATTCGTATCCACCTATATCATAACATATAAACTAATTAAATAGATTAGCTGATCATAATATATATAGTATCATATGCAATATTAATTTATCAAAAAACCCAAGTGATAAAATTAGAGGTTTATGAATTATTTTTGGTCTAAAATGGAAACTCGAACTAGCGGTAAAAAAGCTCGACAATGTCACTCGAGATTCCCACTAGACCCAAGTTGCGAGATTGCCACAGATCGGCTCGTCTGGACAAGGAAAAGCGAACCCTACCCTCATTCACGATCATTGGTGCTTGTAGCTAGCAGATCAAGGGTCTACTATTACTGTTTGACTGATCTTCTATTCCTTGTATTATGTGCAAGTATATCTTTAAACCGTTTTGGGAATTATTTTAAAATGAGGGGTTAAGTGTTGTTTATTGAAAATGGTTTTACACTAAAATAACAACTAGGTCCACTCACCCTTCGTGTTTTAAACCCCTCAAGTTTCTGTGGCGCACACAGACTATGAGGAGTTCAGTTGCTGCTCTGACACTCACCCCTGACGTGGAGTGAAGGTGACGGTTAAATCGGATATCGACAGGTAAAGTTTCTATGTATGATCATCAATTATGTACTTCCATGCTCTATGCTGCCGATGTTGGGTGGAATGTGCTTAGTTTTTACCGGGTAGGTTCCACCCAACTTTTTTAAAATGCGTCGTTTTTAACCTAAATGGCTTCGTCATCTGGACGTCATCGTCCAGGTGTCGGTCAGCACGCCTCGACCTTCATGCCATAAATGGACTTTCCGGGTCAAGTGTGTCAATTACCCTTAAAATATTGACGTTCACTAAAAGATTGAACGAAAAAGGTATTGAATATGTCAATTCTATTGATTCAGAGTGCAATATAAATGAATAATGAAAATAGGGTGCAACATGGAACTTTCAATCGAGTTCAATATGCATTTGAACTAAAAAATCTTATTGTTTTTCTTCTAGTCTTCATGGAAAATTTTGATTATATATATATATATATATATAATTATGCTATCTTCATACCTAACATAAATTCTCTAATTATACCACCTAAATCTTTTCCCTACCTACACTCCGATTCACCGTCCATCGACCCGCACGTGCATCGTAACCGGCCACTTTCGCTCCTCTACCGTATGATTCACATATAAAAGAATATTATAAGATCCTAAAGTCATCTCCTTAATTTCGTACGGCGATCAACATAATTAAATTAATATGTGCACAAAAATAAAATGAATCTTGGAATGGTACATATGTATATATATATATGTATAATATCATTCGATTTGACTATATATTTTATTGATGGTAAATTTAATTGACACTAATTAGAGAAAATGTTTACAAGGAGCTAGAAAGGAAACCATGGATGTTCAAAGCTCTATATAAACAACCAAAGCAGCTCCCCACAGTATACTATCTCTTCACTCATTTTAAGCCTAGCTTAATTATTAGGGCCAAGGGAGCTTCGACCTTTAGCAATGGAGTATCTCTACCTTTCCTTGTCCCTCTTCCTCCCCACCGTCACGCTACTTGCTTTCATCTTCCATGCTTTAAGGCCAAAATCCGAATCCAAAACCACCAATCTCCCCCCGGGCAGTTTTGGATGGCCGATCATCGGCGAAACCCTAGCCTTCCTAAACAATGACCATGAAAAATTTATGAGTGAAAGGATGAACAAGTACTCGACCAAAATCTTCAAAACAAAAGTACTTGGTGAGCCCACGGTCGTCCTATGTGGGACCGCCGGCCACAAGTTCGTGGCTTCCAACGAGGAAAAAATTTTCACCGTATGGAGGCCTACTTCCATGCAGAAACTCTTCCGCTCTTCTTACCAGAAAGCTCCTTCCGCTGTGATACCACGAAAAAGCGAAACCCACGTGGTCAGGGCTCCAGGGTTTTTAAGCCCCGAAGCCCTAGTCCATTACGTGGGGTCAATGGACACAATGGTGCTTGACCACTTCAAAGCGTACTGGGACGGCAAAGACGTAGTTGATGCTCACCACCTATCTCAGATCCTCGTACTCGGTCTCTCGGCTAAGTTCTTCATGGGACTAGAAGATCATGTTCGGATCGAAAAGCTGGTGAAGCTGATGGACACAATGATGCTGGCTCTTCACATTATGCCGATTAATATTCCCGGGACGACGTTCTATCGGGCGATGAAGGCGGCTCAGGGTGCCAGGGACAGCATTCAGGAGTTTATTCAAGAGAAGAAGAAGGTTATGGCGAGTGGAGTTAAAATGACTGATCTTTTGTCTTTTATGATTAATACTACTGACCCTGTGACGGGGCAGTGCATGCAAGAAAATGAAATTGCTGATAAGATTATGGGCATGGTGTCTGCTGCCTTCAATTCACCCGCCATGACTACCGCTTTCCTCCTCAAGTACCTTGCAGATAGGCCTGATGTTTATGACAAAGTCCGAACTGGTAATACATCATTTCTTCTCCCGAAATCTTTTTTCTTTTAATATATACATTAATACGTGTTACAACTTAAATAATCTGACACTAATTATTTATTTATATTATATAAATTAATAATATAGCTGTTAGGTCTACTTATAATTAATATGCTGCATATATAAAAACTTAACCTAATTAAACAGGCGTGCGAATATTATATGTACATCGATTCTATATATTATATGTGTGTGTGCTTTGCACGATGTAGCTACGTAAAAATTAATTGTTCATAGTCAAATTAATACTGTATAACTATATAAAAGAATGTTTTTTTTTTTCTATGTATATTAATTTACTGGTGCGTACATAGTACTACAGTTAATTTGTGAATGTACTGATGGAGTTTTTGGATTCACGTACGATTACAGAGCAGCTGGAGATTGCGAACTCCAAGAAATCTGGGGAGGCACTCAATTGGGATGATATTCATAAAATGAAATATTCATGGGCAGTAGCTCTTGAATCCATGAGGCTCATACCACCTCTTCAAGGAACCTTTAGAGAGGCCACAACCGACTTCACCTACGAAGGCTATACGATTCCCAAAGGATGGAAGGTAATTAATTAGAAACAAAATAAACTATAATTTTAATTAATAAATGCGTGGTTAATTTCATAATTACAGAGACCTCATCTATATCATAAACCAAACCCTAATAACATGGAGGCTTTTTTTTATAGGTGTATTGGACGGTTAGCACCACCGCGATGAACCCGGAATATTTTCCGGCACCACATGAGTTTGATCCGACAAGATTTGAACAGAAAGCAAACCAGATTCCACCTTACACGAACATCCCATTCGGAAGCGGTCCTCGGATTTGCCCGGGAAAGGACTACGCTCGCCTGCAAATTCTGAGCTTCATGCACCACGTTGTGATTAGATACAAGTGGGAAATTGTAAACCCTGATTGCAAAATCACTGGTGGCATGAACCCCTTTCCAGTTGATGGGCTCAAGGTCCGCCTCCAAGCCCAGGCCCAGCCCAAGTCTGCTCAAGACGATAATTAAGCCCCTTAAGCAATATATGAAAGTTTAGATGTCTTTTTCCACATGTTATGATGTATTGTATTTTTAATTAATGTTAATTATATGTTTGTATTTTATCTAATAAGAAGTGTTGGCTGCTAGATAGCCCAATGGGCTGTTTTCTAGCTAGGTTAAGCTCCAACCCAATTACGTGTAAAGCCACATGTATACAGTAATACATATGTGTACCATCTTATTTTTCTTGTGGAAAATAAAAATCTATCTCTAACTTTGAAAAATATTATAAATGATCGGTTTTATTTCATTTTTATGCATTAAGGTTTTATATTGTCGATAAAAAAATATTTTAATTAATTTTATATTAAAGGTGGTGAGTTAAATGTAAATATAATTTTGAAACATACAATATGCTTTTAACAAAATATCTAAATATAGTTTTTTTTATCTATAAATTTGTAAATTTGAATTGATTATTGATTTATATTTATATAAAAAATGAGAATTTATCGAGAATAATTATATAATTTATTAGTAATATAATATGATTTTTTGGATTTTTACTTATTTTGATAATATTTTATTGATTTGAATAATTTATGTATGTTCATTATGAGTTGTAGTATATATTAAAAGTTTAATTTTTTTAAAAAGTATTTTGTTAAATTAAGGCTTCCTCACAAATTGAATTCGGGCTACACATTGCTTTTAAAGATAGATAATATTGATTCATTTTTGTTGCAATACGAGAAAACCAAACAAAACTTCTTACCATGTTAAGAAAATTTAAAAATGAGATTCAATTTTAAAAAATTATTACCATGTTAATAATTTAGTGAATTATTAATTTAGTAGGTTATCTCGAAATTGGAAAAAGGTTAATAATATTATTTAATTAAAATTATATATTAATTTAATTATTGAGGTTATAACGTATATATGTTCAATTTTAAAATTGAATATATTATTGCATAAAATCCTGGAGCTGATAAACCGATCAAGTTCTGCTCTTAAAAATGATACAAATCTCAGGACATTATTTTTGGCCCAAGCAAATACCTAAACACCATACTGAATCATGAAAGTCAAAGGAAGGGCGTGGCAGTTAATTGCTTCAAATTAATTTGCATCATCATGATTCTAATTAAAAGGGAATTTTTGTTGGACCGTTATGTCCAAATAGTCTAAAGCATGACCTTTGAAATTGAGATTTCGACTCTAGGGATTGATCCGTGATTTGCTGTGTAATTTTTTTTGGGATAATTAAGAATATATTGCAAGAGGAAGACCTGGGGAACTAGGAAACACAAAGGCATCACAGCCTCAATCTCAACTGCTTAATTAATCTTCCATTGTTCTTTTTCCAATTTTGAGTTTTTGACCGATCACCATGCATATATAATCTTCCCGATTGCTACGCCCATTTCCCATGGCAATTGTGCCACTAATTGACTACTTATTCCGTCACTAAAATATCTTACCTTTTGGCGAAAATGATTTATAATTCTACTAATCAACATTCAACCATGGAAATTTTTACTTGCCGATCGACGATCTTCGCCCTCAAAAATGAAAACCAATCCTTGTTTCTAGCTCTTTTCTTTTTTCATCGGTCTTAATTATTTATCTATTTGTATCAGTCAACAATGCAACACCAAAACGAAACTTCCAATAAAATTCCAAACTTCCGCACTACATATATTTGACACGTGCGTAGTTTATTTTAATTTCCCTTAAAGCTCGAGTAGGATTAGTACGAATGCCTACTTGATACGGCGGTGTTTGGACAAATTAGGTGTACATTTTTTTTTTTATATCGATCAATTTACTCAAATCTATCACGCGATGTGGTATATCTAATTTACTTGGTACATCTAATTAGTACATGATACAACGTTTACACGAAGCATCAATTAATTAACGTGTTATAATATAAATAAAAAACGTAGATCCCGTGCCTCAAATTGAAGCTATATATATATTATTTATTAATATCCTCTTATATCATAACATATAAATAATATAAAATGGAAACTATAGCTCGAACTAGCAATAAAGGTTTGAACGTTCCATGATCGGACACTTTGGTGGAAAAAGAAAACATGGAATACAAAAAGCATTTGTTAAGCTGTGAGTATGTATAGGAAGGAAAATATAACATTTTCAAGTCCATGACATTTTTGGACCCACGTCTTCAAGAAAATCTGGTGACTAATAACCAAGGGCGGAGTTTAGTTAGAGCTCGTTATGCCGTAGTATGGTGCATATTATAAGAATGTAAAGTAATAAAAGTTTTACATTGGAAAAATACACAGTTTTATTAGCGGTTTATAAGGAATTATACATCTCTCTATTGTCAATTGTTTTTGAAGTAAAATTTCAATTTCTACATGGTATGAGAGTGAATTATCTTATTTGTAAGAGTGAACTGACACACGTGCTCCACATCACTCAACACGTGTTGTCGACGGGAATACTAATAATGCTTACTTATAATAAATCTTATACTAATATTACGTATTAAACTAACGAAGTGGCTTTGATACGTTATTCACAATAACCAGATTTTTGTCAAGCCTAACTCCTTATAAACTCTTAAATTGTGCAACTTTTCAGTTTGGAACTTTTATATCTTCACATTCTCCTCATACGTATTTGGGAATGAACAAAAATTTGTTATGTTATGTGTGTAATTTGTAAACATAAAGATTCTCATATTTCTCCTATAACATTCTCAGTATTAAAATTGAATTTATTGCATATTAAACACGCATGATTTTTCTAATAGTTTTTACATATATTTGTTAATATTTTTCTATTGCTTTTAGTACTACATTGTACTTACATTTTTGTTAAATTATATATATCTATATAATAGGCCGTTGAAATTTTTCTTATAATAAAACTAAACTTGAAGAGTATTAGTCCATTCGAAAAAATTTCTTACAAGGAAAGTATGGTTTTTTGAGTATGGAAAAAAAAAATTATCTCGAAATTCGAAAATTTGTATGTGAAGAGTTGAGCTTAATTATTAGCGTAAATATGTTAATAAAAGTTAGAACATTAAAATAATTGATGGTCTAAATTTTAATTTCGAACATGAGACCTTGTACGAAATATAGAGTTCAGTCACTTTTATTGCTGAAATCAACATTTTTTTATTGGAAATATATATATATATTTACCAACCAAATTTATGAACCAATTGAATATATATTTTTCAACTATGCATATTAATTAGGGATGAACATAAATTCATAAAAATTGAAAATTTATTCATTTAAATCGTTATTGGCACTCCGGTTTGGATTTGAATGGATAAAAATTGAACGATTTGAAAATCAAACAGTTATGCACAGAGTCGGCTATTTTTTACCAACGTAAAACTTAATTTTTAATACAAAATACAAACGGCCGGTCATCCATTTTATCACTTAGTTACATTTTCATCAAGTCTTGCCATTTCATGTTAATCAATTAAATTATAATAAATCCTCCAAAAGTCATATTATATGATCGAGCTGATATTCCAGATGATTTATCAACTTAAGAACATGCAAGTTGAGGCGAGGCTCCAAAATAGCGAAAGGACCAAGTACAACGAATATTATTGGTTCAGTTTTACTAGACTACTTTGAGATGGGTTGCATCCTCAACGACGTGTGAACTTACGCTTGGGAGCAACCTCCATTTTGTTGAGTGTGAGGCAAAGCAAATAAGGTAGCAGGTTGTCTAGCACGGATTGGTTCAGTTTTACTTTCCGATGTTGTATAGTTTGAAGAACCCCCTGATCGTAATGTAAATCTTTTGGTTGAGGACTACGATTTCTTAATTGGCGTGTGCGTGATACTATTTTCTTTCGTCCCAGTTGAATTCCTTACTAAAGTTTTAATGCGACCACACTTATTATTGCACCGTTAAGTCTTAACGAGTTTCAATGAATTTTTCATATTTTCCTTCCAAAAAAAATTATCAAATTTAAGTGTTGTGCCTATTGCCTATCATTTAGAAATTTGATCCCCATCTCTTGAAAGTTGAAGCATGTAATTAGGAGTGAGAAATCGTCCCTTCTATTTTCGGTCCTTTCCATTCTTGGTGGTAGAAATGATCGAAATATTTAATAATTATAGGAATTATTGTTCAATATTCAAACAGATTGACCAGTAAAACCGTGCTTGCCGTCTCTCCCACATTGGATACGCGAATAAAATATGATCGGCAGCCCCCAATAATGATGAAATAAGAGTGAGAATCAACTTAATTAGGAAAGGAACTCACACTGTAAATTTTTTTAATTAACGTTGAGTAATTAAGAAATCCTATAATTAAGAAAGAGAGAGGATCCATTCATAAGAAACTTTGGCTAGTAATTTATGCATGGAAAAGTACTTGCAGACTATATGCAGTAGTAATTTTGAAGCATGCAACCGCAATTCATTTTCTCCTGAAAAATCATAAAAAAAATTCAAATGGGTGGACAGTACTTGCAGCACGTAAGAAAGAAGAAAAGCTACAAATTAATTTCAACTGCACACAAGCAATCGATTGCGGGTCGTACGATCAAATAGAGAAAACAAATATATATATTGGTCGACTATTTTTATTTAGATCGACGTTATTTATTGATAACATTAATAATTATTTTTTAGGAATAGTAAGGGGTCCATTGGTGAATAATAGTAATTGGTTTCAAAAATATTGATGCAATACAAGTCCTATATAAAGGGCAGCTGGGCAGCCTGAAATGTGCATCAACTTAATTAAGTTGAAAAGCTAGCTATTAACATTGGCTATGGATACAATGGAAACTCTCTCCCTTCCTTTCTCAACAACATCCATTCCCATCTTATTATTCTGCACTTTAGCGCTCATCTTTTATGCATTCAAATCCAAATCCTCCAAATCCAACCTTCCTCCGGGGAGCTTTGGGTGGCCGATCATCGGCGAAACCATCGCCTTCATGAACGAAACGCAGGAAAAATTCGTGGGGAAAAGAATGAGAAAACACTCCCCAAAGCTCTTCAAAACAAACATATTCGGCGAGCCGATGGTCGTTTTTTGTGGCGTTGCCGGCCACAAATTCATTGCCAATAACGAGGAAAAGCTTTTTCTTGCATGGAGGCCGCACTCCATGCAGCGACTCTTCCGCTCCTCGTACCAAAAAGCCGCCACAAGTACCGCCACCATCCCACGAGCCGACGCGGTCCAAATCTACCGTGCGCCAGGCTTTCTGAAGCCAGAGGCGCTGGTTAAGTACATAGAGACTATGGACACTCTGGTTCAAGAACACCTGAAGCTTCATTGGGATGGGAAATCCACCGTTGAAGTATACCATCTTGCTCAGATACTTGTGATGACTCTTTCGGCTCGATTCTTCACCGGCCTTCATGACAACGAGCTCACAGAAAAATATGCCCAATTGATGAATGTCATCACATCGGGGCTACATACGATTCCGATCAACATCCCGGGAACCACCTTCCACGGGGCGATGAAGGCGGCGGACGCTATGAGGAAGGAGGTTCTTTTGTTGATCAAGGAGAAGAAAGCCGCCTTGTCAAGTGGGGCCCAAATGCATGACATCTTGTCTTTCATGCTCTTTAACGCCGACCCCACCGGTCGCCTCATACCGGAGAACGAAGTCGCCGATAAAGTCATGGGTTTGATGGCCGGCGGCTTCCACTCCCCTTCGATGGCTACAAGTTTCCTTGTCAAGTACCTTGGAGAAAGACCAGAAATTTGTGACAAAGTTCGAGCAGGTACTTAATTAATTATTCACTAATTAAAAAAGCACGGAAATTTTTTGATGCATTTGATCATGAAATTAATCCTATAGAGACTATAATTATAGACCACATTTATAAATCATATACATCTTACTACATATATACAAAGACACACACATTAATACAGATATAATCAGTCTGTATATATTATTATGTTATTTAAAATATAGTTTATGAATGTTGTCTATCTCCTTAATATTTATCATTAAATTATCTAAATTACGTGATTAATGGTTAATTTATTATGTGGTTATGTTATAGAACAATTGGAGATTGCAAGCTCGAAAAAATGCGGTGAACCGCTGAATTGGGATGATATACAAAAAATGAAATATTCATGGGGAGTGTCGCTTGAGCTGATGAGGCTGGTGCCTCCTCTTCAAGGAACATTTAGGGAAGTCATTACTGACTTCACCTATGAAGGTTACACAATCCCAAAAGGCTGGAAGGTACAAATATAATTATTTGTATTTGTAATTAATTACTTGATTAATTAATTAATATATGCATTAGTGGTTTAATTAATTAAATATTCTTAATTTTTGTGTAGGTGTATTGGTCAGCTAGTAGCACAAATAAATTGTCAGAATTATTTCCGGAGCCGGAAGAGTTTGATCCAACTAGGTTTGCGAATGGAAAAGCTCCACCAGCTTACTCAAACATTCCATTTGGAAGTGGCCCTAGAATTTGTCCTGGAAAAGAATATGCAAGGCTGCAGCTTCTGTGCTCTCTTCATCACATTGTCACAAAGTACAAATGGGAAGTAATCAACCCTAATGGCAAGATCGCCGGTGGTATGAATCCTGTCCCGGAAGACGGCATTCACATCCGCATCCAGCCTCTTTCGGCCTAATAATGTAACTTATCGATTGTCTTATATATATTTATACATTTGTTATTATTAGTGATATTCGTACTTTTCTTAAATACAAAAATAAATAACTTCACATTAGGCCGAATGTCTCAATCTTCCTTGTAAAATGTACCAATAATAATTGGTTTTGTAATAGTATATTAATATACATGAATATTGGAATTCGTATATGTACATGTCAAGTCAAGCCAAATAATGATTGTATAAAAAAATCAAGTGAAATTATTATTATTTTTTTTAAATGGAAGTGAGAGTGATTCGGCTGATCTTTTACGTAGACATGACATTATATTATCTTTAAAAAAAATTATAATTTCTCTTATTTAAATATAGATTAAATTAATAAGTTGTGTTATTCGTATCCACCTATATCATAACATATAAACTAATTAAATAGATTAGCTGATCATAATACTCATATGCAATATTAATTTATCAAAAAACCCAAGTGATAAAATTAGAGGTTTATGAATTATTTTTGGTCTAAAATGGAAACTCGAACTAGCGGTAAGAAATAAGGTTTGAAGGTTCCATGATCAGACACTTTGGTGGGAAAAAAAAAAGTGGCATACAAAAAATATTTGTTGACTGATTCGCTGTGTATGGGAAGAAAAATACAACATTTCAAGTCCATGGCATTATTGGTATAGACTCCATGTCATCAAGAGAATATTTCAAGTCAAGAATGGGCACAGGTGACCGGCGGAATTTGGTTAGGGCTGCATTATGCTGTAGTACAGTGTATATTACTACCGTACGTCTACAGGTAACGGGTAAGACTGATTAATACAAATACATATAATATTTCTGGATTTAGGGTTTATTTGCGAGCTCAAAAAAATCTAAAAGCAACTAATTAAATTTGGATGATTTACATGCAAACAGACGAAATTAATATTCTTGGGTACGTATTGTGTCACTAGATCAATACTATGTATGATGATTGGTATATGGATTAATTATGAAGTTATTATTGAGGATTAGTGAGTTCACACAACCAGAAAAGTTCAGGGGCCCAATGAGATTTTTCCCGACGTAGGGAATATCCGACTAATCTCGCTCTATCCGACGAATTTTAATGTTACTCGACGAATTTTATTGTAACCCGATGAATTTGTATTCGTCGAGTTAAGTCTTTTTTTTTGTAGTGTCACGTAGGATCGATGTAGGAAGGTCAATTATACAATCCCAAAAGGCTGGAACGTACGGGCGTCCATATACGTATATTCTTAATGAGTAATTATGAATTAGTGGGTCCATTAAATCAGAGGTTTATGAATTATTTGCTTCAATCCAAATTATTTGTCGAAAAACAACCCGTGATAAAATTAGAGGTTTATGAATTTTTTGCTTCAATCCAAATTATTTTGATGTAAAATGGAAACTCGAACTAGCAATAACAAAATAAGGTTTGAACGTTCCATGATCAGGAACTTTGATGGACAAAAAAAAAAATCGTTGAAGCTGTGCGTATGGGCAGGCAAAATACAACATTTCAAGTCCATGGCATTATTGGTATAAACCCCACGTCATCAAGAGAATATTTCAAACACGTGTATATAAGAATTGGATCGGATTATTGTAGAGAATATTATATACATGCGAAGTTAAGGAAAATAATAAAATATGAAAAATATTTGGTTGATTTGCTTTCCATGCTTCCCCCACCCATTATCTTGAGTCTCGTCTGCCATGGCTGCCTGCTATACTTGGATTGATTTGTTGATTATCAAATCTTTCGTAATGTAAGTGTGATAATAGGAATAATTAGTTTCTAGTATATCGTGCAGATAGTATCTTTGCAGGAAGTACGTAACTAATTTTGAAATTAACAAAATCGAATTGAAACGTAAATTTAATTAGTATATACAGATTATTAAACTATTACTAATTTATTTAAATTTTATAAGGAATGTTTTTACACGATGTTTTAAGAAACTCATAATTTCGCTTATCGCATTTACGTATTGAAATTTCGACAATCAACTAGAAGAGAATATACACAACTACTCTAGGCGAGTACAAGCTTTTTCCATTTCTAATAATCAAATTAAATAAGTTGCTGACACTAGCAAATCAATCAATTAGTATTAATCCAACAAAAACATAATTTTAAAAGTAACAATAACATTAACGTTAACATTAATATTAACATTAACATTAAAGCAAATACTTAAAAAAAAATTGTATCTCTAGGGCCGGAATGGAATATCGTATGTAGTGTAGAATCAAATTCGAAACTCTTTACTGGGATTGGAACAAGTAAGGAATGAGTGACCACAAACTCTGCTTAAGAGCTCAACATATAGTTGGCTCAAAACAAGGGGACTTCCAACTTAGCCTTAGCTGACAAAGCTTTCTCTGAAGCGACAAGAATAGGCTCATCAAGAAGAAACGGCGATAAGGCATAGCTGTTCCAAAACTCCAAAGAGGCTCTGAAAATTACACATTGTTTCTTGAGAGACGGTTCATTATCAACCGACTAGTCACTTCCTTATATTTCCCACCAATGTCGGACTAGTGCCCATTGAAGCCAATGATGAGTTTGATCCATTAGGTTCTTCGATTTGTTCAGAAAAAGAAACAAGAGATAAGAAAACATCTTTGATTACGATTAAAAGGAACAATCTCAAATAGCTAGACCAAGATCAAATTTCTTGGTGAACATGATCTGCCATAATCTCTTCGATCCCTTCATTTATGTGCCAGAATAAAGAGAGATTTAGTAGGAAAGTGGAAGAAACTTTTTTGTATATGAAAATCAAAGGAAGTGGGAAAGCTACAGTAATTCTTTAGAAAAGTTCGATTCTCTTTGTCTTCAAGCTTTCATTCCTTAATTGTGCTGTATGAATAAGGACCAAGTATGTATGAGCATTCGCAATCCAAGGCATAGCCCGTCACTGTACAGATCGTTTCACTTTCACTTTGGCTTAGTTTTTTTTTTTTCTTTTAATACCAGGATACTGAATGGCGAATCCAAAGAGCGAGATTATATTATATAAATATTAGTTGGCTCCACCCGAGAACTGAATCTAAAACCTCTCACTTGATAAGTAGAACACTAAATGGCGACTTTAGGTCTTAAATTTAAGTTGATTATAATAAAAATGAAACCACATCATCCAGTTTACTTATTTCTTAATTTTTCATAAACTCCATTTTATCGCTCTTGGTCAAGCTTTATTTAGTCTTTCTGAAAATGGAAGGCTAGCTCTTCCAGAATGTGAGAAAATTTGGGTCCATCTGTGTGTGCTTACCATGTATTTACTTATTTCCTAATTACTGATTAAACTTGAAAAATCTACCGGGTCAAAATTTAAAAAGTAGAATAGATTGAATAACTGGTAATAGTCCAAGTAAGAAAGTAAAAATGTAGGGTATATTACCGACTAAACTTGTAAGATAATATATCAAAAGATCGGCATGATATGACATATACTGATATACCAACTTATGTCAGTCAAGTCCAATTGCACGGCTTTCAAGGATCCGAATTCAGCCAAATACTATATAGTCGGCTTGTTTTTTTTATCGAATTTAAATTTAATTGGCTGATTTTTTTTTCATCCGAATCACCTTTGAATGATTTAAAATAAAGTCGAACTTAAATTATATGAAGTCAATGATTTTATTATTATCTAGCATCATGGTCGATCCAACCACACTAAAGAAATATGATCGTATAGTATAATTTGTCTTAATTGGAACAAATTTAATAAGGCGTTATTTCTTTTTTCGTTTTTTTGTTGAATTCGTTGATTTATAAAATTCATGAGATCTTTTTAATCATCTTAAATTTTTGACATTTCAAGAAGAAGACATTTCGATAAGAATCCAGAAAACAAGAGGTAACTACACACCAAATGTAACATGTGATCAGTAGATACCCATCAAACTAATTAATTAACCATTTACTGCTGTAATGGATCTTCTCTGCGTTCTCAGTTGAGTGCATAAGTCGAGTTCACAAAATGAAGGGAAGCCTTGGGAAACAAGGCACCGTAGAAAGATCCAGCTACGGCCCAGCAGCAAAGTACCGCCCTTTCGGGCGCGAGTGATCGAAAGTGAGTGTTGAAATGATCGAGGCAAGATCACTGAAAAACACTGGAAATTTCGAGCTTCCTTGCAACTCAAGTTTCACGCTTTGCAAACTCCTTGTATGTAGAGCGCTTTTGATATGGAGGTGGTGGGATGGAGAAAGTTGAGAAACTAAGAAATGTGAAATTCCAAGTTTTCTGCCGGCGGCACTAGCAGCCAAGGCCGGTGAAGTGGCTGCCGCCTGCTGGTAGTCATAGAGAAGTAGTGAGAGAGGGGGAAGATAGAGAATGACGTGACTGACTGAGTTTTCTGTACAAATACATTATATTTAGCGTTCAATTAGATTGCTAATTGGGCTTTAATGGATTTATTTCTTTTAACCCGTCAGATTTGGATTTGGGCCTCAACTGGCCCAAAAAAGAAAAATCCAAGTGATTCGCTTAACAAGCAGAAGCAAATATGCCAGCTCCTCAATTTATTTATTTTAATCTGAGCTTCTCAGTGTTTGTAAACAGAGCCGCTTTGGAAAACTCTTTGTACCTTCTGAGAGTACCTCTGAAAAAGTTGATCAGTCTTGAGCTGTGATCCGAAATGCTTGCACACGATGACTTCAATGGCAGCTCCTACACGAAGAGCACAACCTTCAACATAAACAGGAGCATCAAGCTTTGGAGGGAAATATATTTCGTCCAACTTCACAATGCTAATAAGCCCCTTCATCCCCAACACCGCTCCTTTCATTTCAGAGGCACTTGGGATGTAAATGGGTGCGTTGAACGAGTCAAGAAGATCCTCACTTACCAAGCCCTGCCATTCACCAAGCTCAATGAATCAAAAACGAAATCTTAAAATTTGAGAGTTTTACTCATAATTATTTGGTTGTTTATCTGCAAGGGCAAGTCCCGCGCATTCGAAAATATGCATGAGAGTTGACTCTGAGGCCTCCACGCGACAGGGCATTAACCCTCTTGGACTTCACTGGAGCTACTAACATGGCTGATTCTTGCTTTGTTCCACGTCGTGGACTCTTCTTGAGTGACATGCTCCGGAGCCCTGCTCAGCCAGTGAAGCGAAAATCGGGCAATAGTCTGCCGTGGAAGGAGCATGGAACTCCGGCTGCCATGTAGGTTCTTTCGGGTGGGAGCGCTTGAAATAGCATGAAGTCGTTGTACATGGAATTCAGACAGATGGGTTTCAATGCCTTCAAGTTCGAACTTGAGCTTCACAGCTTTGAGGATGGCTTCGACACAGGCCAAGGTGTTGGGTCCAACTGAGCATCCCAGATTGGCGATTCTAAACAATGGCGTTTCCTTCGCTTTGAAATTGTTCTGAATTGTGCGGTTCTCTTGGATGCTGTTTCTTAACAAGGCCTTGGATTCCTCGAATCCCTCTCCCTATCATCGCATACAAACAACAAAACTAGCCGTTAGCTTAGCCAAATCACAAGAACATAATATTACTTTTAGTGAGGAAATAAAAGGGAGAGACGGATACCTGGTACTTGGAGTTCTGCTTGTAGCTGTCGAGGCCATTGCCGCCGTTCATTGCAAAGGATTTTTCCATACCCAATTTTGTTAGATAGAGGATGTCATTTTTCTCTGACCTCATGACTTCTTCATACAGCTTCTTAAATGAATAAATAAAAAGGAAGATTACAATTTTAATTCATGTAAATACACTGATGATCAGATCAGTTCAAATTAGCAATTTCGCCGGCCAGTACACTACACAGTAGAATTGGTCGGATAAATTGACCGTTCACCGGTTTGATACTATTGAAATAAAGAATAAAAGAAGTGTTTAATTTCTTTATGAACAAGCTCCATCCAAAATTCCAAAGGAAAAAAATCCATCAAAACCAGGTACTTATCAATTTTCTGTGTCTCTGCCGGCGGCATTTAACCTGAAAAAACAACTTTTTACTCATGTACATTCTCTTTCTTCATCCCCTAATCTATTCACACGCAATACGACATAAAAAAGAAGGTCGGGAAAAAAAGCCTCAAAATTACATAACAAACAAATATTTCACTCGAAACCACTACTATATGTATTCATGGTTTGTGCTGCGCATAGATTGAGGCTCGGACTGCTTGGTGAGAAGTGAGAGCCTTTCCGTTCACAAGCATCTGTTCTATGAAATCCACCCGAAATGACTTGAAATCATAAAACTGGCCAATATACAAGAGAAACAGAAGAGAATTAACAAAATCATCATATTCATTGATTAATCAATAGAGAAAGACTGATCAATTGTTACAGTATTTCATAAGAATCAGCAATCTGACATTCCATTAGTATGATTTTATTCAAATCACCTAACCTAATTAGTACCATACGTTTCTCTCTCTAAACTCTCCAACCTCTCTCTAAAGAGAAAAAAAAAAAAAAAAAACCTACAGCCGTTCTCTCTGGGGTGGAGGTTTGTTCAATCTCCACCACTTTGGCGGTAGATTTGGAGGAGACTTCCACCCCCCCTTCCCTTTTCCCTTTGTTTTCCTCCTGGTTTCTCTGTATCTCCCTCACTTCTCCCCTCTGAGATTTAGTGTCCAGTATCTTACCCCTGTTTTCGTCGTTCTTGGTGTCCGATCTAGGCTAGGTGGTGCTGGTCGAGCTCATGGTGGACCGATGATGGTAGGATCTTGTCCATCTCAGTATGATTCGCCGGTATCTTGGCCTTTTTGGCCACTTATGCTTTTCATGTTTTCAGTTTGCTTTCCTTATGCCCCTGTTTCTCCTCACCAAACCACACACATCACTTCCCACTCTCCATCCATAATGTTTTCTCCCCAAAATCCTTTGCCTTTAGATCTAGTTTACTCTCTGTTTTGGCTTCTCCACCGAGTTCTATGACTGATTTGTTGGTCATTTTTTACCTTTATGATCGCCTAAGTATGCTAATCTTTGGTGGCCTTGTGTTTCCAATCCATGCTCTACTGATCGTTCTCTTTGATTATGGACTTGTTTGTGTTCTGCTATGGTGGTGTACTAGTCGGATGTGGCGGCTGGCAAAGCTTACCTTAGTTTCTAGGGTTTATTTGGGTTGTATAATGTTTTGGAATTTCATTTGTTTTGGGCTTTTTATTTTCTGGGTTTTTTAATTTTTAATTTGAGTCTTTTAATTCTTGTTTGTATTATTGGACTCTTCTAATCAATGAATATTTATCCTTTCGACCAAAAAAAAAAGCAGTAAAATGAACATTATTTTATTACGTTAATCCTTTCAATCAAACAAAAAATAAATGGTACGTCTAAATTGCATGAAAGAAATACCTTTTCTTTCCAAGAAAAATTGACATGCCGATAAATGGGATCCAATATTGTTAGCTGATCTCCTACTTTGATCTGTGAGAACAAGTTTACAGTTGAATCTTAAATCAGTTGAACTGGTATAAAAAAGGGATATGGTTTCTGTTTCTCACTTATTTATTATGTGGCTAACTCTTACCGAATCATACTGAATGCCATAAATTGACACAACAAAGCATATTTGATTTGAATCACATGCCAAGTAGTACCTAAAAGGGAAAAAGAGAATATAAAACTGTCAAGAAAAAAGCAAAAGAACTAAGAATACATATTCACCTAGCACCTGGCGGTCTCTCTCACATGGAGAGAGCAAGCTCAAATTATCAATCACTTCAAAGTCCGCGATATCTTAGTTCGATATATTCGTAACAGTGCAACATGAACTTTGGTAAAAAATAAACTTAGGCATTCAAGCAGATATGCAAGGTGGCCAGAGGACTTACAGTGGAGCAACATTCTCGTGATTAATAAAGAATAGCACTTTTCCCACTAGTGCTACTGCCTTGTTCAGACCCTCAGACAGGATATCTACAGTTGCTCTTCTATAGGAGTTCACTTAAGAAAGAATATGCAAACAAACAAAGTCAGTATTTTTCCATCGAACAGATAAAATATTGGGGGCAGGCTCACTCAAACTCAAAAATAACCATAAGCTACTACACATGAAAGAGTAGTGAAGCATACAGTTTACTGCAGCCAAAGATGATGCTAAAGAAGCAAGTCGTTTAGATCTGGCATGTCCCTGTAAAACAGATTTTTTAAGGACAAGCACATGTCGTGGAATATATGCAAATGTGGCTAAAAACTAAAGAAAGGCATTACCCTTAACAAGTTATCTAGCTTGTCAAGAAGGTTAACAATCTTTTGAACCTCCTCAATAGCATTGAGACCAGGATCCTTTAAAGCAGCAGCCTCAAAACCAGAAAGAGCCCTTTCATAGTTTTCTAGATATTTGTTTACCTGAAACAGAAACGCCATGTTATAATTGTACACAAAGTTAGTTATTGAACTTGTACTTGCTACCTCCTTGGGTAGCATGTTTATACAGAAGGTGGCAATGAACTTAAGTCATGCAATTCAAGTGACTTTTATATATCCTCCTCTTTACTTAACAAGAGAGAGAGAGAGAGAGAGAGAGAGAGAGAGAGAGAGAGAGAGAGAGAGAGAGGAAAAAAACAGAATATTATATTTTACTGTTTCCTATTCTCTCCCCTTATATTAGCACAGCTCTGTCTATAAACAAAACAGATATTGTCATAGAAAATAAAGATTAACTAGTAGAAAAATTGGAGAAACATATGAATAATTTCAGACACGAAGCAGAAGGAAAACTGAACTCACAATGGCAGAGTTGAAATACAGGTCTGGATTGCAATTCATTCTTTCATCTTTTTCCTGGGATGAAATGTTAAAAAAATTAGAATAATTATTATGGTTGATAAAAGAAAAAAGCCTAATTTGCAGCATATGGATAAAGTATCATTCCACAGTAGAAAAATAAATGACGAATCACTTTAGCATACACCACAGAAGATCTAACAACAGGAAGGAGGTCCCCAAGGAAGTTCTTACTTTACAAACTTACAGCATTTTGGTATGCCTTCAAAGACTGCAGAAGTTTGGCGTGGTCCCAAGCTCCAGTCACAAAGAAACTTGTAAGACATGCATTTCCAAGATTGTCTATCAATAAGGTTAGGCAATCTTAGATAGAAAACATAAACAATAATCTTAAAAACTAACCATAGAAGCAATACAAGGGCCTGAGTGAATCACTCAAAAGTATTTTTTCTTATGCATGTATAAGGTAGGTGCTATTGTGGATAAATATGCAACCAAAGGATGAATCGTCAACTTATTTTTTCTTATACCGGTCAATTTCAAACTAAGCCAATCCAAGGCTAGCAAGCATCCAAGGCAATTGCAAAGCAAACCAAGTGTAATATGCTATACAATATATCAAATACAAATCTTACTCAAAGCTGAAGAATATACTACTTTGTGAGATGGTTGACTATGAGATCTTACACCATGAATTCCCATCCTTGACATCCAACGTTATGGCTTCCTTGGCATGGAGAATGCTTTCATCAACAAGTTCTGCCTCATTATCAGTACCTAGAAAATATGATGAAATCTCGGTCAGTCTAGTGATGCACACATCATGGAAAATAAGCAAAAATGAGTTGTGTAATAAAAGATTGCCTTGAGCAATTTTTCTTTCGAGCATTGACAGTTGACAAAGTATCTGTTTGTGAGGGCCCTGCGCCAAGACACAATATAAGTGGCTAGCATAAAACTTACTTTAAAATGCCTGGAGTGGTGAAGTGATATATAAACACATTACTGAATGAACAATAACCTTGGTTAGTGCAAGGGTAAAGCAGTTCTTGGCTGAAGATAGATCCCCCTTCTTCCAAATGCAGTTACCTAAACATAACCAAGCATCTGCAAGAGATGGATTCAACTTAACCTGCAGCGTCATTCATTAAATTATTTTTTTCAGAAAGTGCAATACAGCTTGATCATTACAAACATGTTGAACTACAGGAAGTTAGAGTACAGTGCATTTTTGCTTACAGCCTTTGAGAGATGATCCTCAGCTTCTTTTTTATAGTCTGGTAATACATCTAATATCTTTCCTCTCAGATATTCGTACTTTGCACGTTGTGCTGGAAGTTTTCTTTGCTCTGGAAAAGGACATAGACATAATGTTTTACACTTTACTGAATGATTTATAACACAACCATTGAAGAAGCAAAGAACCGAATCAATTTCTCTCAATTTGTAGCATCTATTCCAAGTTCCTACTACCGTGTCCCAAAGTTGGTGCTTCAAAGTTCAAACAAGCATATCAACGAAAACCCACTAAACAGAGCGCAAAAGCTTTACACGACAACGGGCACCTCCGATGGCTTTCAAAAACGGCAAAATGAAATGGGTAGATGGAGAAATTACCAGGAGGAATGGAATCGAGGAGGCCGAGAGCGAGATCGGATTCGGTACTTAATTTGGCGGTTTTGTCATCTGGTTTGGCTGGAAAGTAGGTGTCTCGGACCAGGTAAAGAGCTTCAGCAGCTCTTGAGGCTTTGGCCAGTGCATCGTCTTCCACGGCTTGACTGCTCATCGTTCCTCACGCACGCACAGAGAGAGGCAAGCCAACCGTTACTGTGTGAGTCTGAGAACGCCCGTTACTGTGTGAGTCTGAGAACGCAAAAGGACAACACGACACAGGGACAGGGAAATGGGTTCTAAGTGCGTCGTTTTCGTCCTTGAGAAATTGGGCCTAATTTGTTAAATGTGGGTAAAACATGACCCATAATAAGAATGCTCTGATCCCACGGTCATGGTTCATCCACCAGACTTGGATTACTGTCTCCATAGTAATATAGAATACGAGATGCACAAGAACAGACCCTCTTCAAGTAAGGTCGTAAGAGGGCCTGTGGCACGGTCATGGCCCATAATAGGCCCTGTGCGTCTCTGTGAAGTTGGGCCAACTTCAGCCCCGATGAAGACCAACTTATTATTATTTTAGGAAAAATGATACTTTATTATCTTATAGTTTATAATTTACACTTTATAACAGATTTATATCTAAATTTTCAATGTTATAATTTTTACCATAAACTCTTCAAATCGTTATAATTTGACACATTTGTTAAATTTTTTTGTCAATCTGAAATGGGATCCACACTTTAAAACAATAAAATATTAATTTAAATTTATAAAAAATATTTATTTTGAAAAAAGTCCAAAAATATTTTAATTTTTATTATCTGAAAGTAATTTTTTTTTTTGGATTTTTAATTTTTTTAAAAATATTTAAATTAATATTTTATTTTTTAAATTGTGGGTCCCATTTCAGATTTGACAATAATTTTAATAGAGAGGTCAAAGTGTAACAATTTGAAGGGCATATGGTGGAAATTGTAACATTTGAAAATTTATGTATGAATTTATTATAAGGTATAAATCACACGGTAGTGAAATATAATTTGTCCAAATTATAACTGATTTAGGGCTGTGATATGTTATTAGGTTAATATTATTCTTCAGCCAAATTTCATCATATTTCCTTTGAATATGCATTCATAAAGTTAACGTTCTGGCTAACTCTCTAATTAAGATGGGATACTCTTTACCAATTATAAAACAATAGGTCAGAACTCCTTTCTAATTCGTCAAAATAAACGTTATGTTTTAATTTTCTTAATAATAGTTGCTTAAGGGAATTCTCCCTTTTGATTCTTCTTTCTTTTATTTAAAAAAATATTATTCCTCCGTTAGTAGAGGAAAACAAATTAATTACAGACGTAAATTTAAACAAAAAATTGATCGACGAGGACATTGGACTAAGGATAATAGTAATAGCTAGGGTGCGACATCGTTTGGTTGGTTAAATATCAATAAGCAAACAGATAAAATTGCACTACGAAATCAGTTAGGAGGAGAAATCAACTTTGGACTTTGTGGGTTCGGCTAATTAGTAGCGAATAGTAATATCGTTAACTTATTAAACAAGCAGGTGAAATTGCACTATGAAATCAGTAAAGAGAAGAATCAACCACTTTGTGGTGGGTTCGGCTAATGATTAGCGAATAGTGATTACGGGATTAGGGTGTGCCATCCGAAATTGGTTAAGAAATAACGACTTGCATTATTCTTGTCCCAGTACTATATAATCCGTATACGTACTAGTCATTCCTTCTCAATTTTATCCATGACAAACACACCTTCGCGACGGCAGCAGTTAGGCTATGGCGTGTGTGAAGTCCACCGACAAAAAAAATCCTAAAATAATGGTCAACCAATGTCAACGCTATCCGCCTGAGTATTCATACTGTTAGCGTAAGATGCATGGTCAACCCTAAAGTGATCAATGGCCAGTTTTCGGTAGAAGAGAAATTCTTGGAAATATTTATTTATTTTTATTTTCAAAGACTTCATTTATAAATATCATTATAAATATCAATATGATGGTCGTTATTTTTAGAAATAATTATAAATTAGTTCATTTTTTTAGATGTAATATATAAAGTAATTTATTTACTGTATTATTAAGATTTTTATTGTGTTTTTTATTGTATTATTTTTTAAATTTTTTAATACCGTTTATACTTTTTTAACAGATGTAGATGAAAAGTTTTCAAATTTTAAATATTAATATTTTGTATTCGATTTTTAAAATTATTTGAGATAATTTTAATTAAATTTCATATAAAGAATCGTAATGTCAACAATATCTCCGCTACAATACCATTCATTCTAGAATGATGAAGATTACTCTTGTTCCTCTTCCCACCATAATTCCTAGCTTTTTTCGGGTGGAACACATATACACCCACGATTGCTTATCCACTTATTTCAATCGGGATCCAATCATCAATTATCTTTTGCCAATCAAAATCAGAAGGATTGAATAGAAAGGGAGCCCAAATAAGATACTTATACATATTATACTTAAAATAGGTAAATAAGTCCCAAAAAATCTGAAGGATAAAAAAACGAAAGCAAGATTTTGCAAAAATCTTTTTTGTACCAAAATTCCATTAGAACATGTACTTTATATTTATATGCTAACCTAAATGTTGAAACTCATCGTCTGATTTCCTCGAAAGACTCCATTTTTTATAGAAAATATGATCAAATTCAAATGTGAAAATTTGAATAATCAGATAGAAAACTCTAGAAAATTTAGAAAAAAAAAGGTGTGTTTCATAAATCCGAAAATTATGAGATTTTGTACGCTCACTATATATATGATATGTAATGGTACGCTTGTAATTTTGTAAAAAATAACGGACTAAAACTAATGATGCATTTTGACAAACAGTTAAAAAATCAATTTGTTTCTTATTTATGATTTCTATATATGGTAGTAAATTAATTTATAATTTGAACTCAAAAAAATGACTTATATATTATTATCCCTTATTTTTATTTGTTATATATATATATAAGTTATTTATAATTTTCTTAGCAAACATTCCCAAACTTCATTGTGCATATATAATAATAATCATAATTATATGGTGTTTGATGCTTTAAGCTAACGTTTCATTATTATTATTATTATCATAATTAAATCTAACAGATTATATATGTACGTGGAGTAAAAACCAGTCTAAAACTGTTGAATTTTAAAGTTCAGCTCACCATGCCCTGAAACCAGAAGATTAAGCAACGATATCAACGCCTAGATTGGAATCAATATTGGAGTTTAAAGGGTAATTTGTTGAAAATAAAATTGTTGGAAAGGACGAGAGTAGACAAATGGAAGAGGCATTTAAATAATCTTGCTTCCTATGATTTAAGGATTAAGGTGGTATTTTGGTCTTCTTTTTGTTGTTGTTGTTGGAGTATTTTGGCCCGTGGGCCCAAACCAAGCCCATGAAAAGACGTAAAAAAATTAAAAAATTAAAAAATTTGCTTGAAATTTCAAAAGCTTCTAATAAAGTGTAAACGATTGCGGGCAGTGACTCAGTGAGTCACCATAGTCGGCACCACCACCGCCACGTCATAATAGCAATAGCTGGAAATGAAAATTTGGAAGGCAAGAATTGGGTCCCACGCGCATTCACAGCGAGAATTCGCATGACAAGGAGACACCAGACCACCTCAAAGTTTGAAACACATGTTCCTTCTCCTTCTACTTCGCCGCCCTTTCCCAGCCCTTTCAAGTTTCAAGTTTCACCCCAAACGCGCGTTTTCCTTTATTTTTTTCTCGTTCTTAAATAAAAGGGAACGCTTGCGTCCGTTAGTTAAAGTCTTGTACCCGTGTCCTTGTCGGGTACCTATGTTCGTGCTTGCTCTTATGGATAAAATTACTGTTTAATAGTATTATTTTTTTCCCATTCAAAAAATAAGGATAATTATATACATTGGTTATTTAAAATTTTCAATTATCATAGAGATCAATTTTGCTAAAATAAAAATCAATCAAATTGATTATTGTTTAGTTTTCTTTTTTAAAATTGAAAATTATTTAGTTTTTTTATATAAAATTAAAAATTGTTTAGTAATTCTTATGAAGTTGACCACAAAATTTCATTTTTGTTTAAATGTTTTCTTTATTTCATACATAAAAATGACCAACGTCCAACAATCTCTATATCAATTAGAAAGAAATTTAATTTTTGCTAAGAAATTTCATTTTTGATTATGATACTATAGAAAGAAATTTTATTAAAGCAAGTGAATAACGAGTAGCTCCAAAAAAAAAAATTAACACACGTAATGTCCATTTTGCAAATGCTGTCTAATTTTTCCGAAAGGAAATAATATATACTGAAAAAAATAAGTTAGATTGTCGATGTATTCCTAGTATTTTTATTTTTATCTACTGAAAAAATAAGTCAGATTGTCAATGTACTCTTGCTTTTTTAGCCTGCCTTATAGCGGTCTCTACATACCCACCGAAAATCCAATCAATCTCATAATAAAAGATTTTTTTTTTTAATTTTCCAATTTTCAGATTTTCCAAATTTCGACTTATCTTTTAATTAAACTGAAACCTTCTATAGGATTTTAATTATCACACTAAAAACACCTTATACACACTTGTACAATGTTCCCTTTTTTTTCTTTTTTTTTCCCTTTCTATACGTTATTGATTTTCAAACAATATCATTATTTCCAATAAGAAGATTTATTAAATTTGGTATTAAGTAGTGATTATTCATTATTGTGTACAATATGTCAAGAACTCTTAAGATTAAGATTGACTAATTATATCTGACACATAACAACAAGAAATTTATTATTATGTGTGAAGTGGCTTAATTAATTGACTTCCGTTCACATTTCTTCATCAATGGTAAAATACCAAACAGCTCAGTTCACAGTTTAACACCACACACATCTTCCACAACTCCATGTTTTTTTTTTTTTTAAAGCTTTTGAATTTATCTTATTTTAAAAATATTCCGGCTTTGATTGACTCGCTCTTTCTACAATTCTACTATATATAAACCCCATTCAACGTTTTTCCTCACAATGCAAATTCCAACCAACCAACCTTTCTAACCAATTTCAGTTTCCATCAACACAAAACTCCCTTCTCGCTTCTCCAAAAATGGGCAATTACATCTCCTGCACTCTGGCCACGCCTCTCATCAAGAGCTCCAAATCGGCGCGTGTCGTCTTCCCCACCGGCGTCGTCAGACAGTTCCGCGAACCCATCAACGCGGCGGAGCTCATGCTGGAGTGTCCCAACTCGTTCGTAGCCAACTCCAGGTCTCTCCACATAGGCCGGCGATTCTCCGCTCTCAGCGCCGATGAGGAGTTGGAGTTCGGCAACGTCTACATCATGTTCCCGATGAGGCGCCTCAATTCTATAGTCACGGCCCCCGACATGGCGGTGTTTTTCATGGCGGCGAACTCCGCCGCCAAGCGTATTTCCGGCGGTAAGGGGAGGATCTCGCCCGAGGGAGGCGAAGGAGAAGGAAGAGAAGTGGCGGCAGTGGTGAAAGAAAGTCCGGAGCAAATTGATCAAGGACCGTCGAGATTGAGTTTGGATGGCTTCGAGGGGTTACAGGTGGCGGAGTTTCAGTATAGATTAGCTGCTTGCCGGTCAAGGAAGCCCGTGCCGGTCAAGCTGATTACCCAATTTTATTACTTGGTACTTAGTTCTTACTACTAAATTACTAATAATGTAAAGATTTATTCCGTTTCATTTGCATTATAGTTTTTACACAAATATTTGTCACGTAACTCATTTTATATAATAAACATGGACATCGCAATTCTCTCAATTACACAAAAGTTGATGCAGATTGTATTATTTTTGTCAGGTAGACCTGTTTTTAATCACTTCCTAAAAACGACCATACCATTTTTGTTACAAAGAAAAATACAATCATGTAAAGAAGAAACGAAAGAAGAAGAGAAAATCATAGAGAAAAAGAAATTTACATTTGCCAACATTTCAGATAGTTGGTGGATCGGGTCCTCGCACCATATTTTCTTTCGAGAGGTAATTTTTAATATGTTCTATCATATTCTTCTAATATTATTTTTTTATATCTTACGCACATTTCTGATTGAAATATTATTTTTGATCTTCAACCTTATTAACTTTATGATAATGAAAATATTTAAATGATTAAAAGTTCTCCAACTTTATTAACTTTTACGAATATAATTTTAACATGAAATTTTTTAAAATAAACAATTCCCATCATATTACATATACAAAATCAATTCAATAAATCAAAAAAATAATATAAGAAATTGCCGCCAGAACAAAAAACAAAAACAAAAAACCAACTGATACAAGCACTAATAAGGGTACGAAGAGCAAATATATAATCCGCATGTGGTCACACAGATATTCACAAGCGTCGCATTTAATTTATTAAATTTCTCCTTCTCTAAGGGTTGTCACATACATACTCACAAGCCTAAGATTCAAGCTGTTGAATAACATATACATCTCATTCATTAGTGACATACACAAGAAACAACATCCATATTGGTGAGACATGGTAAACCAACGACTACCCAAGCCTCCCGAGAAGGGGTCTTGAGGAAAGCTACATAAACTACACGTGGCTGTCAAGTATCATTTGACATCCTAAGCTAACGGCGTAATCCACTCAAATGTCCATGTCAGCAAAAATCTCTCCGTCTTCCTCATAGCACATCTCATCCATCAGATACCCGTCAGCCACTAAGTTACTGCCACAAACAGATTACACGGAAAAAGAAAACCCCTTGGCTATTAGTTCACCTTTCTAAGCTTCTAGTACAACCATTAAACTTTTTAAGATGGTTGTAAGTTTGTAACCCACCTTACACAGCAGAGACGGAAACTCGCAACACGTTTCAGTTTTCTGTTATAGAAAAAGAAACTGAAAGACCACCTGAAGGAAACAGAAGGGAAGTAAAGAACAATGTCAGTGAAAAATGTATAATGAATTATGATACATCAACATTTGGTGGATGCATAAATTTATGTAAGAGACGTATATATAACTTACACAGCTCCACTCTCGAGAAGCGGATCAGCATCACAGTCGGGAGTGTAACTGTAAACTTCACATTCGGATAATTTAACAACCTGCATATTACAATGAATCAGAAAATCTCCCCCTGAAGTTCTTGGATTCACTTAGTTTGAAAATGCGGTTACCTCATCCAGTGCCTTGTACAAGGCTTCCAGCAAGGAACTGCCCTCATTTGATTCAGTCCATGCCTGAATTTAACGGACCCAAGAAACCAGAAAAAACAATCAACGAAGTCTTCAACATCATAAAGCTGTCAATATTCTATAAAAACTGGAAGCTATCACAAATGATGATGAAGTGGTCTTTCAAATGATGATGAAACTACTCTTTTTCTCATTGCTTTTGTGTGTGCGTGCTGCTAAATGGGAGGAGGAGAATTTTATAGAGTATTGTAGTCGTAGATGGACTGAATCATTATTGCTCGTGCAACAAAGCACAAATGTTATCATAGCAATACCTTTGATGCTTCTAACATATAGGTATCAAAAGTCTGCTTGAAACTATCCCAGCTTTCCTCTGTGAAGAACTGGTGAGCATCTACGGCACTGGAAAAATACAAAGATGTAGGCAATACCACAATACAGAAAAACTATTAAGAAAAAAATCCACATGAATGCATCATAGTACAATACACCCCATAGTAACAAAATGCAGAATCAGAACAAAAATCAATCACACCATCGTTCAGCATTGAGACTTGGGAAATGGAGAGACTTGAACTCTCAGCTCCATGTAGAGCGACAGTTCGAACTGTCTGTCAAACCTCTTGACAACACTCCCAATACAATAAAAGAAGAGGATTATAAAGCGGGTTGCCATGTCGCCCAATAAGCTGACAGTGACATTACCCATAATCCTCTTGTTCAGGCCTCCATGAAATGCAGTATTTTAACAAAACACAACAAGATACAGGAATACCTGAAGTCATAGTCCGGATACAAATGATAGAGTGTCAAAACCAAGTAAATCAATGTCTTCCGGCTGGAATGAACATAAAGCGTTACAAATCAATACCCACAATGAACAGCCTGCATCTTTGTATATCTATCTAACTCGCACTGCTCACCTGGATCTGGTCAGCAGCAACTCATCAGGTGAGGGGGAGTCTCTGTCCGAAGATTTCCCAAGATAATCAAGAATCTGAAATCTCACAAAAATGATAAAAAGATCAAGAAACCTTCAGAAGTTTCTAAATTGAAATGCAGGAAACAGGGATTAATTTCTAAAATACAAATCATACAAATGAGAAACAATAAAGAAAATCGTATTAATTGTTGCATGTGCTTAATATTTTACCTCATTTTCCAAACTGAGGGACAATTTCTTATCAGATCCCGTGTGTTTGCCTAGTAATTTAAAACATACAAAAACTAAGCCTTTTCTGCAACAAATCACAAACAAATGTCCAGTAAAGGAAAAGGCGAATAGAAATACTTACAAGAGTAAGCTTCAAGACAACCCTTAATTGTTCGCTCTCCGAGATCTAAATGACTAAAAAAATCATTTAATCTGGAAAAATAAGGCACAGAAATTTATTATATTCACGAAAAAAAATGCTCTCTGCTCTAAATTAAGAGGGTGTCACAGAAACTCACCGTTCCAACGGCGTGTACTCCAAGAACTTCATACTCGGTGAATGTCGACGGGGAATGATTGCAGAAAAAGAGATTCTGTCACATAAAAAAAATTATGAAAAATTAAATAAACAAAACAAAATTCATGAACACAAGGTAGAAAGCATTAATAAAAAATTGGATTAAACTAACAAAAGCAAAAACTAAGTAATAAAACGATTAAGAGAAGCAAGACGACGAACTGGAAGTACCTTTGGGGGGAAAATGGGGACTTTGGGAAAGGTAATGGCAAAAAGGGTCCCAATTTCGTCGATTTAGGGTTTGGTCAGAATGAGATTCAGACAGCCAAAATATTCGGATATTCGGAAATTTTTGAATTGGTGGTCTCCGGTTGGTGCGTGCTTGAAGATAACTCGATCTGGGTCAATCCTTTTCTATTTCGCATCTCATTGGACCTCGTGTTTCTGGACTATTGGACGGCTGCAACGTGTCAATCATGAAGACATGGACAAGTAAGGGGCTTTATTTGACCAAATGTTAAACTAAAGCCCACTGGCCCACAAGCCCACTGAACGCAAGTGCTTTAGGCCTGAAAGCCCATATGTCACGTATGCAAGCCTCGGAGTTGGGAGTGAGAACTCCTTCCTCTCGTTTTAACCACCGTGAAGAAAATACAAGGACGGTGACAAATTTCTCTCATTTTCCTGTTTTTGTTTGATTGGAGTTTGGAGTAAAGATTCCATTTCAATGGTATTAGCTTCCAAGTTCCAACTAACTTTCAACAACACAGGTGGAACATATTACCAACAAAATATTATAATTTATATTATATTATTTATTTATTTTTTTTCATATTTTATGTGTAATATTTTTGGAATCTGTTCGAAAGGCAAAGGGCCAAAAACTTAAATGGGTGTTTATGAGAATATAAATATTTTATGTGGTGTTTATGTAAATAACTCGGTATGTTATTTAACATAGTCTGGGGACAGATTTATAATTTTTATTGTTAAACAGCTTAAAGTTAAAAACAAAAACAACAACATGATCCAAAAACTTGAAAGTTAAGTAAAACCCTCGTGCGTTCGCTGAGCCGGGCGTGTGTATCAAAGCAATACGTAAAGCTTAGGCGCAACCAATTTCGCAGTTCCCTCCTCTGCAAATTGTTGTTACTCACTCTTACAGATCTCCTCCCTCCAGAAAAAAAAGAACCCATAACTCTTGCAGAAGCCCTCATCCTCCTGTGCGGTTTCTATTTTCATTTATTCTTCTCTGGCACTATCAATTGATCCAATTTCATGTCTCCTGCACTTTGCCTTGTGATTCTGAGCTTTTTTTCGTCCACCTTCACACTCTCATGCGCTTCATTTTCTTCCTCGGGATCGCGCTCGATCCTCCGCGCCGTCAATACCGGCAACGATGATCTTCACGACTACGCCGTCGAATTGAACGCCACCAATTTCGATGTAGTCCTCAGACACACCCCTGCCTCCTTCGCCATAGTTGAATTCTTCGCTCACTGGTTAGCTAACCTTAGTTTTTAATCAAAATCATTCGTTCTCTTTAAGAAATGATTTCAATTACACCCTCACTAGTGTTAGATCTATTAGAGACTAGACACTGATTTTTCACTATTTTGTTTGCATGTTTTGAGATGTATAATCCTTTTTGTTGTACTTGACCTCACAGGTGTCCCGCTTGCAGAAATTACAAGGTAAGCTTAGCTTTGTTATAGGCCAGCTTTGTGCTTAATAATTTCTAATGGATGTTTCTGGCTTACTGTTTTCTTATTGTTTAAACTTGAATTTGCAGCCCCATTATGAAAAGGTAGCGAGGCTTTTCAATGGACCTGATGCTGTACATCCAGGGATCATATTGATGACAAGAGTGGACTGCGCATCAAAGGTATACATATCTTTTGTGTGTGTCTCGTTAGTTTATCTTTTCCTGCTTTCTTCTCCCCCTGTGGTGTGGTCATTTGGTTTCCTAGAGCACATTTTCTTTTTCTGTAAAGATGGCCTTTTATGCTGAGCAGTATATGGGTTAATCTTATAATTTGCTACAAGATATAGATGCTGTCAAATGGTTTAATCTCTTTTTTACACTTTATACTGCTGGCTATCCAATTATAACTTTCATTTGTTTCCTAAATAATCTGTAAATCTGTTTAATTTTGTTTCGTTTTATGTTATCTTATCCTGCCACCCATTAATAATACACTAATATTTGCCAACACATTTTCCTTCTTCTGTTGAGTTAAAGATTAAGTGCAAACATTAGTCTTTCACAAGGGTGTTTCATTTGTAAGCACAGGGTGGTAATTATACAACTAGGGTCGTTCTGTAAGGAGGTCATTGTCTGATTCACTGATGAATGTCTTGTGCTCTCAAAGGTTGTTTCTAATCTTACTTTTGCTACCTGAATAAGGATTATTACGTGTGAAGGCTGAGGTTGTCTTTCTTTAGGATGGGTTGGAGTGGATAGGATTGGAACCTTTTTTTAAGATATTTCGGTACACATTAAAGGGAAGAACTAACTGGATTACATAGGGAGATAGAGAGATAGCTTTTTATCCATAGCATGGCTTCATTCGGGTTTAATTCCTGGTCTCTGTTGTCATCATTATTTTGATTTTTTAGCCTGGCCTTTTGTCATCTCTTTTGAATTTTCATATTAATTCTTTTATGTTTGATTATAAAATTATCAACAAACATAGCTTGGTCATTAGACCCTACCCTTTAACTTGTTTGGCAGCACAGATAAATACCAAACTCTGTGATAACTTTTCCGTGGGTCATTATCCTATGCTCTTCTGGGGTCCTCCATCCATATTTGTAACCGCTGGGGGTTGGGAAACTACGCAAGTGAAAAGTGATATAAGTGTCATTGACGATGGCCGAACAGCTGATCGGTTGCTTGGTTGGATCAACAAACGAATGGGCAGGTATGAGGTATCTACGCCCATTGTTTATTTGATTGCAAGTGTGATATAGTATTGCAAAAATTTAATTCAAGAAGCTGTCCCAGTTGGAAAAATATCAGGAATTCTGAACATTTTTATGATAATTAGGTTTTCAAGGTTATGATATCCATGTTTTTCAATAGGCAGTTCTATTAATAGGAGCTCTCTTATGCTTTTAATATCAATAAGAAGTATGGAATCTTCATTGAATTTTCCCTATGCATCTAATGGCTATTTAGTTCTTGAAAGAGGAGGTTTAGAAATTAGAACCAATTTGACTTCAGGTGGATATTAATACTAAATATTTGGAGCTTATTTATTTCTCTAGAATCAATATGGCTTAATTGAATTCGCTCCATGCATTTCATTTCATAGTTATCATATGTGCTTCTTGTTCTTAACACTGTTTAAGCTTTCAGCTCATTCAGCTTGGATGACCAGAAATTTGAAAATGACCACTTTTCATCAAATGCTTCAGATCCTGGACAGGTCAGCATTTCCGTAAAGTTGTCTCAACTCCATTACAATTTTAGAAGGTTCCTTTATTTGAAAATATTAACTTTTACAATGCATGACTTGTGAAAGATTGCCCGGGCTGTCTATGATGTTGAGGAGGCAACGTCAACTGCTTTTGAAATCATCTTAGGACATAAGGTGTAGTTTTTTCTTTTCCTTTTTTCACCCATCTGGTGGGGTTTTTTGTTGTTTTTGGTCATTTGTTCACTTTTTTATGAAAGATTTCATTATTCTTCTTTATGCATGTTCTTCCAGATGATCAAATCAGATACACGGGCTTCCCTAGTGAAATTTCTTCAGCTGTTGGTGGCTCATCATCCTTCTAAAAGGTACAAGTATCCAATCCTTCTGTCATTTATCTTTACTCTTTCCAATATTATATTTCATCATTTCACTCTAGATACTTTTGTAGGTGCCGGAAGGGAAGTGCTGATGTCCTTGTGAATTTTGATGACTTGTGCCCACTAGATAAGTGGTCAGCTGGCAGACAGGAAGACCAAGATGTTCAAGCTGCCCTGGGGAATTTTCAGATTTGTGGTAGAGATGTTCCTCGGGGATATTGGGTAGGTAATAGGCTGGTATTCAACCGGAAAAGATCAGTTAATCAAAATTATGATATCCTCTTAGTGTTCTGTTTCTTCTAACTTCGTAACAATGGTTTCTTCTTATACATTCATTTTCTTTTATTTATAGAAAAGGTTACTTATTGCTTTTACTTTCTTTGGGAATTCTTCACAGATGTTTTGCCGTGGCAGCAAAAATGATACCAGGGGATTCAGGTAATCGTTTGTTCCAATATCTGTATTTATCTTTACCTGTAAGTCATTTTCTATAGGATGCATCTAGATATGTTAGATTTCTTCGATGTTGATATCTGAGAATGGGCAGCTATCCTAGCTCCAAGCTCAATCTTAAGGTCAGGTTGTGGTATCTGGTTTCTTGAGGAAATTCCTATTTGGTGGTGTGACCAGAGATAGGATCCAGTATACATGTAGTAGTTATGCATACTATTATGTTTTGTATATACTGTGAAGAGTTACATTTGAAGGTAGTAGCAGTATCAATATATGAGCCTGTCTGTTCATTAAAAAAATTTATTGGTAAATATTTTATATAATATTTTTCATCATGGGTCTCAAGTGTGATGGAAGTGTTCTTAAATGCACTGGGGAATAGCACTGTTTTTATGAACATTGATAGATCAATGCCACAGAAACTTAGATTGTGCTGACACCTCGTTTGGCACAGTAGATTTCTCATATAATGTTGTTCCAATAACATGTAGATTACAAAAGCAATTATTTCATAATTTCATTGGCGGCTTGCATTTGACATGTTTTCCTTTGCCCCTTTTTTTTATTTTTGGGTGCAGCTGCGGACTATGGGTTCTACTGCATTCACTTTCAGTGAGAGTTGAGGATGGAGAGAGCAATATTGCGTTCACTACTATATGTGAGTTTGTGCACAACTTCTTCATCTGTGAGGAATGTCGCCAACATTTTTATGATATGTGTTCAAGGTAAAGTCAACTGGAAATATTGCTCTCTTAAAATTTTATAAACTCATTTTCTAACTCAATAACTTTGATTCAGTGTTTCTAGTCCTTTCAACAAATCCAGTGACTTTGCCCTTTGGCTTTGGAGTGCTCACAATCAAGTCAATGAGAGACTAATTAAAGAGGAAGCCTCTCTAGGAACTGCTGATCCGAAATTCCCAAAGATGATTTGGCCTCCGAGGCAGTTCTGCCCATCTTGTTACCTCTCTCCTAGCCAGAAAGACAAGAAAATTGATTGGAACCGGGACGAGGTGTTCAAATTTCTGACCAATTATTATGGGAAAACATTAGTGTCTCTTTACAAGGATAAGGGTAGTGATGAGAATGAAGGGATTAAAGGAGCTCTTGATGATCTGGTGCCCTCAACAAATGCGATTATGGTGCCTCTTGGAGCTGCATTGGCTGTTGCTGTTGCTAGTTGTGCATTCGGAGCACTTGCTTGCTACTGGCGATCACAGCAGAAGAGTCGGAAGTATTTCCACCACCTACGCTCTTTAAAGAACATTTGATAATTAGCAGGGTGATGAACTTTTTCAAAAAAGGATAAAAGAACCAGAACTGATTGGGAGAAAGGGAAAAAGGGTATAAAAAAAGAAAGAAAAAGGGAGAGTGAGAGAAGATTGTTAGGGGGTTTTTCAAGTTTTCTTATTTATTTTTCTTGCACCAAATTTCAGGCCAAGGAGAAGCTGGAGCTAGTTTTGTTGCAAGGAGAAACCTGCGCACAGCCATTATGGTGCGCAGCAGGGGAACTCAGGCTCCATAGGAAACAAAACGATAGATACAGCTTTGAGCGAGATTGGCCTGCTTGAGGTCCTCTTCTGTACCCTATTTGAGTTTTACGTTTTCTACACATAATGAGAGGATTGTACAGATTTATACCATCTTAATTTTGGAAGAGATGATTCTAGATCCATGCAGCTTCGTTTTCATCTGTTTTCTGCACTGATCTAGTCAAAAAGTGGGGGGGGAAAAATCCATTTTCTTGATACTGTAATATTATTGCTCTTTCATTCCCTTATATGTTAACAAACTGAATAATGTCTTGATTATTCCTAATGATTTGTTGCAAAGGCTTCCTAGTTCGAATGTCTTGATTACTTCTAATGATTTGTTGCAGAAGCTCCCTAGTTCGAATGGCGAAATTTTCATCTCTACATTGCCAATTTTAGCTGTGGTTCATAAATGCATACATAAAGCATAAAATGGGTCTCTGAGCAGTCCTCCATTCGGATGAATTCATGAATTTTTCAGGTCTCTTTATATTCAAATCATGAATCTACTCACCAACCAATGAAATTTGGAAGAATAGGAACGTATACACTGTTGAAAGTGGATCGATTTGATTTTTCTATCTCAGCTATTGAAAGCGAATTTATTTGGAAACAGTGGAAGTAACACTCATCATTCAAACACATTAACTCACATACAGTTACCTAGAAAATCCTCGCGTAAAATCTCTTAAATTGAAAAAAAAAAAAAAAAAAATCACCGTTGAGTCTTTGTCTTAAAACCTACAATTTCGAGTACATGCTTGCTAAAAGGCCCAAGGCGAATCAGTAAAATAGGGCCCAAGAAGCAATCGCCTTGAGGTCTCTCTTGCTGGCCTATTAACTGGGTCTACCATTAATGTCGAAACAAACCGTGGATGGGTAGAAAAATTTCTCAGATTTTTGAAGCTCGGTAAAATTGCTTGCAGCCCTTTCTCTCTCTCTCTTCCTCAATCAGGTAATCTTCTCTCTATTTTAGGCTCTCTTTTTTTTTTTTTGGTTTGCTTTCATGCATGCATTCATTGTTTTTGCCTTTCATGAATCGATCAACATTATGTACCTTGTCTGTAATTGTAGCCAATTTCACGATTTTAGGGTCTAATTATAATATTATATTTTTTTTCCAACTCTTTACACACATATATATATATATATATGGCTTCTCGAACAGCAGATGCTAAATCCTCCATTAAAGCAACAAAGTACAGAGAAAGCCACCAGCTTTACGATGTCGTTGTTGGCACCACCACAATCAAAACCCTCGTGACAAGAAAACCCGAAGTTGTGGATTCCTGGATAAGAAATATGAATAGGCCAGAAAACAACATCAACGTTGTTGGACTGGACATAGTGTGGCGTTCCAGGTCATTGACTGGCGATCACACCCGCCCTTCCACCTTGCAATTCTGCACCGTCCAACCCGCCGGCGGGACAAAGTACTATTCCCCGACGGACGGTTGCGGAAGGGATTATAAATGTCTCATCTTTCAAATTTATCAGTGTGGGAAGGTCCCTGAGTCGATCATTGGCTATCTCGGTGACAAGAGGTGTGTATTTGTGAGTGATCGAATGGCATATATTGAGAAGAAATTGGACGAGCATTATAAACTGGGCATGGCATATCCGATTGACATTAGCAAATTCGTTGAGATTGTGAAACATAAAATGCCTAACGCCGTTAGACACAGTGACTGGGACAAGACATACCTCGATCCTAACCAAGTTCGTTATGCTTGCTTAGATGCGTTTGTTTCATACGAGGAAGCTTCTCGTTTCGTAAACAATAATAACGGCCCTATGCAAATTCCCCATGGTGTCTCCTTGGAACGGATGGCACAGTATCTGTTTGGGAAAACGACAAAGGGAGCGAAAATGACTACAGAGAACGAGCTCATGGAGGAAGATTACCATGTGATTACAAACGACGACGTTTGCGGTGAAGAGGATGATGATTATGATGTGATTCTTCACAATGAAGTCTATGATCTGTAGTTTTTCATTAATTTCTTCTTGCTTCAATGCAGTTTAGGACATAATTTTGAGGTTTGTTTAGTATTTACATTTTCTACATATATTTGATTTCTCGGTATGATTGCTGTATATATTTACAGTAGGAACCGAAAATTCCCCTTCTTTTTTTTTCATCTTTGATTGCTGCCTCCTGAAACTGCCTTGATCAAGATCAAATTCTTATTGTTGGATTCATTGTGCTGATTTTAATGGACACGGATGATGAGGGGCTGCGGCTCATGAGGGTGGAGAATCGGAGGTTCTGATTCTTCGTCGGAGGAAGTTTCCGATGAACTAGAAAGATCCTGATTCACACACACAAAATGAACATGTCAGCTCAGACCTAATAAGAACATTGCATTATTACACAAACACTGCTGGGAAGAAAAGTTGCATACTTGGTGGTGGTGGTGGTGGCTGCAGCGGCGCCGAATCGCAGTTACTGCCATCGCCAATACATAGATTGGAAGGACAATCCCAAAAGTTCGTAAAATTAACAACTGTTGTGAGAAATTAATTAAATGTCAGATTTTATTCATCATGAAATAGAGCAGAAGCTGATGCAAAAATGGAGGTTTGATTACCATAACAAGAGGTAAAGAGTACTCTTCGTTGCCACCGATAATGAGGGGAAGAGTATGACGAAGAATCAGCAGAATCATGAACTGCAAACAAAAAAGAGAAAAAAATAATTTAAACTCGTTCACTTATGATCATCAAGAAAATTCACAATCAGAATCGTAGTCTGGATTCGTAATGGAAAATTACGATGAAAGCGACAGTCCGACAACAGAACACGTTTCTTGCAGTTGAAGCTTCATAGTCTGGATCCAGAAACTCCCTATCAGTTGAAACCATCGCTATAATCTGCGGGCTGTCCCTTCTCGCAATCTCCCAGTTTCCCCTATTGCAAGAAATTAGGACCTCAATTTTTTTTTTTGGGTTCCTAAACCACGAACTAATTCTGGAAAAAAAGAGCTGCTTATGATGTATGAGCCATACCTGAAGTCCATTGGTATGCGCCCAAATTGAAACAGGGGAGGAGGAGCTGTGTAACCAGGCTTGAATTGCTGGAGATTATTTTAAAAAATTTAATATCAACCCAGGTTTTAATTTGATCAAATAAAAGTAGAAATATCAGATTGATGAACTCACCTGGTGGCAAATCTCACAAACTGTGTCACCTTTCTCATTACACCACCTCTGTACGCATCCTCGGTGCGCATACTACAAGGTCAAGAACCGAAATTATTTTAATTTAATTTCAATTTCTTTACTATGGATTTCTGATTTCACACTACAGAATTAAAGCTTATGATTGGCAATGATGGAGCTTGAACCAACCTTTAAGCTGCCACAGCAAGAGCAGGGTGTCTCCATGTTCGAATCTTCATCCTCATCTTGGCATATTCTGCATTCTGCTAGCTTCCCCGGAGGAGAGGATGATATGCTCTTAAAATCTATTTTCTGGAAAGATTGGTCGATTTTCACAGTGTCGATTTCTGAGGATGCGGCTTGCATCATCGACCGGTTTCTGCTCTCGATTACGGCTTCTAACGTGGATTCTGTGATTAATCGATCCACCAACAAAACAAAGTGTTCACCCATCCTCAAAATCAGCAGAGGAATTCACAATGTTTAAAGCAAACCCCCTGAAAAAAGAAAAAAAAAAAAGGAGAGAAGATCTTCTTGATTAATAACTAGTCTCATAAAAACCTGAAAAATTAAGTCTTGAATATGAAATTGGTGACTTTGAAAGGCGAGTTACCCATAGAAACTCAACCAAAATGGATCATTTAGGAAAGAGGCGTGACACATAAAAATTTAGATAAAGTTGAAAACTTTAAGGAGCTGCCAAAAAGAAGTACCAAAATCTCAATCATCAGAGAAAAGCAAGAACAAGAAAGTACCCAGAAAAGGAAAACAGAGAGAAATGAAAGCAAACGGATTCAAAATAGATTCAAAATTCAATTCTTTCCAATGTCATAAAATTTAGATACCTTTTTTGAGGCAAGGGGCTTAAAGGGCTGTTTGAAAGCAAAAGCATGCATGAAGAAAGGAAGGAAGAATCTGAGACTTACAGGAAGAGGTTAGTACATTCTTGAAGCTAAGAAAAAAGCTGAGCCTTGTTTGTGGGAACTCAATTCCACAAGCCACAATTACATCCCAATTGAAACCTTAATTAAATTTCTATTATGTTCTAAGTTTGTGGCATTAAAATCTCCGTGTCTCTTACTTGCTGTGCAAGATGTTCATGTTGTTGTATTGTATGTATTTATATGTGGGATTCATTCTAATTTGTAAGTAAGCCTTAAGAGACAGAGAGAGAGAGAGAGAGAGAGATTCTAACGGGAAGACCAAGGCTCTGCGACTTCCACGATTCGTTTTACTTTACCATTATTTTCGTTGAGACTCCATCAACTTCCTTTCTATGAAAATTTCAATTTTAATTTCTCATTTTTTCAAGACAGCGTATTTCTAATATATCTTATTATTTGGAAAAATTAATTTGTCTCCTATGAAACCATTCAAAATGCAAAAAATTTAAATTTTTTGTTATTATTCCTGTTATTCGCATTTGAATTCATAATAAATTATATATGTTGGTTCATAAACCTAATTATAATAATATGGGTGGGGAGGAGATCGCGTAGGCAAAGAAAGTCAGACATTATTTACAGGGTCTGATTTCCTGCATTGGAAGACATTTGACTAATGAAGCAATAATGGCTCCCTAATTAACACAAAGCTTTGCCACGTGTATGGTTGACCCTTTGGGAGGAGTTCTCGTGAGTTCCTTTGCTGTCCTAGTTTGGTAATTGGCAAGCATCAATTTAGTTTTCTAATCCCCTTCGATATTTTCATTTGGTTTTTGGCTGTAGCACTAATCTTTACACATAATTTTAAACCCAATATAGTTGCCAAAGGATCGTGAGTAGTTTTCAACCCAAGATCTCCCGGTTTCCCTTTGAATGATAGGTTGGGCGAAATATTAATTTAGTTCGCAACCATCCTGTATTTAATTGGCAATTTAGATCACCACAGATACATAATATTATTTTATATTAGAATATTAGAATAAATAGTCTTCAAAGGAAGATATTGTGAAGTTTTTTTGTTTTATGCAATAATATGAAAAATAATATATATATATCGAGTATATGATAAATGAAAATAACCAAATTTTATCGTGGATGTTATTACTAAAATTAGACGGAGTTTTTACGGATAATTTGTGTTATAATTTCATTTTTTATTAAAAAAAACACAATAAAAAAATAGAAAAAATCACATTAAAATAGTAATGTGAATGAATGATATGGTCTATTTTATTTCGCAATCTGATTCTATAAATGTCAATTTCCCTTTTCCATGCATGGAGGTGGGAGGAAACCCCGACATGCAACCTCAAATAATCAAATTGATTAGTTAAATTCATACATAATAAAGGATGCTTTATCCTAATCTTTATATCCCTAATTATTGATTGACCACTAATTTAAACTGTTGCATCACCAAACCAGATCTTTCTTTTTCCTTTTCTTTGTGACCTAAACCATAATTAATACAAACGTACACTACTAATCTTATATTAGCTTAATTTTATATACTCCTTTTTTTTTATGGGCATACTTTTACAAGGTAAGGTGTAGGTTGATCAACAAACATTTTCAGGATTTTCATGATACTTATATTTGTTTGAGTTAAATTTGAGATTTTATATTTAAATACGATTGTCGTATTGTAAGAATCGATTTAGTTTGACTTGTCGAAGTTAATAATTAGTTCTTAATTCATTTTATAATCAGATGATTAGCGTACGTAGGTTAATGTATATAGAAGTGGCGCATGGCCTTAGGTCGATAATGGAGTTGAGTAGGTGAGCTGATGAGCTACTTCCCAATCATATATCATACTTTCTTATATTTTAAGGCCTTATTATCTGGGATTTATATTGACAATGACATCAGTAATGTGTAAATATTTTTTTAATCTTTATCATAATTTATAAATAAATTAGATGAGAAAAAGAAAAAGAAAAAATGTAATTCTGGAGACAAGGGTCGGTTTCGTAATTTCGAACCAAACGGCTTAACCGACGGACTCGACTCCTTGTGACGTATAACCGAACTTTCGCAAACCCAAGCCCGCCGCGTGTCTACGTTCTCCCGCCAAAACAAAAACCGTTAGCTTCCCCCTTTTCAACTACATCTTCATGATGGTGCCACTCCCACAGTCGTACTCTGCAACCCAACAAACTCAGTCAACGAAAAAGAGATCTTCTTTGATTCTTTGAAGCTCCGTACAATCCAACAATGGCCGCACCACTGCTCGTCTCTCTCATCCTCCTTTCAGTCCTCTGTGTCTCCTCTGCCGTCCCCTCACAGGACGTCCTCGACGCAGCCGAAATCCTCGCCGATTCTGGCTTCGTCTCCATGTCTCTGACTCTCGATCTTGTCTCGCAGTCTCTCGTCGCTCAGTCACCTTCCCTCACCATCTTCGCTCCACGCGACGCCGCCTTCACCCGGTCGGGTCAACCACCTCTCTCTCTACTGCAAATGCACTTCTGCCCTCTCCCTCTGCCGCTCCAAACTCTCAAATCCCTTCCCTCCGGCACCAAGATCCCAACTTTATTATCCGGGCAATCACTCGTCGTCACCACCCCTTCCTCCGGTGCTCCAATTTCAATCAACAATGTCCTTGTTACTTCTGGGTCTCCCATTTACGACGATGGGTTCCTCATCGTTTTCGGAATTGAGAACTTTTTCGACCCAAATTTCCACCTTCCCACCCCAGTTCGGAGCCCCGGTCCAGACCCGGTATGTGGGTCGGCGTCCGCGAACAGTACAAAAACTGTTGGGTTTCCTGGGCAATCATGGTTCGGAGAAGCAAGCAAGGTTCTGAGGTCGAGTGGGCACACTCTGACGGCATCGTTTCTTGATTTTCAACTGATGGCCTTCAAGACCCCGACTGTGATGACCGTCTTTGCTCCTCTTGACCAAGCATTGGCGAACCCTCTGCAAGACCCCTCGATCTTTCTACGACATGTCGTTCCGTGCAGGCTTATGTGGGGCGACTTGGCGAGTTTCGCCGAAGGGGTTGTCCTTCCGACGTACAAGCAAGGGTTTACAATCACCATCTCGAGGTCCGGCAACATTCTGCTGCTCAATGGAGCTCCGGTCTTCTATGCCAACATGTATTTCAGTGACTCGATTGTGGTTCACGGACTCCGGGAGACTCTTGTAATTCCAGAGGCCGTCGATGATCAGTCTTCAACCAACGATGAGGGGCCTTCTGAAGATTATGAATTGTGAAGCATTTTCAACATTTCACAAATCGCTCCAGTGGAGATCAAGATCTCCTCTTTATTGCTGTTTCTTGCAAGCCAAGTACATTTTCTTCTGATGAATTTTCTCTCAATAGCTTTTCTTGTAATTACATGGAAATGTGGTGCTTTTTGATGTTTGATGTGAATGAAGAGAGCCTTTTGGCAATGTAGAGATACATATACAATCAGTGAAAAATATCAGAGCCATTTAACATCTCTCTGTTTGGTTATTGCTTATAATTGCCTTATTTTTTGTGTCAACAAAATTTCCCATTATCAGTCAGTTTGGTCATACTGAGACTAGGACTCAAAAGTCATGGCATGGATCAAAAACTTGTAGATTTGCTTTTACTATACACAGGAAACCTAGATACAGAACCAGAAACTCAGAATGGAACTTCGCTCCACTCGGTTTTTCTTGGTAACATTCACTCTGAAAAACAATGATATGGGCTTTTCAAGAAATCCTAAATGGTATAGCTCACTTCTATATAGAATCTAGACTATGCTTGATGATGTTACATCAATGTTGCTGCTATTATTGGTATTGTTGTTGGGGCTGGTGTTTTTCCTCCAGCCTTTTATGGGTAAGGATAGTTTCACAAACACTTCCTCCCTTCCAGGGCGATTTGCATACAGTACCCAGAGAACAAGACACAGCAGGACTCCAACTGAAATCAGGGCCAATCCTGCATTCACAATTTTCAGGTAATGGTCCAGTGGAGGACAGTAGCTTGATGTGATTGTTCGAAATGTGTCCCGAACAAAATTACAGTCCTGAAGGCTCAGTAAAGGCGGGGTATAGTGCTGAAGTGCATAGCTCTCGTTAACAGCTTCAACCAGCTGATTGTACATGTCTGGTGTCACCCTTCCGACCGTGGTGCACATCCCATATGCTGTGACCTCACAAGTATAGTTCTGCCAAACCTGAAGATTCACACAACCAAATATGTGGAGTCACTCAATCAAGTCTAGCACAAAGAAAGAGAGTCCCAAAAAATGGAAACAACTAAGAGAAAAACTAGATAGAACTTCTCTACTTTCTTTCAGAGATGAATCCCCCGAATTTTTTTGTTTTAATCAAATCCCGCGTTTTACAATTTCCATGTCCCAATCTATCGATTTCATATGCAACAGTCTTTTGAGTAGGCATGTTATAGGGGTTGAATCATTCCATGAAGTGCTACTCTAACTGCGAATGATCCAGAATAGTAAAATAGTCAAAAGTTAATGATCCTCACCAATGAAGCATTTGAGATAGAAACCTCTTGATCCCCACAATGGCTATCTCTCAACTGAGAATCAAATGGGTAACAGAGAGGAGGCATCAGAGGCCCAGACTGATTGTAAAAATATGGATCAGCGTGGGAAGGATACGTATTGGCGTACGTATAGATGAACTGGTTGACAACGGTTACAATGTCATTGGTAATTTGTTTACTCTGGATAAGTGTCTTATTGGTGGTTCTCTGGTCAACACATGGAAGGATGTTGCTAAGTGCGGTTTCGGAATGAGGATGCTCTACCCATTCTTCCATGGCAACACAGGTGTCAGACACAGTACTGAAACAAAGAAGATATAAACGAAACAAATGTCAACTATCGGTATTAGCATAATCCTGCTTAGTAATCTGTAAGGAGAATATTCTTACTTATTGAGGATCACAAATACTCCAGAAAGAATGAATGTAATTGCCACAAGTAACCATCCACTAACAATAAATCTGCAACAAGATGATGGCTTTTTCAGACTGGAGAAAGAAAACCCTCCAGAAAGTGTTACAAATTGACAAAATACAATGACAACTTACATGTGGATTGCATGTTGGTGCCTAAGGATGGACAGAACTGCAAAAAGATAAATCAGTGAGTTGCAAAGAGACATAGTCTTATTAACAAGGATTACAAAATTATGTAAGGTGATACGTACAAAGACCAATCACAGCTAGTAGAAGCATCACTGCTGCCACGACGATTAAAGCTGAACGCCTGCAACAATTAAGTCAAAATTAGTCCATTAAAAACAAGGTGTTTCTGCTGTTCAATATAACCTTTCAACTAGATTGTATAACTTGAGTTTAACAATACATACACAACGCCGAAGACTCTTTTAACTTTAACAGAATTTTCATTTGTCTTTGCCGTCAGTGTATCAGCTGCAGTGTTCAGATCCAGATTCAGCTTGTCAATACCATCTATGACATCAGAAGGTAAGACAACCTGGGCCACACTAATAGCCTTTGCAAGGGACAGATACTCGGTGACATTCCTCAGGGTCTCTACAGTGTAGTCTGACTGGTTTACCAGGTATTTTAGAGTATGCATCACTTCGCCATGAAATTCGCCTTGTCCAACAGAGAGAAGAATACACCCAATCCTGTGTGATTAGAGAATATATAGAATATCATGTCAGAACTAGGGGCACATGAGAGATATAGACGGAACAAAAATGCCTTTCCAGCACAACAGAAGGCAAACATAATAAGGGGATGACTTAGCTAAGTCCATCATGAAAACTTTGCTAGGCACAACATAAAAATTCTACTATATGCAATCTTTGTGAAATGTGAAGATACAAAAGTCCCACGTTGGAAAGTTGCACAACCTTGCAGGGCTTAGGAGTTGGGCTCTCCCCCTATTGGCAATTGGTTTTAGGTTGGAACCTCAACTTCCTTCAATCTTAAGCCAAAAAGATGAACTATATATTCGTAATTTCATATGAAGTTCAGAATATTACGCAGCAGCACATGTGAAGACTAGTAGCATAATCAGGCATATCCACTGTGAACGGTGTGATCCTTCATCTTTAATGTTTATTCTCCATCCACAGCAGCGATGAACCACAAGAACCATGCCAAAAGCAACAAACCAAAGGACAGCAATAATGAAACCAGGAGCGCCTGTAAATCCAACAGACTGCAAAAACATAGATCATATTACCAGAGAATATTTATAGATAAACTAATATGTATAAATCATAATACAATTATCACAGATTCGCAACTACTATTTTTATTATTAGTAGAATTATGCTAAGTTCCAACTACTTGCTATCACAAAGGTGAAAAACATTCCATCTCAAGGTAAAAGAGGGGCAAGAGAATGATACCATGCGTGATTTAACCACCACTTAAAGTTAAAAATAGAAGCAAATTTCTTATTAATTAAAAGTTTAAACATTTCATTATATTGGGCATTTGGGCAGTCTACTATACAAGTAATAAAATAAATTACTCTCTTACATGGAAAAAAGAAGAAGAAAAGATTCAGATGGGTCTAGCAATTTATAATCTTCATATTCGTCTTCAAAAACAAACAAATTTTTTTAAGGCATCATATTGAATAAGTTATCAGATAAAACACGAATTATTCAATACCATTCAAATTCTGCATCTTAATTCAAAGTATGCATACATTTCATGAAGGAATCAAGACTTACTGCCCAGTAGTGCCGATTAGAAATGTCCCAACCTCCACGATAACGCTTGAACCGACTAAGAATATCTGGCCTGTTGGTCCTTTTAGCCGCCAAAACAAGCGTGCCTTGAGGTGCATCAATTGCAGGTCCTGGGGATTGTGCAGTCTCGGAGATGCCATTTCTCCACGACCCCAGATTTTCATCCCCTGCAAAAGTGCAAATCCAACAAGAAGCAAACATTACAAGGTTAGAAAGTTGCAAAATTTCAGCTTCTGAGGCTCGGCCATTATGGATATTGGTTTATAAAACAGAAAAGCATTTTTCTTGTTTGGTTGCTGACTAAAATTGGAAAAAACATCAGAATTTTCATCAAAATTAGATTAAAGATGAATATGAGTAGTCAAAAAAAAAACTGGGAATGAATTGTGCTGTCATAGAAAAAACTCATTTTTCATTTCTTCTTCTCCTAAAGCGTCCTCAGTAACCAGAGAAGCACACAAGATCCAAACTTTTCTTACAAAATTGAAACGTACCTAAACTAAATTTGAGAGGATCTCTGATGGGTCCGAGTCCATTTTCAGCTAAAGCTGAAACGCAGTTGACAGAACTCAAACCCAGAAAGATGTAGAAGAAGAAACAGCAGCGGCAAAGAGACGTGGCAACCGGAGAGCGGTTCATTTGCAGAGTCATTTGACTCTCTGTTCACAGAAATCTCAGCGCAAAAGCCAGATATAAACCAAGCCCATTTCCAAGATTTGATTTTGGTATAAAGCCAAATCGTGATCAAGTTTAATTCATTAAAAGTTGAGTGAATAAATGTGTGTGTGTGTGTGTGTGTCAGTGTTGTAATCTGGTCTCACATTTCTTTGTTCCCATGGGGATTTATAAGCTGGAGTCCGAAGTCACATGGAGTTGGGGAGGAGGAGCGATTATTGGAGAAGGGAAACGAACAAGGCGGGTATGAAATGAAAAAAGTAGAAGCTTAGCGCCCCTCTCAGAGTCTCAGCTTCCACTGTAGAAAAGAAATGACTACATTAAGCAAACAAACAGAGTCCCCATAAAACCCACACCTCTCTCTGCCTTTTTGCCTCTTCCTTCCCTCCCCTCCTACTTAATTATTTATACCACTTTTTTTTTTTGTCCTTTCTACTTTTTCTCCCTTTTTTATTTTTTTATTCGTCTTATCTTTAATGCTTTTGGTTTTTTTATCATTTTCTAATATTACTCAATAAATAAATAAATTCTTTTTTCAAAAAACAATTATTTACAAGGAGTTGTTTTCTATATTTATTTGACCAAAATGGGAAAAAGGTTTTTGCTTTGTTGATATCACGTTTGGATTTGAGTTCTTGATCGACCAAAGAATTATCTTTTATATTCTTAGAGTGTGTTGAATAAACATATACAGTAACAAAATAAAAAATAAAAAATAAAAATAAATTATAAATTATATTGGGTTCAATAGCTTATTATGTTATTTGTAAGTTACTTTGTAGTTTGTAAATTATAACGAAAATTTTATCAAGAAAATTAGACTATTATTTACTTGAATATAATTTTGATATATAAATTTATTTGATAATTTAAGTGCGTACATTTCCCACCTTTTCTTGGTACAAATATAAAAAGTGGTCGGTAATTTTTTTTAATTATAATACTACTTTTGGAGGAAAATAATATGGAGAAGTTCTCATGGGAGTGGTCCTCTATGCGATCCGTTTTGGGAATTTCTAGTGAGACTGTGAGAGATGAGAACAAAACGGAAGTATCTTGGAGAGACGGAACGGGACGGAACGGCATGCTTGACAAGTGACAAGTGACGTTGCTTTTCCATATTTATCTAAATTTGAATTATTGTTTCCTCCTTTCTTTAACCAATTTCATTATTTTCTTTTTGAAGAAAAAAAAAAGAATTTCATTATGCAGATGATCTAGTGCGTTTAGGTGCACCCTAACGTCATAGTCTCTTTCGTATGGTTATTATATTATCAGTAGATAAGCTGATAAGTCGTGTCGTGTCGTGTCATCAATTTTATTTTACTCAAATATATTCAATCTGAACCTTATAATAATCGTATCAAAGATATTCAGCCCTAACTCAACTTGTTAATCACTCAAGTAACCTGTGTAACTCATTTAACTCATTTAATAAATAGATCTTACTAGAAACTCAATTAATTTATGACTCGTCTAACATGTTTAACCTATTTAAATTATAAGATTTAATATGTATTTAGATAGGTAAATGAGTAAATATATGAGTTAGTAATGACACATTTATTAAACGGGTCAATATGCAGGTTAACAGATTCACTGAAATCTACTTGTTTATTAAATGAATTAATGGGTCATTATACAGGTTAATAGCTTGACCCGAAATCCACCCGTTTATTAAACGTGTCATAACAGGTTGACTGAAGATTTTAATTGGACAGGTTAACCCGAGTAAATCTCGTGAAAGTTTCGAGTCGGGTAAAAAATTATCACCCTTAAATAGTGTCATATCAATCAAAACTTGCAACGCAACTAACGAATTTCAGGTTTTGGTTCTAATTTCCAATCTGCTACATTCATGCCATACGAAAGGCATACCCTTCAAATTTTTTATTGAGATATTTTTTTTTTCAAAATATAAAAAATACGAAGTTTTATTAGAATGAAGATATATAAAATAAATATAATGTAAATAATAACTTAATGAAAAGTTAATATAACTTGAATCTTTTAGTATCATCAAGAACGTTACCGCAATGAAATTAATATTAAAATATTTCTTCTTAAAACATATTGATTGAACCCATAATTGGGACCATCACTTATTAGCACGTCGATGTTAGAAACATAATCATGCATTTCTTCTAGATAATCTCCTAATTATTTCCGGATAACTGAAAAAAGATTTTATAAATAGAAAGAATTCAGTCAAATAATTAATATTTGTAAGATATCCTAATTATTTCCGGATAACTGAAAAAAGATTTTATAAATAGAAAGAATTCAGTCAAATAATTAATATTTATAATCTTACAAATTAGAAAAATTATTTAAATAATCTAAATTATAATATAAAATTAAATAAAATAACTCATTAAAAGGTAAAAATGAACTACTGGAGATATTTTTTGTTTTATATTAATTCTGAAATGAATAAAAAAAAATTAAAAAAATAAGTAGCTACGGTTTTAGTGGAGTGGAGTTGGGCTTGGCTTTTAGCGGCAATGAAGGAAGCATGGAGACGGAATGATGGTATTGGGTGGGAGATTAGAGGGAATTCAGGGGAGTGATTAGGGACTAATAGAGGGACACGTGGGATCCATCCACTGGCGCCACCACCAACACTATAGTAACACGGAATTAGGCCGCGGCGGCCAACCAAACTACGTCGAAGCGCGCCCGGTGCCGCGTGAAACACCTGATCTCATCTCCATAGTACGCGTTTTTGTCCTTTTTTTTTTTCTCTCTTTTGGAAAAAAAGCGAAGTAGCTATACTTTCAGGGAAATCAACTTGAAAAGTAAATATGGTCATATTCTTCAATTTTACGAGATAATATTAATAATTTTTTGTCCATATTATAATATTTGTTAAATGGAATTTTGGAAATGTAATATTGTCCAAGATAATAATAATTTATCTTTTTCATCTTTTTCTTTGTTGGTAATAATTAGGAGTGGACACGGTGCGATTCGATACGTATGTTGTCAATATCTAAATTTAAATCATTAAAATCTTGACGGTTTGAATTTTATAAAATTAGAGCCGTTTCGATCCAAACTGTTACTAACGGTTTGATTTGGATCGAAATAGTATGAATAACGGTTACAAACATTACCACTAAGATCCAAACTGTTACTAACGGAACAGTTTGGATTCTCAAATCATTTGTCTTTTATCCAGTCAAATCTAAACTATTTGATAAATAACGGTTTGAATCGAACAAGTTAGCAATTTAACGGATTTGCATCTAACCCTAATGACAATGACATCAAGTGAATGATTTACTTACCAATATAATTTTCAGAAAATAACAAATAAATATTTTTTAAATGGAATTTTGGAAATGTAATATTGTCCAAGATAATAATAATTTCTCCTTTCCTTTGTTTAGGGGTCAATGGAATCATAGAACAAAAAATAGATCTAAAACGGGATCTTCTTCCCGAGCCAAACTGAGAAAAATATACCCATTTTTAACGCCATTGATGAAATTGACTTTCCATGACCAAACAAAACTCACATAAATCCAAATCAAAAGTCTAAGGGCTCCTCTATTACATCTGCTACGAGAACTAATTAATTCGTCGTAAGAAATCTTATTTAAATAAATTCCATCACAATTTTATCATTTTACGATTCCATTTCGGCAATCATAATTTTTATATAGAATAATTGGGTAATTACTAATTATAAATAGGACTTTTTATACAAATCTAAATTATAAATTAGTCCACCACATTAAATATAGAATCATGTAATTTTTGGACCGTTGTTCGATTCGAATTATTTTTTTTAGTCCGTTATTTTTTTAAAAATTACAAACATACCATTTAAGTTATATATCTTTTTTTTTGTAGAAAAATACATATAATATCTCATGTGACGACTAACAATTTTGAAGTTAATTTACCTGAGATATTGTTTGTTTATGTCTAGATGTGGGCATAGGTATATTATACCCAAACCCAATGTACCTTTCTTTCTTAGATATAATTGTATCTGCAATATACCTTTTGAAATTTAATTATTTGTAAGTATTTTTATTTTTTGTATATCAAATAAATTTGAAAGTGTAAAAAATTCTGAAAATAAAATGACGGGTTAGTATAGAATATAAATATAAGTAATAGGTAGATAATTATTAATTTACCTTTAGAAAAAAAGAATCATTAATTTTTCTACTATACCTTTAATCATAAGAAATTTTTTTAAAAAAATAAAATATTTATATGACTGTAATCTTGAAATAAATATCACATAGTATCTAAATAGTTCAAACGATTAAAATGACTTGGGAAGAAATTCCTAGAAAATTGATTTGGAATCATTAGCTTTACCAAAATTAAAAATAAAATCTAAAATATTTAAAATTAAAATCAAATCTGACTCTCAAAATATGAATATAGTAAGTAAATAGTTGATTAAAAGGTATAAAGGAAATTAGGAAAATAAAAACAAAGTAAATAATTTTTTTAAAAAAATAATTAAAATGAATATATGACTCATTTATATATTATATCTCAAAAATAAATAAATTTATAATTAATTCTAAAATAATTTATAAATATGTTACGTCAATCATTTTGTATGGAGTGCCAATTGAGGTTCCCGTAGTGATGATGTCCAACGCATGAGACAAAGAGGGCATGAAGATATACGTCGTATATTCTAACACATGTAATTACAAGGATTTTGCCGACGTCGTATTGCGAAATTAGGTGTTTAGTATTTAAATAAATAAATATCCCTGAGTGCATAATTGCACATGCAGAGAGAGAGAGAGTGACACCGTGACCAATCACCATGCATGCATATGCGTGATTAGTTAGGTCACTGATCGATCGAGAGAGATCGTACGGGCGTGGGTGGGGGACCAGGGAAGCCTCACAAGGTATGTATGCATGTGATCATCATGAGATTAAGATCTACTATTTTACATCAAAATAATATTCAGTTGTCAGTTTAATTATACTATAACAAGGGGCAATGTACTATTGACAAAAATCCTTATGATTTTAAGGAAGAAGTATCATGCATTTCTTGAATCTTACACAAAGGAAGGAAGGGATATCGGGACAGTGAAGGAATTATTGGAATATTTGTCCTTATTTATTATGACACATGGTGAAGGTGAAAGACTCTCAAAGGCTGTTCCTTTTATAATCTGGCTTTGGATCTAAATAACCTGAAAAAAGGGGTGTGTTGTATGCCACACCTAACATTCATTTCCTTCTCTTTTTCCTTTCATAAAACGAACACCAAGCCATTTTTCTTCGGTTTTTAACACCCTAGACCCGTAGATGAGCTACATTTGGTATTCTGTATAAGAAATTTGATAAGATAATATAGTACGAAATGAATTTTTGGTACTTCTGGTATTAATTACCACTGGATAAGTTAATACAATTGGGTACCTTTATACAATCCAACTTGCCAAAATAATATATTTGAAACTATCCTGATTAAATAGACAGATAATTAGCAATCTTGAAACATAATAATAACAATAATAAGGATAATAAATAGTAATGATAATTAAATAAATATTAAAATAATAATATCAATAATTTTAAAAATAATAATTAAAACAAAATAAATAATTAAATAAATAATATACATAATTAATATTTCTTTTATATATATTAATATGATATGATCTAACCAGTATAATATATTCGTCATTTTAATCTATCACATCACCAAATCTTCGATTAAATAGTCAATTTATATAATTAATAGATTAACCTTTCCAACTAAAATAATAATACATCACATATTATATAAAAATTCTCAAATTAAATTCTTATACGAGACAAAATTTACATCAATACTTAAAAAGATAATTATCATATTCCAATATCATCATACACAAGAAAAATATCATGTATTAGAACGACGCATAATATCTAAAATAATATGCTGGCAAAAAAAGCAGTTGGGTGTTGAACTATTGATGCTCATTAGTCAATAGGGATGGGATGATGAAAAGGACAACTCGAAAATGTCATCACTTATCATATTTTGTCTTCTCTGCACCCAATAGGCATAGTGGAACTCTTTGGGTGGATCATGGATGCGTTTTTTACATCCTCATCTTTTGCTGGCTGCCCTATCTACCACTAATAGGTTGAGCAACTCTCTTTTTTTTTCTTTTTTTTTTTTTCTCGCTCATCATAAATATCTAAGTAGAAAAATAATAATATGAATTTAATAAAATTTCTTAATAAGATAGGAAAGTGATTCTAAAAGTAGAAAATAATTAGAAATTTTTTTTGCCAATTTTAAAATATCTTACCGGATAGCTAAAAAAAATACAATAAGTATTCTCCGAACATTTCAAAATATCTTTTCAGGTAATTAAAATGAAATTATGATAAATATTTTCATATTGTATGTTAAAATTTCAAGGCTCTGATTAAAAATCGCAAGTTATATCTTGCGACGTTTATGAAAAATTAGACTACTAAGATTTCTAAAATGCACTTTAAAAAAACTATTATTAAAAAGCACATATAATCTTATTTTGCATACCATAAATATACAAAAAAGTAAAAATAAAAATCGGCAAAATAGTTTAAAATTCTTGAATATTGCGTGTGATTGACAAAATGGTTGGTTACCATAGGTAGTTTTCCTAATTGAAATGATGGGCTAGTTATGAATTATGAGTGATAATACGAGTCGTAATCTTAAGTCAGTGGATAACAGCAAAGAAAGGTATCTCTTTCGCCTTCAGGTTTTCACTTTTACGCCAAGAAAATGACTGTAAGTGGTGCCGACTGCCGACGTCGTCTCCACCAAAAAGGGAAAAAAAATTAGAAGAAACAACCAAGTAAATAAAAGATGGCTTTATCGGGTTGATTCAATGAGCTTATCTATCAATATCTGTCTTCCTTATCACAAACAGCTTTTGAGCCTCGAGCCTAAGAAAAGGTAGCTATCTTCTTTCCTGCTTTCGGCCCAATCACAATATTTATCCTCAAAAATGGGTTTGGTGATGTGCCACCCATGGACCCCATTCGATCAGACATTTTCGTATCTGTACTCATTTAAGCCCAAATACGGTTTGTGCATTAGATTTTTCATTGTCAACAACCCCAAATAGAAAGTCCACTAAACTAGGCAATGCTGCATGTTTCGGGCCGTGAAGAAAATATGAAAATTTTATGACCAAATGAGAAGCACTTATCTCCTCCTCCATGGCAGATCGAAGTTACAAAACAGATGACTCTTGTCTCTTGATTGTTGAGAAATTGATAATGCAGATGGTCATGCCACCGGCGAACAAAACAAGATCCTCAAAACGATCCACAAAGATCGTTAACCATGACATCTTAACATTATCTACCATGGAACAATCAATCAATGTTCCTTCTTTCTCCACCATTTCAAAGGAAAAGGAAAGCATTTGTTGGGATGTGTCTCCATACCAGAATGCAGACATAAGCAAACTACAAAATGAACCACTCCGAAGATGTCATTATATACCAAAGATTAAAAACAAGGAGATAAACACCGGGATAAAACAGGATCATCAAACAAACATTTCAAACCACCAAGCTTGAAATATGTTTCTTTTCGTATTCAAAACACCTTCGCTGACAGAACATACTGCACCAGAACATCTGTTAGATACAGTGAGCTCATAGGCAAATCAAAAACCTGGAATTGAACACAACAATTACATCATCAACTCCTACAATCGTCATCTCCCCAATAGGAGTTGCATCCATTACACCACCTTGTTTTTTTGAATAATTTGCTTTTCCAAACCTTCGTAGCAAAAACAACATTTTCAACTCAAATGGCATGGCATTTTTGAGATGCCAGACTTACCTCCCACAAAAGGAGTATGAGGAAACTTTGAAGATGCAAACATCATTGTACACAAATGGTAGGATGCAATTCAATGATGGTAATTATATATGATGGTGTCAGCTTCAATTGAAAACGTGAGCACTCCATTCCATTCTAATCCATGGATGTCTATTTGTCAAAAATGAGAACATTGTATTCATAATGAAGTGGAGTAAGTGGAGTTTACATAAAGAACAGCATGAAACACAAACTTCCAGCCATTCAGCTACCCAGAAATCCAAACTTTCTAATATTTCTTGCTCAATTTGGCCAAAGATAATATCAAAATGTTAGGAGACCCTCCAAAAATAGTATAATTTAATTCTAGGAGAACAAACCTCTTTCACAATTACAATAAGGCTAAGATCAATCAAACGTCCACAATTTGATTGGAAACCAAGAATATATAAATTACTCCTACAGGTAATAAGTTAGATACCATCATCTAACACTAGCTCCGAAATCTTGGCCTCGGCGGCTACTTATTCTTCACCGTGATACCAAGCTCACCTGCAACAATCACAGTAGTTGCCATGTCCAGGAACATTCCATGCTCAACAACTCCAGCAAGCTGCAAAATTGCATCACTAGCAGCTTTTAAATCCCCAATATCTTTCTTGAAATACATGTCCACAATGTAATTGCCATTGTCCGTAACAAATGGCTCACCATTTTCAACAAAAGTCCTCAGCTTTCCAACACAACCGGCGTCCTCAAACAAGTCTTGCAACCTTTTGGCCGTGAATTTCCAGCAAAATGGCACAATTTCCACAGGCATAGCAAGCCCAGTACCCCCCAAATGCTTGACAAGCTTTGACTCATCAACAATGACCACAAATTTCCTACAAGCACCCTCAACCATTTTCTCCCTCAAGAGCGACCCACCTCGGCCTTTGACCAAATTGAGTTGGGGATCGACCTCATCGGCGCCGTCGATGGCAAGATCAAGAACAGGGTAGGAATCAAGGTCCGCCAATGGAATTCCCAAGGAAAGGGCTTGCTCATGGGTTTTCTTAGAGGTGGGTACTCCTACAATGTTCTGAAGCTTACCCTGGTGCAAAAGCTCCCCGATTCGGTCCACTGCATGCTTGGCGGTGGAGCCGGTGCCGAGTCCGAGGACCATTCCGGACTCGACATACTCGACAGCCTTGTAAGCTGCGATTTTCTTCAACTCGTCCTGGGTTAGAACCACGGAAGGGATATGAATAGAAAGAGGCGAGGAAGAGGTCGGGGAAGACACCAAAATCCCTGCTTCCATGTCCGAATTGCAAGACCCAATATTGAAAATGGGTGAATTAAGATCAGAGTATCGTTGGGTTAGCCTAAAAAGGAGAAAGAATCAAACCCAGAATTGGGGAAAGTGAAAAGAAAGAAAGAAAGAAATGAGCAAAGTGTTCTCCTTTTCGAGTTATGCAACCATGGTCAGACAAAGAAACACGAGAAGGAGGGTTATTAATTTTGGTAATGTGTGGAGGTTAGCTGCATTGGAAGAGGGAAGGTGGAGAGGGGAAGAGATAGGGTTTGTGAGGAGGCGGGTTTGGGATGGAGTTATATTTATAGGGGAAATGGGACATGGACTCATGAAGGTGGTGGGAACTGGGAAATAGGCAGGTTGGTTCAAAAAAACAAAAAATCAAAAACAAAAAATTTGTTGCATTGAAAATTGAAATTAGGGAAATTTTGGATGGCATAGGATGACATAGAACCCTATCCTAATCCTGTGGGGCTCTGGGATCAAAAAATATATTGTTCCACTAAATAATTAAATGAAAATTTTTCTTTAAATAAAGTGATATTGTTTTTAAAATGGGGAATCATAATCTACGTAAAATTAAAAGACCAATGAAATTTAAATTCAGATGAAAGGATTAGTAAATACTACAAGGTGTCCTCCATCTGAGCGATGGATCTATTCCCAGTTTCCCACCCTAGACAGGGTTTCCTTTTGATTATGATCCAAAAAATTCATTCAGAAAATTCATCACCTAATTGTAGCAGCTTATCAACTGAAGCAACGGTACCTTGGCTTCGGAAGAATGAGCTATCAAAGACAATTTTTATTTGCCAACTATCATTGCGGTATCGGGGTATCGGTAAATATGATCCATCAAATATGGGGAATTTTTTTTTGGTAGTGGAAAAAACGGCATCCATCAAACAGAATCAAAAGTTTCTTCTTTTCTTTTTGAATAGCAGGGTGTAAAAGTAAAACAACGGATGGCCACGGCGATTGCTTGCTCTCGCTACAATTCTCCGCATATTCCCTTCCTCTGAGATTCCTCCAATTTTCTTTCATTAAAATACTGCTCGTTCTTTCATAATTCCGTTACCATTTTATAATTTTGATAAATAACTAGTTTATTCTGATAATTTTGCTAAGTTTTCAGCAGAACTTTTGTTTATTGAAACGATTTAATTATTAAGCACCGTCTGATGTAGTAATATTTGATTTTACAATTTTCTGTTCCCAGGGCTAGACTAGCCTGCTTCATGCATATGAGTGATGGGGACTTCGTGATGTCCATGTCATTGCAAGAGTGACAATTATTAATCCGAAATTTATCAGCATCAATCAATACAATTAAAATGCTAGATCATTTTTAGGTCAATTCATTATAATACGTTAATAATTGGGGAATTTTCAAATTAACATATTAATCTGTATAATGACATGTTAATTCGTTTAATAAATAAGTAAATTTCAAATTAATCTGTTAACTCATATAATAAAAAATCAATCACTAACTCAGTATTTACCCATTTACTTAACTACATATCTATCAAATCTAATAATGTAAATAAGTTAAATAGATTATAAGTTGATTGAATTTCAAACACGACCTACTTAGCAAATGAATTACAATGATTAATTGATTCATTATTAGATCGAGTTCGAATTAAACTCATAATTATTTAAAAAATCGGATTCATATTGGATATATATTTGAATAAAATAAAATTTATAACACAATACGAATGTGACACGACATAACATAGTCCTAATTGTAAGGCATCTTCTTGGGAACCCAAAATTCCTCTACTTCCTTCCCTTCAACATCATCCTTTTATTGACAATCAATCAAAAAAAGGGAGAAAAATGAATTTCGGTATCATCTCTCCAACTTGTTTACAAAACATGTTCTTCATGTGCATATGCAGCAATTCAATTGTCCATGTTCAAACAAATTCCAGGATTTTTCTACGATTTTGATTCCCAAAATTCCCTTCTTGGAGAGAAAAGAGGGTCAAGTCAAACTGTCAAATGGCACCAAGAACGCAGTCACATTTGTCTTTGGCTTGAAATTGTCCTCGTAAGAAAAACCCACCACCACAATCTCAGTCTTGTGACTTCTAAGGGTGCCGTCTACGAACAACATATCTCATCATCTTAATATGTAATTACAAATGGAAATTTCTGAAAAAATATTGTAATTATAATATAAACACGTAGCGATATAGCGTAATTCTGCAAAATTCTGGTGACAGATGATATTCTTGTGCACAGCTCTAATCTTTGTTTAGAGAAGCATCATTAACTTTTCAGAAAGTGAAAGAACAAAGCACTGTTGAGGTGTAAACTGCCACATGGACAGGGTGCCAGCTGGACAAGTGAGTCTAGAAGCTTTAGAGTAATCAAATGTGTGTGTGTGACCTATGATGTAACCGTGAGGAGAGAGGAGTGGTTTACTTGATTGCAAAGTTTTGTAACTAACTAGCTAGGTGTCAGTTTTCTATTAGATGTTGAGTGAGAGCATCTAAGCTGTGAGGTGTGTGAAATGTACGAGTGAGGTGCATATGGGAAACAAGTTGAATGGAATGAAATATACAGAGAAGATTTCAGAGTGAACAAGCGTACTAAAATCGTGTGAGGAATTTTAGCAAACAGGTTGTGTGCATCAGAGAGTAGTGATTGCACACACACCATTCAATCATCATCATCTTCCTCATTTGATCAATGAAACAGTAAACAATCAAACACATTTCATTCTAACCTAAACCAACGAGCTAGCCTCGATTCAATTCAGCTAGTGTGTGAAGAGTGTGAAGTTGAGTGAAGAACTTTACCTGAAGCTGCAGTTCCCGTGCTCCTGGGATTCATCCTTCGAACTTCAATATGGTATCAGAGCAGGCTTGATCTGCATCTGGGGCGTGAGTGGAGAAGAAGAAGCAATCGCATTTGACGTCTGAAGCTGCATCTGCAATGACAGGTCATGGAGGTGACTTGAAGATCCCACTCTTCAATGGGAGTAACTACGACTTCTGGAGAGTAAAGATGCGGACAGTTCTACTTGCTTGTGATCTCTGGGAGTACATTGAGATTGGAATTCTAGAGTCACCAAGGACAACTGAAGTCACTGGTGAGAATTCTGCTACACAACCTACTGCACAAACCGAAATCAGACCAACTCACATAGATCGTGTCAAGGATGCTAAGGCATTAAGCATGATTCAGAATGCAGTCACTGATGAGATTTTTCCCAGAATTCAGAATGAGGTCAAAGCTAAAGAAGCTTGGGATGTTTTGCAGAGAGAGTACAGAGGAGATTCCAAGGTACGGTCAGTTAAACTACAATCCCTTAGAAAAGATTTTGAGTATGCAAGAATGAAGGAAGATGAAACATTATCTATGTATCTGTCAAGATTATATGCAATAGTGAATAACATGAGAACTTATGGAGAGGATATCACTGAAAAACGTTTAGCTCAAAAGATTCTGATCAGTCTTACCAAACCATTTGATCCTATAGTGTCTATTATTGAAGAAACCAGGGACATTGACACTGTAAATGTTGAGAGTGTTGTGGCCTCAATAAGGGCATTTGATCAAAGGTTGGAGATGCATACAGATGGAGGTTTAGATAAAGCCCTAGCTAGTCTATCTGTGACAAACAGGCCAAGTCATGGCACTGATCGTTGGAAAGTTAAGAAACCGTTCAAGCCTACTAAGAACTGGAACCAGAAGAACAGTTCAGTAAGGTTCAATTCAAATCAGGGATCGGGTGCTGGTCCTAACTCAGGAGCTGGTACTAGTAAGGGTGAATATCTAGGGACAAAACCTCTCTGCAAGAAGTGTGACAGGCATCATTATGGAAATTGTTGGTTCAAGGGTGGTGTCAAGTGCTACAACTGTCAAAAGTTTGGTCATATGGCTAAAGATTATACACAGAAGCCAGCAGGAAATTTGGCACAAGAAATTACAGATCCATCACCTAATCTGTTCTATGCTTGCAATGCTGCAGCAGTCAAGGATTGCAGTAAATGGTATCTTGACAGTGCTTGCAGTAATCACATGACAGGGCAGGAATCTATGTTGATTGATATAGATAGAACTGTAAAAGCAAGAGTGAAGATGGGAGATGGAAATCTTGTGCAGGCAGTGGGGAAAGGCACACTGGTGGTACAGACTAAACAGGGAGAGAGGCATATCAAAGAAGTGATGCTCTTACCAGGGCTGGATGAAAATTTGTTGAGTATTGGACAGATGATAGAACATGGGTACTTTCTGATGTTTGGGGACCAAACTGTGGACATCTATGAGGACAGTTCCATGACTCAGAAAGTTGCTAAGGTTCAAATGACCAGGAATAGATGTTTTCCTTTGTCATTTGAATCTGTTAACCCAGTAGCAATGAGAGCCACAGTGAGTGAAGCCTCTGAACTTTGGCACAGGAGGTTTGGACACCTAAACTTCAAGAGTTTGAAGCTGCTACAACAAAAGGATATGGTGGTAGGATTACCTATGCTGCAAGCTAAAGGAGAAGTCTGTGAAGGGTGTGTGGCCGGGAAGATGCATGTTGAGCAGTTTGACAAAGATCTCACTTGGAAAGCATCTGATCCACTGGAATTGATTCACACAGATGAGTGTGAACCAATGCAGGAGACAACAAATGGTGGAAACAGATACTTTCTTACCTTCATAGACGGCCATACCAGGATGTGTTGGTTATACTTCCTCACACACAAGTCAGGGGTACTTGGTGTTTTCAAAAAGTTCAGGAAGATGGTGGAGCTGCAGAGTGGATACAAGATCAAAAGGATCAGGAGTGACAGAGGAGGAGAGTACATGTCACAGGAGTTTCAGACTTTCTGTGAAGAAACAGGAATATGCAGACAGTTAACTGTTGCATACTCACCACAGCAGAATGGTGTGGCAGAAAGAAAGAAACGGACTCTGGTGGAAATGGCCAGGTCAATGATGCAAGAGAAGGATGTTCCTAACAAGTTCTGGGGTGAAGCTATAAACACTGCATGCTACCTTCTGAACAGATGTCCAACAAGCTCACTAAATGGCATGACACCATTTGAAAAGTTCACAGGGAGAAAACCAGGTGTCAAACACCTTAGAGTTTTTGGATGTGTTTGCTATACACATGTTTCAGATCAACTAAGACAGAAGTTGGACAAGAAAGGGATTAAATGTGTGTTCATGGGTTATGGGAGCTGTGAAAAGGGATATAGGCTCTATAACCTGGAAACTAACAAGATTGTGATATCCAGAACTGTAGAGTTTGATGAAGGAACAAAGTGGAGATGGAATGAAACAAGAGAAGGAAATGAGGGATTATCTGTGAGGCAATTAGGAATTGAGCATGATCAAGGACAGGTTCAAGCATTGAATGAGGATTCTGTTGAACAAGCACAAGATCATGAGGAATCAGTTGATCAGAACCTTTCTGATCCTGATTCTCCAGAGATGCCTCAACCTAAGTACAGGGACTTAAGTGATGTGTATGCAAGGTGTCATATGAGTATCATTGAGCCTGAAAACTATCAAGATGCAGCAAGGGACAGAGGATGGCAGAAAGCTATGGAAGATGAGCTTGAAATGATAGAGAAGAATGGTACATGGGAGTTGGTTAAGAAACCACTTAATAAACCAGTCATTGGAGTTAAGTGGGTTTATAAAACCAAGCTGAATCTTGATGGTTCAGTACAGAAGCAGAAAGCAAGATTGGTTGCTAAGGGATACTCTCAAAAGCCAGGGATCGACTTTAATGAGACTTTTGCCCCTGTGGCCAGATTAGATACAATCAGAACACTGATTGCATTGGCTGCACAGAAGCAATGGAGGTTGTATCAACTGGATGTCAAATCAGCCTTCCTGAATGGTGTTTTACAGGAAGAAGTGTATGTGCATCAGCCTGAAGGTTATGAGATTAAGGGACAGAAGGAGAAAGTCTACAGGCTTTACAAGGCTTTGTATGGGCTGAAGCAAGCTCCTAGGGCCTGGTATGGGGAAATCGACTCCTATCTACTTAGGTGTGGTTTTCAGAGGAGCACAAGTGAAGCAACCTTATATCTCAGAGTTAATCAAGATGTGGGAACCTTGATTGTATCAATATATGTTGATGATATTATCTATACTGGTGACAGTGAGGGAATGATGCAGGAATTTAAATCAGAAATGATGAGGAGGTATGAGATGACTGATCTAGGATTACTTCACCATTTCCTTGGAATGGGAATCCTACAGTCTCAGTCTAGCATCTATATTCATCAACGAACATATGCTCAGACACTACTCAACAAGTTTGGACTGAAAAACTGCAAACCTGCAGGAACCCCCCTTGCAGCAAATGACAAACTGCAGAAGGAAGATGGAAGTGGGGCTGCAGATGAACAAGAATACAGACAGATTGTGGGCAGTCTGTTGTATCTTACTGCCACCAGACCAGACATTATGTATGCCTCAAGTCTCCTAGCCAGGTTTATGCACAATCCTACTAAGAAGCACTTTGGAACAGCAAAGAGAGTTCTTAGGTATGTGCAAGGGACTCTGAACTATGGTCTAGAGTACAAGAAAGGAAATGCTGCAATCCTACTTGGCTTCTGTGATAGTGACTGGGGAGGATCGATTGATGATAGCAAAAGTACTTCAGGGTATGCTTTCAGCTTTGGGAGTGGAGTTTTCTCATGGGCCTCAGTCAAGCAATCAAGTATTGCCCTATCTACAGCAGAGGCTGAATATGTTAGTGCTTGTGAAGCAACAACACAGGCCATTTGGTTAAGGTTTGTCCTAAAAGATTTTGGGGAAGAACAGGTGGTAGCTACAAGTTTAATGTGTGACAATCAATCTGCCATTTCTATGGCAAGAAATCCTGTTTTCCATCAGAAAACTAAACACATAAACAGGAAGGTGCATTACATAAGGGAGGCTATACAGAATGGAGATGTTACACTCCTTTACTGCACGACTGAAGATCAAATTGCAGACATCTTCACCAAACCTCTGCCTAAAGCTAGATTCAACTACCTACGGGGTTTGCTAGGAGTATGTCTAGTGAACAGTTTAGGAGGGGCTGTTGAGGTGTAAACTGCCACATGGACAGGGTGCCAGCTGGACAAGTGAGTCTAGAAGCTTTAGAGTAATCAAATGTGTGTGTGTGACCTGTGATGTAACCGTGAGGAGAGAGGAGTGGTTTACTTGATTGCAAAGTTTTGTAACTAACTAGCTAGGTGTCAGTTTTCTATTAGATGTTGAGTGAGAGCATCTAAGCTGTGAGGTGTGTGAAATGTACGAGTGAGGTGCATATGGGAAACAAGTTGAATGGAATGAAATATACAGAGAAGATTTCAGAGTGAACAAGCGTACTAAAATCGTGTGAGGAATTTTAGCAAACAGGTTGTGTGCATCAGAGAGTAGTGATTGCACACACACCATTCAATCATCATCATCTTCCTCATTTGATCAATGAAACAGTAAACAATCAAACACATTTCATTCTAACCTAAACCAACGAGCTAGCCTCGATTCAATTCAGCTAGTGTGTGAAGAGTGTGAAGTTGAGTGAAGAACTTTACCTGAAGCTGCAGTTCCCGTGCTCCTGGGATTCATCCTTCGAACTTCAATATGGTATCAGAGCAGGCTTGATCTGCATCTGGGGCGTGAGTGGAGAAGAAGAAGCAATCGCATTTGACGTCTGAAGCTGCATCTGCAATGACAGGTCATGGAGGTGACTTGAAGATCCCACTCTTCAATGGGAGTAACTACGACTTCTAGAGAGTAAAGATGCGGACAGTTCTACTTGCTTGTGATCTCTGGGAGTACATTGAGATTGGAATTCTAGAGTCACCAAGGACAACTGAAGTCACTGGTGAGAATTCTGCTACACAACCTACTGCACAAACCGAAATCAGACCAACTCACATAGATCGTGTCAAGGATGCTAAGGCATTAAGCATGATTCAGAATGCAGTCACTGATGAGATTTTTCCCAGAATTCAGAATGAGGTCAAAGCTAAAGAAGCTTGGGATGTTTTGCAGAGAGAGTACAGAGGAGATTCCAAGGTACGGTCAGTTAAACTACAATCCCTTAGAAAAGATTTTGAGTATGCAAGAATGAAGGAAGATGAAACATTATCTATGTATCTGTCAAGATTATATGCAATAGTGAATAACATGAGAACTTATGGAGAGGATATCACTGAAAAACGTTTAGCTCAAAAGATTCTGATCAGTCTTACCAAACCATTTGATCCTATAGTGTCTATTATTGAAGAAACCAGGGACATTGACACTGTAAATGTTGAGAGTGTTGTGGCCTCAATAAGGGCATTTGATCAAAGGTTGGAGATGCATACAGATGGAGGTTTAGATAAAGCCCTAGCTAGTCTATCTGTGACAAACAGGCCAAGTCATGGCACTGATCGTTGGAAAGCTAAGAAACCGTTCAAGCCTACTAAGAACTGGAACCAGAAGAACAGTTCAGTAAGGTTCAATTCAAATCAGGGATCGGGTGCTGGTCCTAACTCAGGAGCTGGTACTAGTAAGGGTGAATATCTAGGGACAAAACCTCTCTGCAAGAAGTGTGACAGGCATCATTATGGAAATTGTTGGTTCAAGGGTGGTGTCAAGTGCTACAACTGTCAAAAGTTTGGTCATATGGCTAAAGATTATACACAGAAGCCAGCAGGAAATTTGGCACAAGAAATTACAGATCCATCACCTAATCTGTTCTATGCTTGCAATGCTGCAGCAGTCAAGGATTGCAGTAAATGGTATCTTGACAGTGCTTGCAGTAATCACATGACAGGGCAGGAATCTATGTTGATTGATATAGATAGAACTGTAAAAGCAAGAGTGAAGATGGGAGATGGAAATCTTGTGCAGGCAGTGGGGAAAGGCACACTGGTGGTACAGACTAAACAGGGAGAGAGGCATATCAAAGAAGTGATGCTCTTACCAGGGCTGGATGAAAATCTGTTGAGTATTGGACAGATGATAGAACATGGGTACTTTCTGATGTTTGGGGACCAAACTGTGGACATCTATGAGGACAGTTCCATGACTCAGAAAGTTGCTAAGGTTCAAATGACCAGGAATAGATGTTTTCCTTTGTCATTTGAATCTGTTAACCCAGTAGCAATGAGAGCCACAGTGAGTGAAGCCTCTGAACTTTGGCACAGGAGGTTTGGACACCTAAACTTCAAGAGTTTGAAGCTGCTACAACAAAAGGATATGGTGGTAGGATTACCTATGCTGCAAGCTAAAGGAGAAGTCTGTGAAGGGTGTGTGGCCGGGAAGATGCATGTTGAGCAGTTTGACAAAGATCTCACTTGGAAAGCATCTGATCCACTGGAATTGATTCACACAGATGTGTGTGGACCAATGCAGGAGACAACAAATGGTGGAAACAGATACTTTCTTACCTTCATAGACGACCATACCAGGATGTGCTGGTTATACTTCCTCACACACAAGTCAGGGGTACTTGGTGTTTTCAAAAAGTTCAGGAAGATGGTGGAGCTGCAGAGTGGATACAAGATCAAAAGGATCAGGAGTGACAGAGGAGGAGAGTACATGTCACAGGAGTTTCAGACTTTCTGTGAAGAAACAGGAATATGCAGACAGTTAACTGTTGCATACTCACCACAGCAGAATGGTGTGGCAGAAAGAAAGAATAGGACTCTGGTGGAAATGGCCAGGTCAATGATGCAAGAGAAGGATGTTCCTAACAAGTTCTGGGGTGAAGCTATAAACACTGCATGCTACCTTCTGAACAGATGTCCAACAAGCTCACTAAATGGCATGACACCATTTGAAAAGTTCACAGGGAGAAAACCAGGTGTCAAACACCTTAGAGTTTTTGGATGTGTTTGCTATACACATGTTTCAGATCAACTAAGACAGAAGTTGGACAAGAAAGGGATTAAATGTGTGTTCATGGGTTATGGGAGCTGTGAAAAGGGATATAGGCTCTATAACCTGGAAACTAACAAGATTGTGATATCCAGAACTGTAGAGTTTGATGAAGGAACAAAGTGGAGATGGGATGAAACAAGAGAAGGAAATGAGGGATTATCTGTGAGGCAATTAGGAATTGAGCATGATCAAGGACAGGTTCAAGCATTGAATGAGGATTCTGTTGAACAAGCACAAGATCATGAGGAATCAGTTGATCAGAACCTTTCTGATCCTGATTCTCCAGAGATGCCTCAACCTAAGTACAGGGACTTAAGTGATGTGTATGCAAGGTGTCATATGAGTATCATTGAGCCTGAAAACTATCAAGATGCAGCAAGGGACAGAGGATGGCAGAAAGCTATGGAAGATGAGCTTGAAATGATAGAGAAGAATGGTACATGGGAGTTGGTTAAGAAACCACTTAATAAACCAGTCATTGGAGTTAAGTGGGTTTATAAAACCAAGCTGAATCTTGATGGTTCAGTACAGAAGCAGAAAGCAAGATTGGTTGCTAAGGGATACTCTCAAAAGCCAGGGATCGACTTTAATGAGACTTTTGCCCCTGTGGCCAGATTAGATACAATCAGAACACTGATTGCATTGGCTGCACAGAAGCAATGGAGGTTGTATCAACTGGATGTCAAATCAGCCTTCCTGAATGGTGTTTTACAGGAAGAAGTGTATGTGCATCAGCCTGAAGGTTATGAGATTAAGGGACAGAAGGAGAAAGTCTACAGGCTTTACAAGGCTTTGTATGGGCTGAAGCAAGCTCCTAGGGCCTGGTATAGGGAAATCGACTCCTATCTACTTAGGTGTGGTTTTCAGAGGAGCACAAGTGAAGCAACCTTATATCTCAGAGTTAATCAAGATGTGGGAACCTTGATTGTATCAATATATGTTGATGATATTATCTATACTGGTGACAGTGAGGGAATGATGCAGGAATTTAAATCAGAAATGATGAGGAGGTATGAGATGACTGATCTAGGATTACTTCACCATTTCCTTGGAATGGGAATCCTACAGTCTCAGTCTAGCATCTATATTCATCAACGAACATATGCTCAGACACTACTCAACAAGTTTGGACTGAAAAACTGCAAACCTGCAGGAACCCCCCTTGCAGCAAATGACAAACTGCAGAAGGAAGATGGAAGTGGGGCTGCAGATGAACAAGAATACAGACAGATTGTGGGCAGTCTGTTGTATCTTACTGCCACCAGACCAGACATTATGTATGCCTCAAGTCTCCTAGCCAGGTTTATGCACAATCCTACTAAGAAGCACTTTGGAACAGCAAAGAGAGTTCTTAGGTATGTGCAAGGGACTCTGAACTATGGTCTAGAGTACAAGAAAGGAAATGCTGCAATCCTACTTGGCTTCTGTGATAGTGACTGGGGAGGATCGATTGATGATAGCAAAAGTACTTCAGGGTATGCTTTCAGCTTTGGGAGTGGAGTTTTCTCATGGGCCTCAGTCAAGCAATCAAGTATTGCCCTATCTACAGCAGAGGCTGAATATGTTAGTGCTTGTGAAGCAACAACACAGGCCATTTGGTTAAGGTTTGTCCTAAAAGATTTTGGGGAAGAACAGGTGGTAGCTACAAGTTTAATGTGTGACAATCAATCTGCCATTTCTATGGCAAGAAATCCTGTTTTCCATCAGAAAACTAAACACATAAACAGGAAGGTGCATTACATAAGGGAGGCTATACAGAATGGAGATGTTACACTCCTTTACTGCACGACTGAAGATCAAATTGCAGACATCTTCACCAAACCTCTGCCTAAAGCTAGATTCAACTACCTACGGGGTTTGCTAGGAGTATGTCTAGTGAACAGTTTAGGAGGGGCTGTTGAGGTGTAAACTGCCACATGGACAGGGTGCCAGCTGGACAAGTGAGTCTAGAAGCTTTAGAGTAATCAAATGTGTGTGTGTGACCTGTGATGTAACCGTGAGGAGAGAGGAGTGGTTTACTTGATTGCAAAGTTTTGTAACTAACTAGCTAGGTGTCAGTTTTCTATTAGATGTTGAGTGAGAGCATCTAAGCTGTGAGGTGTGTGAAATGTACGAGTGAGGTGCATATGGGAAACAAGTTGAATGGAATGAAATATACAGAGAAGATTTCAGAGTGAACAAGCGTACTAAAATCGTGTGAGGAATTTTAGCAAACAGGTTGTGTGCATCAGAGAGTAGTGATTGCACACACACCATTCAATCATCATCATCTTCCTCATTTGATCAATGAAACAGTAAACAATCAAACACATTTCATTCTAACCTAAACCAACGAGCTAGCCTCGATTCAATTCAGCTAGTGTGTGAAGAGTGTGAAGTTGAGTGAAGAACTTTACCTGAAGCTGCAGTTCCCGTGCTCCTGGGATTCATCCTTCGAACTTCAATATGGTATCAGAGCAGGCTTGATCTGCATCTGGGGCGTGAGTGGAGAAGAAGAAGCAATCGCATTTGACGTCTGAAGCTGCATCTGCAATGACAGGTCATGGAGGTGACTTGAAGATCCCACTCTTCAATGGGAGTAACTACGACTTCTGGAGAGTAAAGATGCGGACAGTTCTACTTGCTTGTGATCTCTGGGAGTACATTGAGATTGGAATTCTAGAGTCACCAAGGACAACTGAAGTCACTGGTGAGAATTCTGCTACACAACCTACTGCACAAACCGAAATCAGACCAACTCACATAGATCGTGTCAAGGATGCTAAGGCATTAAGCATGATTCAGAATGCAGTCACTGATGAGATTTTTCCCAGAATTCAGAATGAGGTCAAAGCTAAAGAAGCTTGGGATGTTTTGCAGAGAGAGTACAGAGGAGATTCCAAGGTACGGTCAGTTAAACTACAATCCCTTAGAAAAGATTTTGAGTATGCAAGAATGAAGGAAGATGAAACATTATCTATGTATCTGTCAAGATTATATGCAATAGTGAATAACATGAGAACTTATGGAGAGGATATCACTGAAAAACGTTTAGCTCAAAAGATTCTGATCAGTCTTACCAAACCATTTGATCCTATAGTGTCTATTATTGAAGAAACCAGGGACATTGACACTGTAAATGTTGAGAGTGTTGTGGCCTCAATAAGGGCATTTGATCAAAGGTTGGAGATGCATACAGATGGAGGTTTAGATAAAGCCCTAGCTAGTTTATCTGTGACAAACAGGCCAAGTCATGGCACTGATCGTTGGAAAGCTAAGAAACCGTTCAAGCCTACTAAGAACTGGAACCAGAAGAACAGTTCAGTAAGGTTCAATTCAAATCAGGGATCGGGTGCTGGTCCTAACTCAGGAGCTGGTACTAGTAAGGGTGAATATCTAGGGACAAAACCTCTCTGCAAGAAGTGTGACAGGCATCATTATGGAAATTGTTGGTTCAAGGGTGGTGTCAAGTGCTACAACTGTCAAAAGTTTGGTCATATGGCTAAAGATTATACACAGAAGCCAGCAGGAAATTTGGCACAAGAAATTACAGATCCATCACCTAATCTGTTCTATGCTTGCAATGCTGCAGCAGTCAAGGATTGCAGTAAATGGTATCTTGACAGTGCTTGCAGTAATCACATGACAGGGCAGGAATCTATGTTGATTGATATAGATAGAACTGTAAAAGCAAGAGTGAAGATGGGAGATGGAAATCTTGTGCAGGCAGTGGGGAAAGGCACACTGGTGGTACAGACTAAACAGGGAGAGAGGCATATCAAAGAAGTGATGCTCTTACCAGGGCTGGATGAAAATCTGTTGAGTATTGGACAGATGATAGAACATGGGTACTTTCTGATGTTTGGGGACCAAACTGTGGACATCTATGAGGACAGTTCCATGACTCAGAAAGTTGCTAAGGTTCAAATGACCAGGAATAGATGTTTTCCTTTGTCATTTGAATCTGTTAACCCAGTAGCAATGAGAGCCACAGTGAGTGAAGCCTCTGAACTTTGGCACAGGAGGTTTGGACACCTAAACTTCAAGAGTTTGAAGCTGCTACAACAAAAGGATATGGTGGTAGGATTACCTATGCTGCAAGCTAAAGGAGAAGTCTGTGAAGGGTGTGTGGCCGGGAAGATGCATGTTGAGCAGTTTGACAAAGATCTCACTTGGAAAGCATCTGATCCACTGGAATTGATTCACACAGATGTGTGTGGACCAATGCAGGAGACAACAAATGGTGGAAACAGATACTTTCTTACCTTCATAGACGACCATACCAGGATGTGCTGGTTATACTTCCTCACACACAAGTCAGGGGTACTTGGTGTTTTCAAAAAGTTCAGGAAGATGGTGGAGCTGCAGAGTGGATACAAGATCAAAAGGATCAGGAGTGACAGAGGAGGAGAGTACATGTCACAGGAGTTTCAGACTTTCTGTGAAGAAACAGGAATATGCAGACAGTTAACTGTTGCATACTCACCACAGCAGAATGGTGTGGCAGAAAGAAAGAATAGGACTCTGGTGGAAATGGCCAGGTCAATGATGCAAGAGAAGGATGTTCCTAACAAGTTCTGGGGTGAAGCTATAAACACTGCATGCTACCTTCTGAACAGATGTCCAACAAGCTCACTAAATGGCATGACACCATTTGAAAAGTTCACAGGGAGAAAACCAGGTGTCAAACACCTTAGAGTTTTTGGATGTGTTTGCTATACACATGTTTCAGATCAACTAAGACAGAAGTTGGACAAGAAAGGGATTAAATGTGTGTTCATGGGTTATGGGAGCTGTGAAAAGGGATATAGGCTCTATAACCTGGAAACTAACAAGATTGTGATATCCAGAACTGTAGAGTTTGATGAAGGAACAAAGTGGAGATGGGATGAAACAAGAGAAGGAAATGAGGGATTATCTGTGAGGCAATTAGGAATTGAGCATGATCAAGGACAGGTTCAAGCATTGAATGAGGATTCTGTTGAACAAGCACAAGATCATGAGGAATCAGTTGATCAGAACCTTTCTGATCCTGATTCTCCAGAGATGCCTCAACCTAAGTACAGGGACTTAAGTGATGTGTATGCAAGGTGTCATATGAGTATCATTGAGCCTGAAAACTATCAAGATGCAGCAAGGGACAGAGGATGGCAGAAAGCTATGGAAGATGAGCTTGAAATGATAGAGAAGAATGGTACATGGGAGTTGGTTAAGAAACCACTTAATAAACCAGTCATTGGAGTTAAGTGGGTTTATAAAACCAAGCTGAATCTTGATGGTTCAGTACAGAAGCAGAAAGCAAGATTGGTTGCTAAGGGATACTCTCAAAAGCCAGGGATCGACTTTAATGAGACTTTTGCCCCTGTGGCCAGATTAGATACAATCAGAACACTGATTGCATTGGCTGCACAGAAGCAATGGAGGTTGTATCAACTGGATGTCAAATCAGCCTTCCTGAATGGTGTTTTACAGGAAGAAGTGTATGTGCATCAGCCTGAAGGTTATGAGATTAAGGGACAGAAGGAGAAAGTCTACAGGCTTTACAAGGCTTTGTATGGGCTGAAGCAAGCTCCTAGGGCCTGGTATAGGGAAATCGACTCCTATCTACTTAGGTGTGGTTTTCAGAGGAGCACAAGTGAAGCAACCTTATATCTCAGAGTTAATCAAGATGTGGGAACCTTGATTGTATCAATATATGTTGATGATATTATCTATACTGGTGACAGTGAGGGAATGATGCAGGAATTTAAATCAGAAATGATGAGGAGGTATGAGATGACTGATCTAGGATTACTTCACCATTTCCTTGGAATGGGAATCCTACAGTCTCAGTCTAGCATCTATATTCATCAACGAACATATGCTCAGACACTACTCAACAAGTTTGGACTGAAAAACTGCAAACCTGCAGGAACCCCCCTTGCAGCAAATGACAAACTGCAGAAGGAAGATGGAAGTGGGGCTGCAGATGAACAAGAATACAGACAGATTGTGGGCAGTCTGTTGTATCTTACTGCCACCAGACCAGACATTATGTATGCCTCAAGTCTCCTAGCCAGGTTTATGCACAATCCTACTAAGAAGCACTTTGGAACAGCAAAGAGAGTTCTTAGGTATGTGCAAGGGACTCTGAACTATGGTCTAGAGTACAAGAAAGGAAATGCTGCAATCCTACTTGGCTTCTGTGATAGTGACTGGGGAGGATCGATTGATGATAGCAAAAGTACTTCAGGGTATGCTTTCAGCTTTGGGAGTGGAGTTTTCTCATGGGCCTCAGTCAAGCAATCAAGTATTGCCCTATCTACAGCAGAGGCTGAATATGTTAGTGCTTGTGAAGCAACAACACAGGCCATTTGGTTAAGGTTTGTCCTAAAAGATTTTGGGGAAGAACAGGTGGTAGCTACAAGTTTAATGTGTGACAATCAATCTGCCATTTCTATGGCAAGAAATCCTGTTTTCCATCAGAAAACTAAACACATAAACAGGAAGGTGCATTACATAAGGGAGGCTATACAGAATGGAGATGTTACACTCCTTTACTGCACGACTGAAGATCAAATTGCAGACATCTTCACCAAACCTCTGCCTAAAGCTAGATTCAACTACCTACGGGGTTTGCTAGGAGTATGTCCAGTGAACAGTTTAGGAGGGGCTGTTGAGGTGTAAACTGCCACATGGACAGGGTGCCAGCTGGACAAGTGAGTCTAGAAGCTTTAGAGTAATCAAATGTGTGTGTGTGACCTGTGATGTAACCGTGAGGAGAGAGGAGTGGTTTACTTGATTGCAAAGTTTTGTAACTAACTAGCTAGGTGTCAGTTTTCTATTAGATGTTGAGTGAGAGCATCTAAGCTGTGAGGTGTGTGAAATGTACGAGTGAGGTGCATATGGGAAACAAGTTGAATGGAATGAAATATACAGAGAAGATTTCAGAGTGAACAAGCGTACTAAAATCGTGTGAGGAATTTTAGCAAACAGGTTGTGTGCATCAGAGAGTAGTGATTGCACACACACCATTCAATCATCATCATCTTCCTCATTTGATCAATGAAACAGTAAACAATCAAACACATTTCATTCTAACCTAAACCAACGAGCTAGCCTCGATTCAATTCAGCTAGTGTGTGAAAAGTGTGAAGTTGAGTGAAGAACTTTACCTGAAGCTGCAGTTCCCGTGCTCCTGGGATTCATCCTTCGAACTTCAATAAGCACAATATGTCCACTTTTAGAGTAACTTGTTAAGAAAACAAGATGTTTCTTAATCAAGCAATTGATTTAAGATAAGCTTCACACATATGTTACTAATTTAAAGTAGATAGAGACGTACAGGGAAAGGGAAAAGAGGGCAAACACATGCTGCCAGAAGCGAAGCGCGGAAGCCTCACTGACTGCATAGCCCCTCAAGCTCGGAATTGCTCCCAATAAGATTGCACTTGGTGTTGTGTACTGCATCAATAGCACAAACCTATACATTGCATCGCCGTCAACTAGTAAATTGAGCGTATCAGCCAATGCCACTATACCGATTCCCAGCAGAGGAAGCACCAAAAGTCTTGCCACAGATATGCCAACTGTAGTCCGGAGGCCAAGTGTAGACTCGTTTGGCCCTTCTGCAAGCATGCCCCCAAGGATAAGCATCACAGAAGGCACTGTTGCACCACCTAGAATCTCTAAGCTGTCTGTGATGAACGATGGGAAAGCATCATCTCCGAAGAAAATAGATTTCAACAGAGGCACTGTCCCGATAATGATAGCCAATAGAGAAGCAACTGTTGGGGGCTGCAGTATGTGGCGAATTGGAGTTTGTTCAGCTACAATTCTCATCCTCCTGGCCATCCTAGGTGCGGCCAAACACCTAATGGACCTCGGACTGTTTCCACCACCATCTCCTGAGAGATCAACATCTAGATGTGTGCTCGTGAAACACTTGAGATGCTTTTAAAAACCCTAGCAATAAAGGGTGTCTTGGAATGCTCTGTTTCTTTTTCTTCCATACCCGGCCATTCAGCTTCTACAAGTAGAGGCCTACTGATATTGTTAGTTTGTGATTCCTCAATCTCACCTGCCTCTTCAACAATCTCATAATACTCCAATGGAGGCTCCATCATGCGGTAAACAAAGGTATAAACCAAAATTACAGCAACCCATTGGCGAAAGAGAGATAGGCCACCCCACTGGACTGACAATGGGGTCCAAATGGGTTTTTTGGTGTATGACAAACTGATCCAACAAGATATTTCCTTATGGGTGGGCTTAAGTAAAATAGGATATGGAATGGTGTGGGCTTGTGATTGAGTAATTTCCTTATGGGTATACCTTGCAAAAGAAATTTTTTTTTAAAAAAAAAAAAAAAGTCGAACAACATCTGCTGGCTATGGGGTTCGAACCCATGCGCACTTATGTGCAGAAGATCTTAAGTCTTCCCCCTTAACCTCTCGGGCAAACCAGCTGATGATAATTTTAAATGAAATTAAATATAAGTATAATAACTATATTTTTCACCCAATGAATGTTTTGAATTCATACTGTATTGGTTCTTCTAAAACGTAGTTCATAGTGCATATTGAGATGTAATTTATACTCATTTTTTTCTTCTTCTAATATCACATAAGGAGGATGATTGTATACATTTAGTCTAATCTTTCCTTTTACTTGATGTAAATTATGGAACCACCGAATTGTATACATTGAGATGAATGTAAACCGCTTAGGATTATTAGTTGGTACTAATTGACACAACATATTATGATTTTTCTTTGTTACTTAGGCATTCAAGGCAAAGTCACATGCATGGGCACAACTAATAATAATTTATTACAAGATAAATCATTGACAATTGAAGCTCATACTTGAAGTTAAGGACGATCGAGAGAGAATGCATATGATTTTGACTATTCCCAATTAATTTAAGAGTCCTTAATTTAATCATGATGTTTTGTGTAGGTGCATATGATGATGATCAATGATGGATATGATTTAAAAATCAGATAAGGCACGAAATTGAAATAATTAGGAGATTATTTTTTATAGAGTTATTTGCATAAACACCCCTCAATGCTTTTTAGAATTTCACGAACACCGTTTTAGGTTCTAGACCTTACATAAGTAGTAGTGTAGCCAGAAATTCATCTGTGTGAGAGTCTTTTTATAATACTTAAAAAAGATTAAATATAATTCAACTCATCATAATACATGTCAAATTAACCAAATTATAAAATAAATAAAAAATCGTATCATGCTATTAATTTACTACAATTATATATAATTATCTTCGATAGATTCTCAGTTTAAAATGGTTGCACACTCAAATTAGACTATGATAGAAATGTTTTTTTAAAAAAATAGACATGCGTACAATTTTGAAAATTGAAAAAAAAAAAAACTATAATGCGAACTATATATTTCTATATCGAAATATCTCTAGAATTTTTATAGGTCATAGATATATGAGAATAATATATGTGTCCATTATGAAGATTGGAATTCTATTTTCAAATTAAATAGGAATCCCAAAATATATAATTGAGTATAGTTATTTAGTAATCCTTATTTATTAATAAATTTTTAATTAATTAAATATATATACATATTATATTAAAATATATATAAATTAGTGAGGGTCCAAGACCCCCTGCCCCCCAATATGGCTCTTCATATGTACAAAAGCAGTCAACTAAGTTCAACAAATATTACACATAAATTTACTTGTTAAATTATTATCAATTAAAAGTTTGCATCAAATTAAAAAATGATTTTTATAGTAATATTTTCAGAATTAGAATGATAATATATCCAAATAACCATAAAGACATTTTAGCATTTACATAATTGATGTTACATAATTAAAGATTGTTCATATTATATGAGTTATGTGTAATATTTTTTGAACACGAAGGCATATTTGTGTAAATTTCAAAACTCAAACGGATGTTCGTGGCAACACAAAAAACTTAAAGAGCGTTCGCATAAATAACGCTTTCATAGATTATATTATATATGTAACGACCCGTTTCAGAAATTAGGGTTAAGATCGTGATTAAGATGGGCTTAGTGAGCTTAATAGGGGGTTAGTTGGTCTCGTTGGGGTCGTTAGTGTAGAATGACAATTTTGCCCCTAGTTCAAGCAAATAGTTGACTTTTCGTTCGGGCGATCAATTGGGCTTTGACCGATGACCAGGACGTAGTTTAGGACGTCACGAATCCGTAGACAGGTGGTACGCCCGATTCCGATATCCGAGGAGGAAGTTATGATGTTCGGAAGGTTGAGCGCATAACCGTAATTTGGCTAAAATAGGGGAAAAAGTTGACTTTGCGTACGATCGGGTTTTGACACGTTGACCTAGGATGGTTAGGTAGATCTCGTCGTCCTGAGTTCGATGACAGGCGGCACGTATTCATCGGACTTACGAGGTGTGAGTTACGGGTCTAGGAAGGTGGTGGCAAGATCGTAATTTTGACTTACAAGGAGGGGTATTTTGGTCTTTGTGCTCTGGGATTTGTGCAGCAAATAAGGACAAGTGGATGGCTGTGATTGAGGCATTTGTGTGAGAAGGGACAGGATGGTGACACGTGTAGGGGTACTAGAGGGTTCCAGCATTTTGTGCATGGTCCAAATAATTGGGGGTGCTTGGGTGCCTGTGTGTGTGTTCGTGATCGAAGAACAGAGACTGAGGAATTGAGAGAATTGAGGGGTGATCGTGGGTGTTGGTGAGTTTGTGAGTGTGTGAGAGTGACCAGAGAGTGAGAGGGAGACAGTGAGGGAGGCTGGAGGAGTGGTGATTGTTTGTGCGTGAGTTGAGAGCCACGGGAAATCAGAGAAAAACAGGGAGGAAGTGAGTGTTTGTGGGTGGTGTTGCAGCCGTGATCGACCCATCGAGGCCAGTGGAAGTGTCCAGAGGACGGAGGAGGACGGAAGGAGCTACTGCCTCACGGCTGAGCTCACGACGGCGGCAGGAGGACAGGTAATTTCTTGCTTTCCCTATCGATGCTCTGTTTTGCCGTCTAGATTCAGACGCTAAGTCGTAGCTTTAAGGGTTAAATCGAGGAGTCTAGTGAGGTCTAGGGAGTTCAGTGGAGTCCTAGGAGTCTTCTGGTGGAGCAGCCGTGACGGGGAGTGCACGGTGGAGGCTAGGACGACGGAGAGTACCTGTGTGCTCTGTTTTACCGTCGAGTTTCAAATTGAAAGTTGTGGACTTATGGAGTGAGTCGACGGTCTTGGTGAGTTGGGTGAGTTTAGGATGGTCTTAGGAAGAGGTTGAGACTGCCACCGTGACGGGGAAGACCTGGGTGGCCGGAGAAGGAAACAGGGGTGTATCGGGTTTGTGGTTCGAGTTTATGTCGACGGGTTTTAGGTTGAGTCGAGGCGTCTGAGTAAGGGGAATGGATAGCTTAGGTCTGGACGATGCTGTTGGTGAAGAGAGGAGTGGTTTTGGTGCAGGTACGGCGGAGAACCGTCCTCGCCGGTTCGATTTGCAGGCACTGTGTCGAACCGGGTCGGCTCGAGGAAGACGATGCACTGTAGCAGGCGCGTGAGGGCCACGCGCAGCCACTTTGGGCGGCGCGTGGGGGCGCGTGCGGCGGTCTTTGGGGAAAGTGTCAACTAGGTTTTTGGTCTAGGTGTTGTGACAAGTCTGTTGGGCTTGGTTTCGGGATGTTCGGATGTCGTTTGAGGTTAGTTCCAAGAGGGTGAAGGTTTTGGGTTTCGATTCGTTACGGTTAGGACTCGGGGATTTTTAGGGAAAATTAGGTGGACCTTAGTAGACGTGTTAGTAACGTACTTTGGCGGTTTTTGACAGGATCGGGACTTCCCGAGGAAGCTGAGGAACGTACGAGACGTTCGGGACGCGATTGAGGGCTCGGTACTGTGAGTGGACCCCATCTCTAAACTCGAGCATGCATAACTGTTTTCTATGTTAGTTTTGTGGTTTTATATGTGATTTCATGATTATCGACTATGCTTTGTTGATTTTACAAAATTGTACGTTTTCGAGGAAGTTTGGTTTTCAGCACGTTTTACGAGAAATGTTTAATTTCAGAATGTTGATGCTATGGTTTGGGGTTTCAAATGATAAATGGTTTTCAATGAATATAAATGGATTTTGGAACTAGATTTCGATGATCAGGGCTTTCGATTTTAGAATCGAATTTTCGGCAACGAGATTTGGTTTTAAAGTTGAAAAGTGGAATTCCGGATTGGGTTCGGAATGACGGTTCTGGACGCCGGAAGGGCATCAGACCAGTGATTTCGTGTAACAACCCGTCCCGAGAGCCAGGGTTAGTAGTGTGATTAAGATGGGATTAGTGAGGTTAATTAGTGGTTAGGTGGTCCCGATAGGTCTGTAAGTTTAGACTAACGATTTTGCCCCTAGTTAGGGCAAAAAGTTGACTTTTGTTCGGATGGTCAATTGGGTGTTGACCGGTGACCAAGACGTAGTTTAGGACGTCACAAATCCATAGGCAGGTGGCACACCCGATTCCGACATCCGAGGAGGAAGTTATGATGTTCGGAAGGTTAGGGGCATAACCGTAATATGGCTAATTTAAGGAGGAAAAGTTGACTTTTTGTACGAACGGGTTTTGCTACGTTGACCTAGGATGGTTACGTAGCTCTCGTCATCCTGAGTTCGATGACAGGCGGCACGTATTCATCGGACTTACGGTGTGTGAGATACGGGTCTAGAAAGGTAGTGGCATAAGTGTAAAATTGAGTAAAAAAGAGGGGTAGTTTGGTCTTTTGTGTTCTAGAATTTGTGCAGAGAGAGAATAGATGGACGGCTGGGATTGGGCCAGATGGTGAAGGCTTGGGCAGATTGGTGACACGTGTTGAGGGACTAGAGGGTTCTGGTTGAATCCTGTGCATACACGGCCCAAATAATTGGGGTGCAACTGTGCCCGTGTTCATGTTTGTGCGCAGAGGGAGACATAAACAGAGGGAGATTGTGGGAGGAAATTGAGAACATTGAAGGATTGATTGAGGGAGCTGGTGAGTTGTGAGTGTGTGTGGGTGTCTAGAGAGGGAAAGAGAGACGGTAAGAAGGTTAGGAGGTGAGGAAGGCGTGTGGTTGGGCAGCTGGGAACGGCGGGAAAACCAGGGGTGAAAAGCAGGGAGGTCGTGAGAATCGTGGCGGTGGCGGCCGTGTACGGGGCAACTGAGACCGTGGTGGTGTCGTGAGGGGTGCGAGGAGTCAACCAATACCGGCGGAGCTCACAACGGCGACAGGTTGCAGGTAATTTCTATTACCCCGTATCTATGCTCTGTTTTGGCCGTGAACTTCAAATCGGAAGTTGTGGTTTGAGAGGTTGAATCGAAAAGTCTAGGGGAGTCTAGGGAGTTCAGTCGAGTCCAGGGCGTCGTTCGGTTGTGTTGCCGTGACGGGAGGTGCACGGTGGCGGTTGGCACGACGGAGGGACTCTGTGTGCCCTGTTTTCCCGTTTTGTTTCAAACCAAGAGTCGTGATCCTAGAGACTGAGTCGAAGGTCTAGGAGAGTTGGGTTAGGTTCCTTGAGGTCCTAGGAACCGTCTGGTGTTGCCACCGTGAAGGGAGGTTACCTGGCGGCCGGAAAGGAAAACAGAGGAATTGGGTCGTCTGGTTTCGAGTCCGAGTCGACGGTGTAGGGGCTGTGTCGAGGTGATTGGAGGACGGGGATGCATAGAGTAAGGTTGGACGAAGCTATAGGAGAAAAAAGGAGGTGAAATGGTGGCCGGACAGAGGAGAACCGTTGACGCCGGTTCAAACTGCAGACTACTGTGTTGAACCGGGTCGACGTGAGGTTGAAGGTGCACTGTAGCTGGCGCGTGAGGGCCACGCGCAGCCACTATGGGCGGCGCGTGCGGCAGTTTTAGGGGAAGTGGTCAACATGGTTTTTGGTCCAGGAGTTGTGACGAGTCCATTGGAATTGGTTTTGGGTTAATCGGACGTCGAATCGACGTAGTTTAACGAGGGTGAAGGTTTAGGGTTCCGGTTCGTTACGTTTAGGACCCGGGGATTTTTGAGGTAATTTAGGTGGTTACTCGTAGACGTGTTAGTGATGTAATTTGGTGGTTGTGGACAGGATCGGGATTGCCCGAGGAAGCCGAGGAACGTGCGGGACGTTCGGGACGCGATTGAGGGCTCAGTACTGTGAGTGGACTCTTTCCTTAAACTTGAGCATGCATAACTGTTTTCTATACTTGTTTTGTGGTTTTAATCATAATTCTATGTTTATCGCATATGGTTCGGTTGGTTTTGCATTATTACACGTTTTTCGAGGAAATCAGTTTTTAGAACGTTTTACGATAAAAGGTTGATTTCTGATTATAATGTTATGATTTTGGGATTTCAAAGGATAAGTGGTTTTCAATGATTATAAAAAGATTTTGGAACATGATTTCGATGATTAAAGGTTTTCGGTTTTAGAAACGGATTTCGGAAAAAAAGGGTTGGTTTCCAAGTGGAAAAGTGGATTTCGGATTTGGGTTCGGAATGACGGTTCGGGATGCTGGAAAGGCATCAGACCGGTGATTTCGAATTCGGGTTTGGATGTGACGACGGAAATGGTTTTCAACTGGTTTTGGATTGGATTTGCTGGATCTGGTTATTGGGTTTAAAGACCCGGATACTGATTTGACGGGGGACGGGCCCGGATTGAGTTTAAAGACTCGGGAGTTTAAAGACTCGGATAGATTGATATTTCCCCCGTAGGCCTTTGAGTTTAAAGACTCGGGAGTTTAAAGACTCGGATATTATTAAGGCCTGGATTGAGTTTAAAGACTCGGGAGTTTAAAGACTAGGATAGGTCCAGCAGGTTTGATCGGAAAATGATGATTTCATGTTCATGGTTTATGGTACGGTTTTATGATTCACAAGCTGTGGTTTATCTAACTGTTTATAGTATTTCTGTTTCTTATGATGTGGATTATGGTACTTTGGTTTATAACTGTTCTGATAACTGGGTTATGCATGTGGTTTTCAAAACGGAGGGTGAAACTTGGTTTTCTAATAAATGAGTTTAGAACTTTTCTTTTATTGTGGTCCACTCACACCTTTTGTTTTTAACTTGCCCTCCAGGTTGTGGAGCGAGCGCGGGGTATTGATGTCGAGGCAGTGTTCGAGGCATAGAGGTCATGTGAAAAATTCCGGAGTGGTTTAAAGTCTTTCCGTGTGCGTGTAATTATTATCGGTTGTTATACCGTACTATGCTCTGTAAACTTTAACTTCGGGATATTTTATATAGTTTCTCCTGCGTCTGACTGCGTTTTGGGTTCTTTTGAGTGAGTTGTACTTGAGTGTTGTGTCGGGGAGTCAAACGGGAGCAGGATTTACCTCGGATTTCGGGGTGAAACCGGGGTGGGTCCTGACATTTCAGATTCGGGTTTGGATGTGGATTTCGAAATGGTTTTCAAATGGTTTTGATTGGATTTGCTGGATCTGGATTGGGTTTAAAGACCCGGATTGAGTTTAAAGACTCGGGAGTTTAAAGGCTCGGATATTATTGAGGCCTGGATTGAGTTTAAAGACTCGGATAGGTCCAGCAGGTTTGATCGGAAAATGATGATTTGATATTCACGGGTTATGATACGGTTTTATGATGTTCTACTATGATTTCTATAATTGTTTGGTGTTGTGTCGGGGAGTCAGACGGGAGAAGGATTTACCTCGGATTTCGGGATGAAACCGGGGTGGGTCCTGACAATATATGTACACTTATATTTTTACACGTTCATCATATGAATTTTTAAATAATACGCAAATATCATAGTAGAGCATTAGTATTATACGTTATATAATAGAATCCTCGTGGGCGTATCGTCCAGAAATACAGAAATTATATCGTCTCGTATCATACCAAATCCAAAAAAAAACCGATGGATGATTAGTACGGAATTGATACCATACCGGTTCAAACCGGTACAAAATCAGTTTCGATGTTAGAGAATATCATCCCGTACTGAAAAGTTCAGAAGTAGAACAGCTACAATTGCTGTATTGGGTCAATTTTCAATAGACGTTGCTACAAGGGTTGAATTTATGTAGAGCATTCCAAACACTGCCATTTTCAGAACGATGATAATTTATTTCTTCCATCTATAAGAATATCTAATTTTTTTCCTAATGATTTATTTGTGTGGCACTTTCTGTTAGTGTCACGACCTGACCCATCTAACACAATATTGTCCGCTTTGAGCCCAGCCCTCACGGTTTTGTTTTCGGGAGCTCACGTGCAACTTCCCAGTAGGTCACCCATCATGGGATTGCACCAGCCTCAACTCGCTTAACTTTGGGGTTCCAATACCCCCCAAAGCCACTAAGCTCCCAAAAGGCCTTGTGTTAGATAGATATGTGCCCACACATATAAGGTACTTCACCTTTCCCTCCCCGAGCGATGTGGGATCGTTCACCGATCTTACCTTTCCAAGCTCACGGGTCTTGCTCACCGTTCTTGCTTCCAAGATCGGGTCTTACAGTTAGCCTTGGTGCTAGCATGACAGTGATAAGTTGAAGATGATAGGCCTCATGTGGGAAATCTAAGCCTGGCCCATTTTTTGTATCAGTGGTGTCAAAGTTTCATATGAAGGTGCAAAATGGTATGGTAATTGAGAGTTTCAAAGCTTTGCCTTCCTTATCGTCCAATGTTTGTAGCATATGCCCTTGCAAGATTCCAAGGTATGTTTTTTATTTTTTTACTTGAATTTTTGTTCATGCCTTAGCAATCACAATGACTGTCCTTTTTGAAACAAGAAGGATGTTAAACACAATACGTTTGAGAGTATTAAAACCAATACAAAATCGGTTTTGACGTTAGAGAATATCGTCTCGTACTGAAATTGAACCAATTTTATTTTTTAAAATTAATTAAAAATTAAATTAAATCCAATAATAAATAATAATAAAAACCCTAATAGTCTAATACCCTAACATGCTAATAGCTAATCACACCTGCATGATCTTGAGAGGGATTGAAAAGTTTGGAAGTAGTACAACTACGATTGTCGTATTTGGTTGATTTTCAATAGACGCTACTACAAGGATTAAGTTTATACAGAGCATTCCAAACATTTTCGTAGCCCTCATCATTTGGCCCAGAAGCCCACGGGCTTATGGGTACCCGATAGGCCCGATGACAAAAAGCCCGATCCGGCCCGATATGGGCCATGGGCTGGCCCGGCCCGCATGTTGACGGACTGGACTTGGGCTTAGGGTATTCAAGCCCGTTAGGCCCGAGCCCGATAAAGCCCGGTGAGTCCAGCCCGACCCGCCCAGGTAAACCCGACCTATAAGCCCGAAAATATAAAATAATTATAAATTAAGAATTGATACCCAATCCAATCTTGTTACTACTATCATAGCCAAAATCCAAAACTGACAGGACCCGTCCCAACTGGACGTCAAAAACCGTGTCCGGTCCTGCTCCCGTCTGACAAGTCAACTAAAGGTCCGAAATGCCCCTTCAGTACTTGCCAGACAAGGGATGTTTGCGCGGATTTCTGCTGCTGTCACTGCCTCACGATCAGTCCCGAGCGTCGTACCACGGCCTGGAGGGTCACAAAACAGAAAAGGTGTGAGTGGACAAAAATGACCTCTTATAAAAACATTTATCAAAATACAATCTTACCCTCCAGTTTTCACAAACTTGCATGCATATCGTAAAACATGAGTGACCGATAAAATCAAAACATATTTTCCCATGGTCCATCAAACTCATGTTCACCAAATCAGTTCATGTTATAAAACATCAAATCCCGGCTCTCAGGCCAAAACATGTGAAAACATAATCACTGGCCACAAAGACCAAAAACCCGTACTCCATACCAGTACGTCATCACAAATAACATCAATCAGCACTAATCACAAGTGCACAATACACATATCAATCCAATCAATCCGCACTACTCACAAGAGCACAATATCACAAATCACATCTGCACTACTCACAAGTGCACAATATCACAAATCACATATGCACTACTCACAAGTGCTGCACTACGCGTAGGCCAATATCCAGTCACTCTCTCGGGAATAAACACCTCTGGGTTCAACCTCCTCGGGCTCAGTTGTAACAACCCGTCCCGGAATTCGAGATTAAATTTGTAACTAATCATGATTAACGGGGTTAATCGGTGATTACTTGGGTAAAATCGGACGAACGGTGCAAAATGACCGTTTTACCCCTGGTTGTGGGCAAAACGTTGACCTTTTATTCGGGCGGTCAAATGGATTTTTCCCGATGACCGTGACGTAGTTTGGGACGTCACGAGTTCATAGACAGGCGGCACGTTCGATTCCGACGTTCGTGGCGGAAGTTATGACGGTCGGAAGTCCAGGGGCATTACCGTAATTTGGACTAATAAGGGAAAATGTTGACTTTTCGATCGGGGGGGTCCAATGGCCGAGGGCCAAGGACCGTTAGGAAGGTCTCGATGCCCCGAGTACAACGACAGGCGGCACGCCGGAAACGGACATCGGGTAATCGAGTTACGGGTCACGGATGGTGAAGGGCATTTTGGTAATTGTGAGTAGAAGGGCAAAATGGTAAATTGCCAAGCCCAGTTTGAACAGCCGTGGGTTAGTGCGATGTAATTGTTTAAGTTGGACCTCTGATCAAGGAAATGGCTTAGGAATTCTCCAAAACATGAATTGTTTAAGAAAATTGAGGATAATGGGAGCATGGAGGCACGCTTGGACGGAGAAGGGGGAGCACGGGCAGGTTTTGAAAATGGTGATGGGTCTGTTTTGCGGGAAACAGAGACTCAGTAAGTCTGAGTGAGTTCCCCACGGATGTTGGGTCGCATTGCAGCTAACTGAGAGTGTTGGGAGTGAGAAGGATCCATTTACGTGACTGAGGGCTGAAAGGAATTATCTATGCTGGTGAATTGCGGAGCACGGGCCTTCGTTTTGCAGAACAGAGCACTGGGCGAGTGGGAGGAATTTAATTGTTCAATCCATTCCGGGGACAATGAAAGGGAGACACAGAATTAGTGAGAACTAGTGTGATGGGTAGAGAGGAGAAACGAGCGGACTGGGTGAGAAATGCTCTGGAAACCCGAAGTTCTTGTTCAAGCAAAATCAAAATTTCAACTCGAATTGTAGGCCAGCCCATGGCAAATTAAGGCTTCAATGAGTCCTCTGGGATTAATTCAAGTCGATCGCATACTAGTGGGAGGTGATTTGATGCCGTTTTCGACTCTGAAGGGACCTGCTGACCGGGAAGAAAATCGAGCTTGAGTTGTGATTTTGGAAGAGTTTAGAGGAGCAATTGGCAGGAGAAACAAGTTCATATGAACACTACGAAGCTTCTGGGTGGGCCAATTTCAGGTAAACAATCGAGGTTGGTCGAGTTTGATGATTGAACAGTACCCACCTGTTCTTCAAAATTTGACTTCTAATCGTCTGGATTCAGGTATGATGTCACGGATTGGAGGTCACAGGACCCAAATTAGATGCTTGGCGATTCTATTGAACGTTTGAATTGATGCTCATAGGTTGAAATTGATGGATTTCCAGCCGGGTCACGCCGCGGGTCAACCGGACCCATTTACCAGACAGTCGGGTAGGGACGACGACTGTACCTGGCACTGTAGCTGGTGCGTGGGTGTCACGCGCAGCCGCTTGCGGCGGCGCGTGACGGCGCGTGGACCCGAATTTCAAGGTGAGTTCAACACGACTTTTGTCCTATACAATGTAACGAACATTTTAGCGTTGGTTTCGAAATTATCGGACACCGTCTCGATGTGGTTCCGAGGGTCCGAAGATTTCTATTACGTTTTTAATTAACGAGTAATTCCCGGAAAATTATGGGAAATTAGTATGTTGTTCTTCGACACTTTAATGACCCGGGGATGTGTTTTCGGGCAGGATTCGGGTTTTTAGAAAATGTCGGAAATTACGGAACCGCGTGTGGCGCGAAACCGAGCCCTATTGGACGGTGTGTGAGTGGACTTGCTTTCAAAATTTAATGCATGCATAAATTATTTCTATGATTTTATGATCAGGATTATAAGTTGTGATTGACTTTGATTTCCGTATTTATACGTATTCGATTCCCGTATTTATACGTATTTTTACTATACATGTGAAATTACTCGTATTTCGAGACTATGGTCACTCGTGTGCTTAATGATGGTTTAATGAAAGAAGTTATATGAAATGGGTATAAAATGAATTAAGAAGGTTGTTTATGATTTGCGAGTGTGACCTATGATTTTGACACGTTTTTCGAGTATGTTCCGGATTTGCACGTTTTACGAGATTTCAAGTTATTGTGATTTGATCACTGTTGATGTTTGAATTGGGGAATTAAAATGAGACTTGTGATTTTGAGGATTTTAAATGAGGGTTTTGAGTATGTTTTGCTTGAATCGTGATTTTGGTAATTATGATTGTGGTTCGGATGTTTTGATAATGAGATTTGAGAAATGAAGTGATTTCAAGGAATTTAAATGGATTTTGGAAAATACGATTTCGGGCTTGATGCTCGGGGCATAGAAGTAACTTTGATTTGCGCGATTTCGTTTTTCGGAAATAATAAAGCGGATTCTTGGTTTGGGTTCGGGATGATGCTTCCGGATGCCGGCTTACGGACTCATTATCGCGAATTCGAATTCGGGAATGAAAAAGGATTTAATAAAGTGATTTGGTCTGATTTTGCATGCCCCGTGTTTCATGATAATTTGATTATGTTTGTAAAGTCTGATTTGGGGAAAATGAATGTGGAAATTCGGACCATGCGTCCTGTTGTGAAAAATGCGATTTTGGGATGGATCCCGCGTTGTCGTGATTGAAAAACTGTTTTGGGGTTTAAAAACCCGTTGGAAACTGCTTGGGGTTTTAAAGACCCGTTTTTGTGTTTGGAAACTGTTTTGGGTTTAAAAACCTGGTGCTATTGCTGGAGCACGTTTTGAGTTTAAAGACTCGGTTAATGGATGACGGGGGAGGGCCCTTATTGAGTTTAAAGACTCGTGAGTTTAAAGACTCGGTTATTGTGATACCCCCGAGGCCTATTGATTATGTTTTGAGTTTAAAGACTCGTTGAAATCCCGGGAAGGCCTGATAATGCGCATGGTTTTGAGTTTTAAGACTCGGGCGCACTCGATATCCAGCAAACTGATTGATTGTGATTCATTGATGTTCTTGGATGATTGGATGTGTTGGGCAGTGGCCCGATTTATATGGTTGATGGATTGGTTGATGTCGTATACTTGGAATTGGACTTTATGGTTTTGGGCTGTGGCCCTGTGTCTATAATGTGCGGGCTATGACCCGAAGGTTAAGAAAGGAAAATGATTTTGATTGTCATATACGGATTTCTTAAGTTGAAATGTTAACCGTTTGCGAAATGATTTTTGGTATGCATGCATTGGTTTTTACTTGGAGGGTAAAAACGTCTTTCCGTAACTGTTTTATGAACTGAATTCTTTTTGTCCACTCACACCTTTTGGTTTTTATTGACCCTCCAGGTCGTGGCGCGTTGTTCGAGGCTGTACGAGGGGCGGAGGCATGAGTATGTACGTGTGGCTATCCCTGGTTTGGCAAGTACTGAGGGTAACTTGGAGATTTCTGTCATCTTGCCAGACGGGAGCAGGACCGGGCACGGTTATCGATGCCCCTTCCGGGGGCGGTCCTGACATCAGTCACCTCTGGGCGAACACATCCCCAGGATCAGACACCTCCGAGTGGTACATCCAGGCTCAGTATCATCCGAGAAGCTGACTACCATAGGATCAACTCCCGATCCTACAATCACATCCCCCAAGCTCTGGTCGTCTGGGTAATCCCCCCAAGCACCGACCGTCTGGGAATATCACAATCACAATGAAAACCATCCCGGGAATTACATCCCAAAACATTTCAATCAAATCTTGACTTCATACCAAGTCAAGGTCATTCTCAACTGGGTCTCAAGCCCAAAATACCTTTTACACATAAACCGTTAAAATCACATTTAAATCAATAGAATAATCCGAAAATCATCATTGACTCACCAACCAAGTCAAAACATCATTTTAGAAATCATTTAGACTCCGGGCCTAGCCCAAAACATCATTTGCACGTACCTCGTAAAACGTGCCCGAAAGACTGATTAAAATAATCATAAAATCCCAATAAATCATTAATTTCACAATTTCACAAATGACTCCGAATCCGAGTCAAAATCACTATTCACTTGGGTTCTCATGCCCAAAATAACATTACCACGCAAATCCATGCGTTGCAACCTCCGTTGCCATTTTCACGTAAATCCACAAAGTCAATCACTGACTCATAACCCGAATCCAAATATCATTTTCAATCCATGACTCAATAATCCGAGTCCAACCATTATTTTCAATCAATTTCAATCCCGGACACATAAACCAAGTCCAAACATCATTTTTACCATATTTCGTAATTTCTCGAAAATCGCCCAAAATAATAATATAATAATCATAAAACCGAGAAATTACCGGATTGAAACACAAATCATGCCCAAGCATATAAAATCATATAATAAGGCATTTAAATCATATATGCATGCATCACGGTTAGAAAACAAAGTCCACTCACACACACCGTCCAAAACGGTTCGTTTCCGAGCTGCACGTTTTTCCGTAAAATCTGGAAATCACAACTCCTGTCCAAAATCATTATAGAGGGTTACTAACATCTCAAAATACAACATATAATTTTCCCCAATTTTTCCGGGATTTAAATACGTATTTTTAACGTAATACAAAACTTCGGATACGCGGAACATTATCGAAACAATATCTGATTTCCCCGAAACCAACGTCAAAATGTTCGTTACACTGAGAGGATCAAAAGTCATGTTAACCTCACCTTGAGACTAGGCCGGACGCGCCCTCACGCGCCGCCGTGAGTGGCTGCGCGTGAAACCCACGCGCCAGCTACAGTGTCACCGTCCCAACCCGTTTGTCTGGTAAACGAGTCCTTTAACCCGCGAACAGACCCGGTTCAAATCCTACCAATTCGACATTGTTTCCACCAATTGAACATTCAGTCAGTTTCGATTCAAGTCTAATTAGAGTTCTATGGACTTAATTACAAGAAACATTACCTCTAACCTCACGATCACAGATGATCAATCGAAGGTCCTCCGGCCATTGTTCAACATTCCAAAACCTTCACCGTCACACGATTTCCCCAAATTGATTAATCCAGCAGCATCAAGGGACTCAGGTAAGCATTTTCCCCAACTCAATTGCATCCAATCACAGCTCAAACTCCACGACTCAAGCTCGAACTCTCTGCGACTACAGTGCTTCTGTTCTACCTCAATTGGACCTCAATTGCCTTCGTTCTTTCGATGAAACAGGTCGTGGTAATCCCAGAAGACTAGAAATGAACTCAATTTCGATCAACACGGCTCCAAGCTTCCAATTCGAATTTCCCCCCTCAAAATTCGAAAATTCGAAATTCCAAATTCAAGCCCTCATTCAGTCCCTCGTTAATCCTTGCTAACTAAATCTCAACACCCTCTCAATTACTCACACTTTGGTTCAGAAATGGAAGGAAATGGTGGACAATTTCAGACTCTCTCATTCTCTGTGTTTGCTTGCACACGGGTAAGAAAACAGAAGAGAAATAATGGACATTAGAGGATAATTAATTAATTAAAAATAATAAAACATAATTATTTGGTCTCCCCAAAATCATGGATCCATGTTTTGTGCTTGATTTTAAGGGATGAATGACACTTGTCACTCATCCAAGTGTGTCCAGTCACCGGGTACTGTTCTTATTAAAATATTATTTTATTCCCGGTTCGTTCGGTTAATCGCGCCTGATTCCGTGACCATAACTTCGTCGTCGAATCTCCGATTTCGGCATGCCGCCTGTCGTTGGATTCGTATCGACGAGACCTACGTAACGGTCCTTGGCCCTCGTCCATCGGACCTCCCGATCAAAAAGTCAACATTTGGCCCCTACTATGCCAAATTACCAAAATACCCCTCAACTTCCAAACATCATAACTTTCTCCTCGAATGTCGGAATCGAACGTGCCACCTGTCTATGAACTCGTGACGTCTCGAACTACGTCACCGTCATCGGTCAAGGTCCGTTTGACCGCCCGAACTAAAAGTCAACATTTTACCCACGCTAGGGGCAAAACGGTCATTTTGCACGTTTCGCCCGATTTCACTCAACTAATCCCCGATTAGTCATTTTAAATCATGATTAATTAATATTCAATCCCGATATTCGGGACGGGTCATTACAAAAACTCCAACCAAATCTCAACCTAGTGTCATTTAAAAGCTCAATGCCCAAACCAAACCCTAACCCTAAATTCAAAAAAACTCACTAGGTCTCTGACTCTCTTATCGACCTCCTTATCCTATCTCGGCTTTATGGTCGAAAAGTTAAGTCAATTCTCCAAATCCAATACTACCCCTCCTTAGCTTATTTCAATATTCGATAATAATATTTAAGCTCAACTCACTTTTTTTTTTTTTTTTTACAATTATGTAGGTACAAATGGGCTTAGTAGGCCCGGCCCAAGTGGGCTTAATAGGCCCGACCCGTAAAGCCCGATAAAAACTCGGCCCGACAAAGGGAATGGGCTTTCATATTTATGATCAAGCCCGCCCGACCTGGCCCGATATTTTTTAAATTATGAAATAGGCCCAGCCCGGCCCGGCCCAAGCCCAAAAATTTTGGGGCGAGCTTGCCCGACCCGGCCCAATGACGAGGCCTACATTGTCGTTTCAGAACGATGATAATTTAGTTCTTCCATCTATAAGAATATCTATTATTTTTCCAAATGATTTATTTGTGTGGCACTTTCTGCTAGCCTTGCTGCTAGCATGACAGTGATAAGTTGAAGATGATGGGCCTCCTGTAGGAAATCTAAGTATGGCCCATTTTTTGTAACAGTGGTGTCGAAGTTTCATATGAAGGTGCAAATGGTCTGGAAACAGAGAATTTTTATCGTCCAAGGTTTGTAGCATATGCCCTTGCAAGATTCCAAGGCGTGTCTTTTATTTTTTTACTTGAATTTTTGTTCATGCCTTAGCAATCATATTAATTGTCCATTTTGAAATAAGAAGGATTTTGAACACAATACGTTCAAGAGTATTAAAAGAATAAATCATGCCCTTCTTTTTAACTTTCGTTCATGTCTCATATTATTGACAGCCATAGAGAGCTCCATTAGTCATCTCGAGCTCGGTTCAAGCGAGTCTCTCTATTTCCTCTCATATCTCTAACTCTCTATCATTCACATTTCTCTCGTCTTTTTATTCAAATCATCACACTTTCTTGTTAGTTTGATTGAAAGGACTCCCGTCTTTCAATTATTCCAGTAAGAAGAGTTGCCTAATTTTAGTTGATTGGTTGACTTATGAATTTTCAATACATTTTGAGCAATATTTGTTAGTCAACAAAATGCCTACGTTATCAACTTCATCAAAATTTTACTTTTAGATATTGAATCAAGTAATCAATAAATAAAATTATGAATTTGGACTCAAAATCGAAATTATACCGAACATAAATTGTACGGTACGGTATTAATTTCATATTTTAGAATACCATATCATATCAAATCAGTTAAATTTGTTTGATACGGTTCTGGTAATGTCTCCATAACGAACCGTATCGAACTATGCCTTTAGCTAAAATAAAATGTTACTATTTGGACAATCTTAATTGATTAGATTGGTTGATTTTATTAATCGACTATATTTGATGTCACATTCTATTTGACATAAAAAAAATAAATAAAAAGTTATTTAATTTATTAAAATAATATTATTTATTAATTATTATATCAATTAATTCAATTAATATGATTAACTAAAATAATTAAAATACCATTTCTCCATATAATAACCAAGGATGAAAATATCGGTATCGACGAATATATCGCTAGCCGAATTTACGGATATCTCGCCCCAAATATCGTTATCGATGTAGATATCGTTTACGGTTAACAAAAATGATGAAAATTTGGAATGAAACTTTGGGAAAAACTTAAGTACCCAATAATGGTTATATAGGACTAATAAAAACTATAAAATGACTTTGATATAATAAATATATGATGAATCATATGATAGAATATAGGTCTGCCGATAACTAACAGTATAAAATCTTAAAGATAAACTTAATATATGTTCTAAATATATTGAGGTGATTAATAAATTATGATTTTGACAAAAATAAAAGGATATTTAATGTAACAACCCGTCCCGAGAGCCGGGATTAAGATAGTGATTAAGGTAGGCTTAGTGAGGTTTTGGGGGTTAGGTGGTCCCGATAGGTCTGTAAGTTTAGAATGACGATTTTGCCCCTAACTTGGGCAAAAATGTTGACTTTTGTTCGGGTGGTCAAATGGGTGTTGACCAGTGATCAGGACGTAGTTTAGGACGTCATGAATCCGTAGGCAGGTGGCACGCTCGATTCCGACATCCGAGGAGGAAGTTATGATGTTCGGAAGGTTGAGGACATAACCGTAAATTGGTTAAAATAGGGGGAAAAGTTGACTTTTTGGACGATCGGGTTTTGGTACGTTGACCGAGGATGGTTACGTAGATCTCGTTGTCCTAAGTTCGATGACAGGCGGCACGTATTCATCGGACTTACGGTGTGTGAGATACGGGTCTAGAAAGGTAGTGGCATAACCGTAAAATTGAGTAAAAAGGAGGGGCAGTTTGGTCTTTTGTGTTCTGGAATTTGTGCAGAGAGAGAACAGATGGACGGCTGGGATTGGACCAGGTGGGAGTGCATGGATTGGATGGTGACACGTGTTGGGGGACTAAAGGGTTCTGGTTGGATCTTGTGTGAGCACGGTTCCAATTACTTAGGTGAGCCCGTGTGTGATCGTGTGTGTGTGTTTCAACCAGAGTGAAACAGAGTGAGGCGGTGAGGAAAAATTGAAGGCTGATCGAAGGTGTTGGTGAGTTATGGGTGTGTGAGGAGTGATCAGAAGGAGTGAGAGAGATGTTGGGGTGGTGCTGAGAGGGTTAGACGGTGCTGGTGGTGTGTTCGAGGGAGTTGGGAGCCACGGGGAATTCAGAGAAAATAGGGAGGAGGTGTGAGCTTATGGTGGTGCGGTGGCCGTGTACGGTGCAGAGGAACTCGAGAGGAGGCTGAGGCGGCTCTGTGGACTCCAGGGAACGCGGCGGCGAGCACGGCGGTGGACGATTTCAGGTACTCCCTCAGCTCTGCGTCTATGCTCTGTTTTCCCGTTGATGTTCAAATCGGAAATCGTGATGGCTGAGGTTGGGTCGAGAGTTTTAGGGATTTGGGTTAAGCTTAGAAACGTCTCAGGAACCATCTACGGAGGTTGCCGTGACGGGGGAGTGCACGGTGGAGGCGAGACGACAGAGGTGTTCTGTGTACTCTGTTTGGCTGTGAGTTTCAAACGGCGAGTTGTGAAGTTTGGGCGAGAGTCGACGGTTCTGGTTAGCTGGGTTAGGCTTAGAAGGGTCCTAGGAAGAGTTTGGGATGGCCACCGTGAAGGGGGAAGTCGTGGGTGGCCGGGAAGGAAAACAGGGGCTTAGCGGGCCGTCTGGTTTGAGCTTCAGTTGACGGTGTAGAGGCCGTGTCGAGGTGAACGGAGTACGGGAATAGGTAGGGCAGGTCTGGACGATGAGACTGGTGAAGGAAGGGAGGAGAATGGTGGCCGGACGGCTGAGAATGGTTCTCGCCGGTTCAGTTCACGGCGGCCGGTTCAGTACAGTCATCTCGAGGTTGGGGATGCATTGTAGCTGGCGCGTGAGGGCCACGCGCAGCCACTTTGGGCGGCGCGTGGGGGCGCGTGCGGCGGTTCTGGGGAAAGTGGTCAACATGGTTTTTGGTCCAGGAGTTGTGACGAGTCCATTGGAATTGGTTTCGGGTTAATTGGACGTCGAATCGAAGTAGTTTCGCGAGGGTGAAGGTTTAGGGTTCCGATTCGTTACGTTTAGGACCCGGGGATTTTGAGGGATTTTAGGTGGATACTCGTGGACGCGTTAGTGACGTAATTTGGTGGTTGTTGACAGGATCGGGATTTCCCGAGGAAGCCGAGGAACGTGCAGGACGTTCGGGACGCGATTGAGGGCTCGGTACTGTGAGTGGACCCTTTCCTTAAACTCAATCATGCATAACTGTTTTCTATACTTGGTTTATATATGTGATTTCATGATTGTTGGATTTACTGTAACGACCCGTCCCGAATTCCGGGATTAGTTTAGTGACTAATCTTGATTAGTGAGGTTGAACGGTGGTTAGTAGGGCGGAATCGGACAAATTGTGCAAAATGACCGTTTTGCCCCTAGTCGTGGGCAAAATGTTGACTTTTTGTTCGGGCGGTCAAATGGACTTTGACCGATGACCGTGACGTAGTTTGGGACGTCACGAGTTTATAGACAGGTGGCACGTTCGATTCCGACATTCGTAGAGAAAGTTATGATGTTCGGAAGTTGAGGGGTATTTTGGTAATTTGGCATGTTTGGGGCCAAATGTTGACTTTTTGACCGGGAGGTCCGATGGGCGAGGGCCAAGGACCGTTACGTAGGTATCGTCGATACGAATCCAATGACAGGCGGCACGCTGAAATCGGAGATTCGACGACGACGTTATGGTCAAGGAAGCGAATTTACGAACCGAGGCTCGGATTAAAATAATATTATAATAGTGAATAGTGACCGTTGACTGTGCACATCCGGATGAGTGATAAGTGTCACCCATCCCTTGTTTCCAGCTCCTTGTTTCCCTCCAAACATCATCATTACTACATCATCATCATCTAATCCACCATTTCCCCTAATTTTCTCCTCTTTGTTCCTAAACCGTGCACAAAATGTGGGATTCGGATTAGGGAGAATTGGCTCCCTCTCTCTGCCGTTCCTGAGAGAAAAATGAGAGACTAAGATGAGGGAATTAACGGGGAAACACGAGGGGTTGTGAGAGTGTTGAATTTTGGATTTTGGATTTCGGGAAAATTAGAGGGAAAATTCGAATTGAAGGAATTGAGCCGTGAGGATCAAATTGGAGATTACCTTCAGCTTCCTGGGAGTGCCACGATCAGTTTTGTCGAAGGAACGAAGGGATTTGGCCACCAATTGGCTCTGATCACACTTGGTGACAAAGGAGGAACTTCGAGCTTGAGTCGTGGATTTGGAGGCTTCGATGGACGGAATTGATGTGGGGAAACTACTTCTCATGATCCCACGATGCTTCTGGGTTCATCAATTGAAAGAAAACGGCTGTGGTTGACAGAACTCCATTGTTGAACAGTGACGGTGCTCGAGCTTGAGTCGTGACGATTGGGCACAGGTTTGATGCAATTGATGTGGGGGAATTGTTCCTCAGGGTCCGTTGATGCTTCTGAAATCATCAATTGGATGAAACCTGCAGCAATTGAGGGAGTTCCATGATTGCACAGTAACCGGGTGTTCTTCGTGGATCATCGTTGAATCGTGGAATTGTAGGTAATGTTTTGTGTAATCAACGTTACAAAACCTTAATTTAACTTAAAACGAAACTAATGGAATGATCAATTGAAGGAATTAGGATCGAATTGACAGAACACGAACCGGGTCGTATCGCGGGCAAACTGGACCCGTTTACCAGACATACGGGTTAGGACGATGCACTGTAGCAGGCGCGTGGATTTCACGCGCAGCCACTCACGGCGGCGCGTGACGGCGCGTGGGCACGAATCTCGAGGTGAGGTCAACATGACTTCTGTCCTATTTAATGTAACGGACATTTTGGAATTGGTTTCGTGTCGATCGGACACCGTCTCGATATTGTTCGGGATATCCGAAGGTTTTAAATTAAGTTTAAAAATATGTAAAAATTCGGGAAAATTACGGAACTTTGATAGGATGTTAATGATGAGGTTAGTGACCCTCTAATGTGATTTGGACAGGATTGGGAGTCCCGGTGATAGTGGTGAGGCCCGGGAGGGCCGGTGGCACGCGTATCGAGGCATACCGTTAAAACGGTCTGTAAGTGGACTTTGGTTTTATAAATTCTATGCATGCTTAAATGTTTTATATGGATTATGGTTGTGATTGTGTGATGTTGATTTGGTTGTTGGTAAATTGTACGGTTTCACGTATTTCGAGGTGATTTACGTGCTTGCACGTAAATCGAGGTTTTCCGGTTTTACATGGATTTTCCATATTTATGACATGGATATAATATGATGAAATGGTTTTGAAATTGGAAATATAAACTCGGGCTTGAGGCCCACTTGTTTTGGAAATTTCGGACTTGGAGTCCATTTGAGAATCGGGCCGGGGGCCCAGTTGGTTAATGAAATCGGGCCAGGGGCCCAGTTGGTATGAAATCGGGCTGAGACCCATTTGAGTTATGCTATCGGGCCAGGGGCCCAGTTGATTTACGAATTCGGGCCGTGGGCCCAGTGGGTTAATCAAGTCGGGTTGCGGGCCCAGTTGGTTTACAAATCGGGCCGTGGGCCCAGTGGTTCATAAAATCGGGCATGAGGCCCAATTGGATTATAATGGTGATTTTGGGTCAAGGACCCTAAATGGAATTACATGGTTTTATGGAAATTTCGGGCAGGGCCCAATGGTAATGATGTGATAAAAGGATTTAATAAAACTGTTTTTCCATATACCATCTGGATACAAGGATATATGATGGTCTCCTCCAGATGTCTGGGACACTGGGGAAGTCACGGTGCATTGCCTGCGATGGGTCATTATACGGAGCAGCCGGACCGTATGATGACTCAGGAGCAGGATTGCTATGATTGACGTCAGGGACGTCAGACATCAGGGATGTCAGATATATGGACCCGGAGAGACCCCGGGCAGCACGCGTAGCTTATGAAATCGTGAGATATGACGTTAGGGACGTCTAGCGTCTGGGACGCTAAGCATCTGGGATGCTGGTGATGGTAATGGTAAAATATGGATTAATGAATAAAATGGCTTATTGGTTGGATATGTGTTATGTGGTAAAAATGGATTATTGGTTATGAAATGGTATGTAGGGTCGGGGATCCTAAATGGTTTTGGATTTTTGAATTGATGTTCATTTATGGTCGTGGGTGGTGACCCACATAGTTTTAATATGTATGGTGGTGGTATTCCACAGTTTTGGGTTGAGTTCCCACACTTGGTTTTTGGTTAACGGTTTTAGGGCTAAGGCCCTAAGGGCTCGGTTGAGCAAACGTTTTGGTTACTGGTTTTTGTGGCATGCATACGTTTTTATTGGAGGGCATAAATGTCTTATAAATGTATTTGGTAAACTTATTGGTTTTTGTCCACTCACAGCTTTTGGTTTTAATGCCCTTCAGGTTGATTACGGATGCGATTGCAGTAGAGACTGGGACATTGCACACCTCCTCCATCGATCCTTGCGCACTCTGGATGCCCCGTTGGGCAGTGGCTCTTGGTTATCCCTTGTCTGACACCCCTTGTTGGACGGGAGCAGGGCACATTCCACGGTAATCCCGGGGGGATTGGGATGGGTCCTGTCATTTATGATGTGATTTTACATAATTGCACGTTTTTTTCGAGAAAATACGGTATTTGGCGCGTTTTACGATAAAAGGTTGATTTCTGATTATAATGTTATAGTTTTGGGATTTCAAATGATAAATGATTTCTAATGATTATAAATGGATTTCGGAACATGATTTCGATGATTAAGGTTTTCGGTTTTATAATCGGATCTCGTAAAGCAGAATTTGGTTTTAAGTTGAAAAGTGGAATTCCGGATTTGGGTTCGGGATGACGGTTCGGGATGCCGGAAGGGCATCGGACCAGTGATTTCGGATTCGGGTTTGGATATGGATTTTGAAAAGGTTTTTAAATGGTTTTAGATTGGATTTGCCGAATCTGGATATTGGGTTTAAAGACCCGGATATTGATTGACGGGGGACGGGCCCAGATTGAGTTTAAAGACTCGGGAGTTTAAAGACTCGGATATATTGATATTTCCCCCGTAGGCCTATTGAGTTTAAAGACTCGGGAGTTTAAAGACTCGGATATATTGATATTTCCCCCGTAGGCCTGTTGAGTTTAAAGACTCGGGAGTTTAAAGACTCGAATATTATTGAGGTCTGGATTGAGTTTAAAGACTCGGGAGTTTAAAGACTCGGATAGGTCCAGCAGGTTTGATCGGAAAATGATGATTTTGACATTCAGGGTTTATAATATGGTTTTATGATTCCTATGCTATGACTTCTATAACTGTTTTATAGTGTTTCTGTTTCTTATGATGTTTTCTGAGTATTGGATCCTACTGTTTTGATAACTGGGTTATGCATGTGGTTTTCAAAACGGAGGGTTAAACTCGGTTTTCTGATAAATGGTTTTAGAAATTTTCTTTTATTATGGTCCACTCACATCTTCTGTTTTAAATTGCCCTCCAGGTTGTGGAGATAGCGCGGGGTCTTGACGTCGAGGCAGTGTCTGAGGCATAGAAGTGACGAGCGGGATTCCCGAGTGTTTAAGTTTTTCTTCCACGTGCGTGTAATTGTCATCGGTTTTTATTTCATTGTATTTGTACTATGCTCTGTAAACTCTAACTTCGGTTTTTATTGAGTGCTCTCTCCTGCGTCTGACTGTTTTTGTGTCGGGGTGTCAGACGGGAGCAGAATTTACCTCGGATTTCGGGGTGAAACCGGGGTGGGTCCTGACATTTAAGGCTTAATCTTTTTTTGGATTAAACAAGGTATTCTAAATTAAAATATATGTTGTAAATTGAAATATAAATTCTAAATTAAAACATATATTCTAAAAAAAAAACATATATTCTAAATTAAAACATGCTTTACCAAATATATGAGCTAGGCCATATTTTACTAAATATATTGAGGTGAATAATAAATTATGATTTTGACAAAAATAAAAGGATATTTAAGGCTTAACCTTTTTTTGGATTAAAAAATAGTGTCAATATTTTTTCAAAAATTAGAAAGGATTGATATATTTAAAATTAGAAAAAAAAATGATAAATATAGCTCAAAATAAGAAAATAATGAAATGGAAAAAAAAATAGGTGAATAAAAATGATAAATATGGCTCAAAATAAGAAAATAATGAAATGAAAAAAAAAATTTAGTATGTGCGCAACTGGGGTGGGTCGAACCCAGGTGCTTAAGAAACCAATTAAAGGCCACAACCAACTCAATTTGCAAACTTAAATAAGCAAGTAATATATAAGACAATAATGAAATGAAAAAAAAAAGGTACGCGCACACCTGGGGTGGGTCGAACCCAAGTGCTCAAGTCATTAATTGAAGGCTACAACCAACTCAGTTTGCAAATTTAAATAAGCAAGTAATTTATAAAGCATATATACAGACATAAAAACAGTCTTCTTCCTCCTTGCGCGGGTCTGCAATTCGGGTTTTTTGACCCGCCCGGCATGACCCGACTGTAACTCAATCGTTTTACGTCCGATTTTTATGAAATTTGTTCCTATCTCGATCGTTTTAATAAAATAAAGATATCAATGGGCTTAAAACAAGAAATAATGTCGATATTTCGCTCAATTTCTTTCCCCCCCTCTTACTTGCCACGGACCAATTTTGACGATATATCGCTCATATCGGTCGATATTTCAATCCATGATAATAAAACTTCATATTTGTCTTGTTGCACAAATAATAGGGAATAGTAAATTAGTGGAAAAAAGGTGTAGAAAGCGGGAAAACGAGTAGTGACAAAAAGGAGCGATGTGAAAGAATGAAATGAAGAAAAGTAAGAAAAAGAATAGGTGAAGAAAAGTAAGAAAAAGAAGAGGTGAAGAAAAGTAAGAAAAAAAAATAGGTGAAATGACAAGACGCAGTTGGCAGTGGTTGATATGCATATTCAAACGAAAATAATTAAGAGCTTCTTTAAATCTTACATTATTCATAAATTTTATTATTAATAATATATAGTCAATAAATATGTCTAAACATATAACAACTATCTTTTTTTATCCAGATAACAACTATCATTTTGTTATAGTTAATTTTTAAAACTATTTATGTTAAAAATAAAAGTAAATTAATTTTTTTTATTATGAGTATTTTTAACAAAAATTATTGAGAAATTTAATAAAAATTAGGGCGGTCATAATTTGAAGAGAATGGATATAGCAAGCGATGGATGAATATAAAATAAGATTTTTTAGTTAAAATGCACTCAAAAATGCCATTTTAATTCCATTTTACACTCATTTGTCTCACTTACCATTCAAAACCTACTCTTTATACAAAAGTTTGCACCCATTTTTCATTAATTTCTTTCAATAATCGTCAATAACATGGATAATTTTGTCATCTTAGGATAGATTGTTATGAATCAAACAGTAAATACATATAACACAGTAAATTGGGATGAGAATGAACAAATTTTGATAGGATATGAATAGTTTCATATTTATTTATGTTCATCTCAATTTGTGGTGTCATGTGTATTTAATATATCATTCATAATATTATAATCCAAAATAACAAAATTGTCCTTAATATTGACTATTATTACATGTATTTAACAAAAATTTTATAAATTTTTATATGAAAAATGAGCTTTGGATGGTGGGGAAAATAATTTTAAATATAAAGTAAGATAAAAAGTACAATTGTATGTGCATTTCAACTAAAAAGCCATAAAATAATGCAGCACAAAGAGATGAGCGGGAGTGAGAGTTTGAGAAGACTGGTTGGCAGAAACCAGGTCGCAAAACAAGAATAACTCCAAGCAAGAAAGAAAGCTTGTGAATAGCCCAAAGCTACGTACCCTATCACTTTTGAGAAGACTCCATTTTACTATTATCAAAATATTCTCCATCATCATCTCTAAGACTATAGCCTACCTTCCTTATTCATATGATATATGTACCTAGGTTTTCTGTTCATCATCATGTGCGATGTGCCTGTACTACTGCTCTACCTTCTAGGGTTCTTGGAAATATTGTAGATTCATGATAATATTAGCTTAGCTAGGCTCTGATGGAATTGGTTGGAAAGGAACTAGGCTGGTTGGGATTGGAGATTCTTTTTCATTACTAGTTACAAAAGAATCATCCGCTTTCGTGATTAACGGCTCATCCCATTCTAGGCCAGCTGGGGTTTCCGAAAAACACCAGTCAATCATATTTGTGTCTTTACTGTATATTTGTACCTGCAGCTCTCAGCCTCTGATCATCATCAATCTATTTGTACCTACAGCTCTGAGCCTCTGATCAACCTCAATCACCAAAAGCCTATATATATATATATACACAACAATTATCCAATTAAAATCAAATTGACGTAATAACATCCATAAATTAAAAAATAATTTTATTTAGATCCTCTAAATTGACCATAATTAATGACAATATTGATATGACAATTAATAAATAATATTATTTTAATAAATAAAATTATTCTATATTTATATTAGACCATTCATTGATTGCCATATCAACATAGTCACTAAATATGGTCAATTTAGAAGGTCAAAATAGTATTGCCCTAAATTAAAATGACAATATTATCACAGTTAAAATCACACTAACTACTAACAAATCCACATTACAGTTAAAATCGCACTAAAATTATACAACATCACATGTCAAGTTCATAAAACCCCAAACAATCAAAATCCGTCAATAACCCTAAACAAATTACCTTCACTAAAAGAAATAGCTACTGTCGTCAAATTCATTATGTCTAGTTACGAAAAACTAGAAGTGCATTGCAAATATGAAGAATGCATATAAAAACAAATAAAAAATAAAAAATCATAATATAATTACTTTGACCAAAAACCATGAGAGATATTAAGGAAAGATTCCTCCAAAACATCAAGGTAGAAGATTTTGGGAAAGACAAAATTTGGAAGGAAGATTTTTGGTATGGGGACGAATGTAAAAAAGTAGTAAAATAATATGATGGGAAATTTAAAACTGAGTATGATTCAAAACGATTGAAAGGACTAGATTGGTTTATTTTCTTTCGTAGGGACTAGATTGTGTTGCCATCGTTGTGTGTGCATCAATTCATATTTCATAAACTAAGATTGTAGGTCACGTAATATAGCTCGTCTAAGTTGTGAATGTGAAAATTAAATTATGTAGCATATGTAATTTGCATTTATCACTATATAGTTGTACGATTATGATTAGAAATAAGTATAATATTATGTGAGACTCTAGTTGAATATCGGGCTAACACTAAACTGAAAGGGCTTGTTTGGGGAGTTTGTCATGGCGAGGAGTTTATAATGCATGTGGGTTTAAATTGAGGGATTCAATTAGTAGCCGCTAAATTCATTCAACGGTTTTGATTGATAATTGAATTTATAGTCAAATTGGATTAAAATTTACAACCCCACCCTAGATAACACCTCCACTCCACCGTACGTGTCTCCTCACTAATAGTGTCCACTCCAAACTCCGATAAATGGTGTTGGTCTCATTCGTCTCCATGGCTTTCACTCATCGAGTTATATATTGACAATTAAGTATAAAAGTTGGTTGAGGAAATTTTAAACACAACTTAAATCTTAAGTTCAATACACCATTTAAATTATTAGATTGACTTGACAGTTATTGATCAAGTGAATCTATCAATAGACTTAAACTTTAGGCTAACTAAATCGTTAGAATCGTTTTTAAATTTTAATATTAGTGTCTCCCATCTTCGAGATTTATCCTAATGTTTCCGTTAGTCAATCCGTTTATTTTTTAAACGAATTTTGTAAAATCATGACAAAATAATTAATTTAGGTGCATTTTACGTGACTTTTTTTACGAAATCCATTTGAAAAATAAATGCAGGAACTTATAAAAATATTAGAGTAAATAATAAAAAATGGGAGACATTAATATTCAAATATCAGAATAATTGCTAAAATTATAATAAAGTTGGAAAACAATTGCAACTATTTACCCTAAATCCTATTTATAAAATGTCCTCATTGCAGCATCTCTTGTTTTTTGGAGGAGGTTGTATATTGGAATATTGAAATTTAAGATATTTTGAAGTGAAAAGGGGATGTCTTTTTAGTTTTTATTATAGAAGTAGTCACTACAAGAATCTTTTGAGCTTAATTTTGTTAACTTGCTCCGGCAATCCATTTCGTAGTTCAAGATAGTTTCGTGGGGCAAGATTAATGGGGACTTTGCCTTATGATTTTTTGTTTTCGTAGGGCAAAATGAAAAAGCTCGAGGACAATGTTTCGTCAGTTTTTTTTGTTGAGCGAAGGCTGAGCTATCCACCAAATTCCACATGCTTTCACCGAATATATTTCCATTTTGGCCGACCAACCCTAATATCCGTTGGCCAAAGGTCCACATTGAAGGTTCGTCGTGCTTGATTTTGTTGGACGAACCCTAATACGTGTCAGGCAAGATCTTTTTTTCCGTAGTGAGTAAAGGTAAAATGAAACATTATCTTGTAGTAAGTTCAATTTTCTATTTTAGTTCCATTGAAAAACTACTCCCACTTAGGTCGAAAATACATACCTTAAATTTAATCAATTATCAAATCCAATTCAGTCGGTCTCAACATCTAAGTGTGGTATATACTGTGTGTGATTCAAAAGGAGAGTTTGCATCATTAACATGAGGTGATATATGAAGTACGTACCTAGTACTGTACATGCTTGTGTGCTTAATTGGATGGAGTCCGAGCTGTCCATATATATTGGTTGGCAGAGTTGGAGCCATGAGATCTAAGTTCATCTTCGACAGTCTATTGTGGGGAGCCATCCAGCTGTCTGATAAGATGGAGTAGACGGGCACAGCTGCAGCCTGCCCCATAAATGGTACGAAGTTAGGAAATAGACCTGTCTGTGTCTCCGTCTCGCAGTCTCAGAAGTGCCTGATGCGAAGCGCATGAATTCACAATTTTTTTTTTCAAACAAGTCATGAATGTGATTCCTGAGCAAAATCTTCCACCTACTCTGCCATTAGATCTGCATGTCGGCGTGACCGATCTTCGATCACCTAAATATTTCTACATATACCCTCAATCTCCCTCTTCCATCCTCGTACTATCCTCACTTTTCTTGCCTACATATCTACTCCTTTCATTGTCCAAAAAAAAAAGAAATCTACTCCTTTCTATTTTCTCTCATTTTTTTTTTCTTTCTTCATCTTCTCGATCCGTCTCTCTTTCATCATCAGGCTTTATTATTGCATGCATGCAAATTCGTTTGTGATGATTTTAATTAAGTATCAGTAAGTTTATGATAAAAGGAGCTCTTCTTCAGTCCAGTCCGAGACAGTTTGCGGGCTGGCACTCAGCTGCTGACTCGTTGGTTCGAGAACTCATCAACTATGGGTGCAAAGTGGTGTGTTTCTGATCCAACGAAGCAGGAGCCGATAGGTTGGTTCTTGCTGTCGCGTCTTGGACTGAAGGGAGCTCCTTTCTATATATCGCTTGATCTCGATCTCTCCTCTATTTATTAACCATATATTACATTGCTTGCATGGATGTAGATGTATTTACATACATGCAAGGTCGAGACCTAGCATTAATCATCAAGATACTAAGTGTATTTCCGGGTCTTTTGTAGGTGCTCTCAATCATCATCTCAGATATTGATGATTGAGAGCTAATTGGTCAGGAGCTGATGCAACACCCCAACTACTTGATTACAAAGCCCCAGCTGTATGCCGGCATGGATCGAGCTTTTATCATCAAAGGTGGATCTATTTCTATTATTGTTGCGTATGAATTCGAAAAATGGAACTTAATTAGTATAATGAATTAACTACTTAATTATACCTCTCGTTATTGCTAAGTTTCCAAGGTTTTACTTCATGCCTTCAATTTATAAAATTCTAGATCATGATCGTCAGTAGTGTTTTATTATATTAATTTTACTAACCTGATTTTTATTTCGAAGATATATCGGTTGTGTTTTCAATTCGATTAATAGTAATAATAATAAAAATAAATAAATAAATAAGTCAAAGCTATGGTATTATATTAGCCGTTTATTTGCAAAGTGTGCCCGTTATAGTTTAAAAATAATAATAACAATTAATAGTGCGCCATCACAATAATAATGCCCCAAGTCTCCCTGAACAATCATAACTAAACCCTAATTATTCCACCTGGCCCAACTCCAACTGTCCATTTACAACAGTCAACGCATGAAATGCATCCATTGATTGATTGAATTTGAAACTCGTATACACAAATTACAATTACAGTCAACTTATATAATCTAATTATCGTAATTAGACTCCTTAATTTCGTTAATTTACGAAAAGATTACATATATATATCCTGCGTGTCTGTGTATTTATACAGACATTGATTTACGTAATTAAGAGCTCCTTGGTGAGGTCCATGAAACGGAAGAAAATCAAGAAGGCAGAAGTGGGCACGCTCAACATGACTAAAGCCATGGTTGCCAGAGCCAAGCTGGGCCTGGTGTTCATGAGGTGGGATTGCAAGAGTCCCATGGCGTGACAAATGAAAGAATCGTATGATGTGTAGTACTTCTTCTCCCAATCCGTCCAATCCGCTGGAGGCTCGTAGTTCCTCTCCACCATTTTCATCTCGTGGACGCGCTTCCGGAGAACAATCATGTTCTCATCCACCAGCCTGCTGCTGTAATTTTTGTGGTGGTACCGGTCGTGATGATTGTGAGCTTCTCTTCTGCTCGTTGCACGTATCTTAGCCGACCCGGTTCGGGTTCGGGTTTGGTTTTGGGTTGTGACGGAAAATGGGTTGAATGAAAGATTGTTTAGGGATGTTGGTACCGCCATTGCTACGGAGGTTGAGTTTTGAGATTGATGTTTTAGAAATTGAAATGTGTTTGATATGGTATTTAGCGGTGGTTTGGACTTATATTTATAGCCCTAATAATAATTAAGGATAATAATAATTGAGATGGAGGAGTTTCTAATTTTGATATGGTATTTCTCTTATTGATTTGTGGTGGGGCATATGATTGTCACGTGCGGAACACCTTAAAGCACTCTTGTAGTCTTGTTGGCTAAGGAATTAGGAACAGGGACTAATCCGTGTTTTTATTATTTTAAGGCACACCTGCACTTTTAAACGCGTACTTATGTTGGAGATTCAGAGAAGGTGGCACCTGTCACATCACAAACCGACTTCTTCTGTAGGTCGGTTTGGTCTTATATGACTTCTGTAGGTTTGGTCTTATATAGTATACAATGGTAACATTAATAATTGAGTCCGATTTGGGATAATTAAATTTGTACTTATCCTCCGTTAAAATTGTTAGTTTGTTTATTCGAAATTATTATTTATCTAATGTTTTAGATTAGATTAAATAAAAATAAAATAATAATAATTTATATTTAAATTTTGAAATAAAAATTCATTACATTCAAATTGAACTGTTAAAATATATATTAATTTTTAAATATATTATTAGTACAAAATGAATAATAATAAAAAAAGATACACAGATAAATCTATATAAATACATGTATACCGTTATAAAAATATAATAAAATATATGAAGTGTTAATATTTGTTTGATAAATATTAATATAGAGGTAATGTTGCAATCCAATACATCCTAAATTTAATATACAAAATTTTGAGTATTGATTATTCTGTTATTTTTTATATTCTCATTTTTTATTTTTAATATCCTTGCTATTTTTTTTAACATAAACTGTTTCAAACCGTTTCAATTCAAACCGAACTGTTAATAACAGTTTGAATCGAAACGGTTTTATTTCTAATTTTAGAAAATCTAAATTATATCAAACCATTAAATTTTGAACTGTTTAGATTTATATGTTACTAATATTCAGATCGAAGCACACTGTACCCACCCCTAATGAGGGCTATGATTCAATCGAGGCAAACCGCTCTCACACTCCTCACTCTCGTCGGATGAAGGATCTCTTGCTTATAATATTGTAAATGATTGAGGGAGGCTCTTGGGTTTGGGAGAAGCTATTGGTCGTGGTTGGGTTGATTTGGACGGCGCGCGTTTATATTCTTAAATATTTGGTAATTTATAAAAACTATACTTGTTTATTTTAAAAAATATATATACATTGATAAGAGATAGAAGAAGCAAATGCATGGCCAAGGATCCATGGATTATTTGCATACTTGAGATATCATTCATGACCATACTTACATCATATTTTCGGGATCGGTTCAAACACTTGAAAATTTAGGGTAAAAATATAAAATGTGTGTTTTAATTTACATACATGATCCTTAAAAATGCAAAATTTTTATTTCATTTTTATACTAGGAGCTTTGATGCCTCATTTCTATGCTAATTTATATAATAATATTAAATTACAAAAATTAATAACTTCTATGCATTGTTCCAAAACTATTCACTGGAATTTTTGGAACTCCTTACATCTTTATAGTGAAAGATGAAAATCAAAACCTAAAGACATTTGAAATTCTGATAATTGCTTGTTGCTTGTTTATTGTTTTGTGCCCAAAATTTGTGCCTCCTTAGCCTCCCATTTGCCACCTTGGTGGTACATCTTTATAATGCTATTTTAATTTGTCGATTGTCATTATATCTTTATCGTTCAAATTTTAAATCATCATTTTATGATAAGTTATGCACAAAATCAATGAAATTTAGATCATTTAGCTAGTCATTCATATGTATAAATTAAATGAACAGTTCGTTATGAGAATTTTAGTTGCCACCAAAATTATTGATTTATTTAATACATATGAATAATTAAATTAACTTAATTTCTTGCTTATTTTAATTAGTCGATATCATATCTGTATATCGTTGTACATCCAAAATAAAAAGCTAACAATCTTTAATTTGGTTCAAAATTGCATGTGGAATAAATTTGTTGTAGGCCTATAAAAATGGATCCATAATTAATCATGAATACAAATTAATTAATACTTGTATATTCACACACGTCAATAATGAAGCCACGTCTTCTGATAATTGCACTTTTTTTTTCCCGACTAGATCTTTATTCTAAGTGATTTTTCCTAACAAGATTTTTTAACGAAGTAGCACCTCAAACTTTGTCATATTTCTCACTCGAAGAATTATATATTGCTAGTATTGTACTTAACGAGTAGTTGACACTTTTTATAATTTTATTCCCCGTGATTCATTTCAGGTCGCAAATTTTTAGATTGTGCTATTGTTTCTGATGATCATGTTTGAGTTTCAATAAATTTCGTATCTATTAACTATACTATTTTTAAATGTTTCAATAAAACATCACTTTCATAAAATAAAATAAAAACATGTGATCATCTAAAAATGAATATTCCCATTGGCTAATAAGATTCCCTTGAAAACATCCAACAAAGGCAATACCAAAGCAGCTGTAGAAAATGGCACGCTAAGTGTAACAACAGCAAGCATTCCCAAAGCCACGCAAGGCCTTGTGTTCATCAATTGGGTTTGCAACAATCCCACCCCCTCGCACACGTCCGAATTGTAATCTGCATAATATTTCTTCTCCCATTGCATCCAATCCGACGGAGGTTGTTGACCCTCGCGCATGTCCGTCATCATCTTCATATCGTGAATTCGCATTCGGAGAACAATCATGTCTTCATCAACAAGTTTACCATCGTAATTATCATGACCTCGTGATGCTGAAATTTTCATGGGACGTCTCCTTTGGATTTCGAGCAGACCCGTCTTCGTGTTCCGATGACACAGCGGCCGTGGTGGAGCTGAGTGAACAGACGAGGAGATTGGCATTGTGCTTGACATTGTTACAAAGCTTGAAACCGATTTGATGATGTGTTTGTGTTTGTTTCGGACAAGGTTAGGTTGTACAATTTTATAGAGGGAGAGGAGAGACCGCGTGGGAGTGACACGTGGAGTTTGGCGCGTGACAAGAGTGAACCCCACAATGAAGTTTCTTTTTTTAAAGCAAACTTTGATGCGACGCCAATCTAATTCCCTATCTCTTTAAGCAACCTATGTTTTAGCGCGTCCGCAGCCACCGCCCTTTTGATTTTATTATTCATATTTTCGTTTTCTTTTTCGACTTTTGAGCTCAATGAAATATTACAAAATAGTTCAGATTAATATTATTATGTTCCCGTCGTTATACAGGTGGAAAATAATTTATCTTTTTGTCACCGTTTATTATTCAGGTGAAAAAATAATTTATTTTTCTATATTTTAAAATTTGTTAATAATTATTTGCTTCTATTATGTTCCGTGATTAGATACACAATCAGACATTAGGAAAATCATGAAAGCTATATGGATGGAAAATGACAATAATAGAAAGCTGCCCTACACGGTTTAGGTTGGGATGATGGACTGTTCTTTCATTATCAATTACAACCGAACACACAACAACATTATCTAAATCCTTTGTGTGGGACCCTCTTATGTTGGTTTACTGAGAATGCAAATAACCGGCGATGAAAATATCGACAATTTCATCGATATATCGGTAAATTTGACCGATGATACATAAGAAGATAAATATCGACAATTTCGTCAATATATCGGTAAATTTGACCGGCGATACATAAGAAAAAATATCGACAATTTCGCCGATATATCGGTACATTTGACCGGCGACACATAAGAAGGGGAAAAAAATTGAGCGAAATATTGACATTTTTCTTTATTTTAAGCCCATCGATCTCCTTATTTCATTAAACGATCGAGATAGGAACAAATTTCATGAAAATCGGACGTAAAACCATTGAGTTACAGCCAGGTCATGCCGCACGGTCAAAAAACCCGAAAAACGGACCCCGCGCAGGGTAGAAGATGAGTGTTTTAAGTTAGTAAGTGTACTTTATATATTATTTGGTTGAGTAAAACTTCAATTAGGCTTGTTAGTTGAGTTGGTTGTGGATTGTTTTCATTTAAAAATAGTTGCACCTACCCGTGTTCGACCCTTTTTTTTTTTTCTCATTTATTCCTTATTTTGAACTATATTTGTCATTTTTCCCAATTTTAAATATATCAATCTTTTCCAATTTTTAAACAAAGATTGACTATATTTTTTTATCTTTTTTTTTTTCCAATTTTAAATATATTTACGCATTTTATAATTTTTCTTTCATTCAATTTTTTTTATGCTTATTGTTATGTTTTAAATTATATTAATATTCAATTATAGTAATTCACTTCAATTTATGTTTATGTTTAACTTTTATATTACTAGTCATCGGCAGAATCCTTTTGTGTCATATTATTCATCATATATTTATCACATCAAAGTCATTTTATAGTTTTTATTAGTCATATATAACCATCATTGGGTATTTAAATTCTTTCCAAAATTTCATTTCAAATTTCTAACTTTTAGACCGAATTTCTGTCATTTTTGTTAAACGTAAACGATATCGATATTGATACCGATATTTGAGGCGAGATATCCGTAAATTTGATTAGCGATATATCCGTCGATATCGATATTTTTATCATTGTCAAGAACCGATTACAAGAAAGAAGAGAATATCTCATCAAGTGCTATCAAGAAGGAGAATATTTTAAAATAAGAAAAAATTATTATAATAAACCTCCAAAGATTTGACATAAATTTCATTATTAATAACAAATATCCATGAACTATACCTAATTGCACATAGACCATTATTTCGTTAAAATTGTTTTTTTAAATACGGTTGTACAATTTCCTCCATTCAACATGAAGGAAATTCAAAATTTACCTTTATTTTATACTTATAAATGCACTTGAAAAAAACATTTTACTCTTATTTTAAAAAAAATAGTTTTAAATTTTAACAGACGAACTATCATGGCACATTTAGACATAATTCAAATACGTCTACAACTAATAATGAAGTTCAAGAACAATAGAATAAAATTAATGTTAAATTCAAAGGCATCGAACTACTAATAATGAAATTCATAGAACATATAAATAAAATTGATGTAAAATTCAAGAGCAGTTGCAACAATTCTCCCTTCAAAGTAAATATGCAAATTTTGGGAGACTAGTGATAACGAACTAACAAAAGTATATTCGTATTTAAAAGATGAGAATGAAAAATAAGATAAAATAAGCCCGGTAGATTTTGGATATATATAAGAATGACAACATATTGTTGTTATGCATGTTGCATAATCATAATGCATAGAAATGAGCACAATGCTGATTGGATCAGGAAAGGCATGAGGCTCCTTTATTGGTATTTGCTATTTTGCTAACATATCTCCTTTACTTAGCACCTGTATGAAATAAATGAGTAAATAGTGGTACATCTGATAATAACACTACGAATGCCCAAGTAATTACAAACCTTCAAGGATAAATGGAGGGGCTTGGTCAATTTGAGGAGGTGATGATTCAAGCTGTGGCTGGTTTAATTCAACTTGATCCACTGTTTCGGGTTCTTCATTTGGCTGGGGTTCGTATTGTTCGGGATTCAAAGGCTCAAGCGGCAAGTTTGTTGGGATTTGGTCAAGAGATGCGGCCTCCAATTGCTGGTATTTCGGTTTGTTTTTCTGGAGGAGAAGGTAGGTGGTGCAATACCAGAACAATAGTATTCTACTTTGAGCTACCATTGTATCCCTTATGTGACTTCCTCCAAAGGAGATCCGTTCAAGTGCCTGTAAATTAAGAAACGGTGTTGGAAGGTAAGCATTAGATATAAAAACGAAACACCAAGAGCTAGATATGGTTGTAGATCGAGGAAGTATTTTCCTATCAAATGATACTAAGTGAACTTTAAAGACTGACCATATTTGCATATACTCATTAAAGTACAAAACTAGGGTATTAGTGTTCAGGATTTAAGCCTATGCTTCTAAGATTCAAGAGAGGATACTCCATTCTCTTGAAAGTTAAGCGGTTCTCCCGTACCTGTTCTCCATTTCGAATGTCGTACGAATTCTGATGATCAAATTCAAGACCCCTAAACTCATTGATGCAAAGACCTTGAAAAGCCCTGAAAGTATACAAGCAATATGCATTTGTAAGGTAAAGAGAAACAAGACTTAATTGCATCCTTTCATCTATCTAAGCTATCAATAGATCTTTGGTCTTACCATCGGATTAGAGACACATGAGGAATCCAACGAAAGATTATTGGTGTATTCTTTGCATTTACATAATAGCCTCCAAATACGATAAAAACTGTCATAAGAGAGGGTCCAACAGCCATGGCTGCTTCAGTGGTAGGAACCATAGCACCAACAGTAAGACCCATAGCAGATGCCGCAAAAGATTCCACAGTCACAATACCACAAAACTTTCCGAATCTAAAAGGCAGCAAAAATTGTCAGTGATCTTAACCAGCCCACCCTTCAGAGTCCAAAATGTTAAGATATGGATGTAAACAAGCAATGAACCAGCATATAAGTATACATCCAATATTCAATTCCTTCTATTTTCCACTCCCAACACATTGATACTAAAAGGAAAAATTGGTAAAGACATGATTCTTTAAAGGGTTGTGTATTCTTACTGAATCCCGATATATGTCGATGAACTTTTGCAAAGAAACACCTCTCTCAACTTATTCATAATATAAAGTCTACAATCAAATTTAGTGATATCAGTTTCCATGTGTCTATCCGTCTATTAAAGAATTATTTCCAATTTCATAGGGGTTCATATTGAGTGTTCAGGTGTGATTCTAGGGTTACCAGAGATTTCTTAGTGCATCTCATACAGATGTTAGACAATTTTTATTCACCATGTTAAAAAACTCTACTTCAATAAAATTAGGACACTTTTATCAAGGACTTCAGAAACCTGGATAAAGTCGGATGAAGACGTGCCATGGGGTACAAAACGGCGCCAAACATTAATGGAAATGCTGATCCAACAGGAATCTCGGCCAATAACTTAGAAAGAAGATAGGGTCCTAATGTATAAGACCCTTTTGCATGCTCTCTATTTACTATTGAACGCTCCTTCGGGAACACACCCACAGTCTTCGTGAGAGCAGCCATTGCTGTGTTTATTGCAGCAACCTGAGATATAATAGCCATAAATACGCCAAAACATTATATAAGAGACATTGGTATTCAATAACATCAATTAGTCAAAATAAGTATACACTCCTCTTAAAAATCACAGTCCGTGCGCATGTAATTGTCCAAAGTGAACGGTAAAAGAAACCATCACACCTGAAGCAATCCCATTCTGTCTTGTATTGATGTCTGAGATCTTCCCATTTTCCAAAAGACTGACCCAAATATTATCGCTGATGCAATTGACATTCTTGCCCGCACTTTATTTGTTGGCCCATCACGAGAAGCCTAATCAGTTGTTCAGAGGAAGTAATGAGATGGAATCCATAACTGGAGTTGTAATAAAGAAACAACCCAGTTCTTAGTGCAAACCTGGTTATACACATGAGTATCTATGCTATGCCAACATGGACTTAAAAGTGTGGGTGGGATGTTGATAACGAGTTATATTGTTATAAAGCTTTCTGACATGATAAAAGGAAGCAACTATATACTCCTTATGCCAAAGGGAATTAATACATTGTAATACTTTAAGCTCATATCTTGGATAGTTTTTTTGAGACAAGCTTTAGTTTTACTAAGTGCCCTAGTAAAAGTACTTGCCTGCATCCACGCACGCCTTAGGAGCAACCGGAATTGCCTCCACCAACCTCCCTTCTTCTGAACTCTATTTTTCTTGCCCACCGTCGTTTTGTTATTGGACACTTGCTTTATTGCAGTCGGAGTGGCATAAAGAAGTAGTGATGATTGTTGTGAAAATGACTTAACGAGAGAATCTATTCTTTTCTGAGAAGAGTAGACACTTTCAGCAGAACTGTAATCAGTGGATATAAGATCAGCAAGAAACTCGGCGGGGTTCACATGATCTGGGCAATAGTACCTGTTGAACAAATCATTTATTCGTCAATACTTTAACAACTTAATGCTACAGCTTTAAACATTGTCTTCCTTTTACAAAATCATACAGGAGTCATAAGAAGTAGGAAGACGGGTGCATGCAAATATTCTGAAAATCCAATGAGGGCCTAGGGATATTTAGACAAAAGACCAAAAGTTGATTTCTTTCTACAACTAGTAAGAAAAATCTTGTGACCAAAGCAGGAAATCAAAATCTCAAGAACTTAAGGTTTAAACCACCTAACTATTATGAAGAATTTAAAAGTACACGCATGGTATATTAACAAAAGACAGCATATGGTACGAGATATAATCACCAACCCAAATTTAGAGAAGTATGCCAGTGGTTCCTCATGTGCAGGCCCAGCATAGACAAGTGCACCCTCTGTTAGCAACACAATGTCATCAAATTTACTATACACAGAACTCCTTGGCTGATGTATGGAGCAGATAACAGTATGTCCATCCTGAGCAAGCTGTCGGAGGGTTTCCATCACTTTCTCTGCCTGGAAGGCATCGAGCCCTAGAAACACCACAGGTATATTTTGTTAAAGATGAAAATAAAAAGTCAGTTTCCTGCTTCTATGAGAAATGAAGAGACCATCTCCTAAGGTGTTGAGAAATAAAAAAATATGCAGCAACAGTCTTCTACTCGTAATTGTTTGAAAGAAGGGCTTCGTTACCACTTACCAGTAGTGGGTTCGTCAGCAAATATAACAGAGGGGCTGGCAATTAGCTCGCATGCTACAGACAAACGCTTCTTTTCACCCCCACTAATTCCCCGGACTTTCGCATCGCCAACAATAGTATCAGCACAACCAATCTTTTGCATTAAAGAAAACAAAGCAGTCACCCAAAAATGAAAATGAACTAAATAAGGTCACAATCACAACCGATTAATCAAATTACTAAACCAGTAGATTCAGTACGTAAAGAAACATTGAATTTCATGGATACCATGTAATCTTACCAATCCCAGCTTGAACAATAGACTGTTCACATACTCTAATCTAGCTTCCGAGGATGATATCTCCGGAAGCTGCAGCTCCGCCGCAAGAGATAACGTCTCTCGCACCGTCAGCTGCGAGAAAAATAGGTCCTCCTGTCTCACATAAGCCAACCTTAACCACCCAAAAGAAAAGAAAAAGAGATTTAGACAAATGAGAACCACAGAATAACCACAAATTCTAGATAGACCAGTGAACAAGCACTCGAGCAGATAAACAAACATCTTACTTATACGCTTTGTTTGGAGTTGGATTTCCATTGATCTCCAGTAGACCTGATAGACGTAACCGCGTTGACGCAGTTAACTGACCAGCAAGTACATTAAGCAGCGTCGTCTTTCCTGAACCTGACGGCCCCATAATCGCTAGCAGTCTCCCTGGTTTCGCTTCTCCGCTTACATTTTTAAGCAGAAGCCGTATCTAGGCAATGAAAAGAACGAATATTATACATTCAATCATGCACATTTTCTCAAGGACCAAACAAGTACTAACGGGAAAGTCCATTCGAAAAATGTATAAATGGAAACTCACTGATGTTGAGGACTTGTCAGAGAGAGAGCAGTTGATGTTGCGCCACCGGATTGTAACCGGTACCACTTTTCCAACAGCTGGAGTTTCGCCTTTGTGGTCTATCGCGTCATTGCCATTGTCGTCGTCGTCAGTCTCCGGCAAGAGTGCTGGGCCAGGGCCGGAGAAGAGGCGGATCAAGAGAGCAGCGGCCACAGCAGCTAGAGCCTGGCCCAAGCCGCTGCCTCCGAAGCCCAAAACCATCTGCCCGACTTTTTTCCCGCTTAACTGAACCATTTCAGCGACAATCACTAGACGTCTCTTCTGTTCTGTCACAACTGGAGCTCAACGCCTGGGTTCTGAACGGAGATAATTCAATTCAGAGTGCAAACTACGGCGTCGTTTTGGAAAAATCGTTTTAGAGACTAGTTTCCCAGGAGCGACGCGTGTCCTTTTTGAGGATAAGAGCAGGTAGCGAAAGTCTACTGAAATTACAAATGGGCTTGGCGTAACAAAGCCCAATCGGTGTTTGTAATTGACAAGTATTTAGATTCGGGGCTCCGATGCACGAATCGGGTTGGTGCGAATCGAACAGATATATCAGCTGTCTCAGTGAAAGACGGTTTCGCTGTCTTTGAGACCATGTCCGCCTCCGTCTTCTCCTTCTTCTCCTGAGCGCGTTGGTTCGTTCCTCTAATAAGGTAAAGCCGAAGCTATTATCACTCAGATCATCTTGCCATGTTAGCAAGGTGTGGACCTCACCCTTGAGTCTCCTGGACATAAGCCTTTCTCAAACAATGGCGAACTCCAAGGAAGAGCCCAAGACCGGCCCTCAGCCCGATCAGTGGTACAATCTAACCCTAGGCTCGTCCTTTAAAGACGACTCATCCAACAAGTACTGCACCCTGCGATGTAAGTCTTCTGCTACCTTTACGCCCTGTTTGGTTACCGAGAAAATCTGCCTTTGTTAATCGCTTTCGATTTTGATATTGAATGCAGACGAATTCAAACCGGCGTCGATTGACAAGTCGAAGCCTGGGACGCTCAAGAAGACGAAGGAAAATAGGGTTACGGTGGAATTTCAAAACAATCAATTGGGGAAACCGAATGTGACCTTCAAGGGAAGTAGCGAGGATTACAAGGACAACGACGCTGTATTGTTTTTTGATGGCCAGACGTTTCGGTTGGAGAGGCTTCACCGGGCCGTGAAGCAGCTTAGGCATGATCGTCAGCCCGGTGAATCAGCAGCTGGCAGCGCTCAGTCGGGGCCTGCCGTGGAGCCGCAGCTGTCTCCGGTTCCAGTCGGCAGAGCCCCCAAGCCAGTGATGCATCATCCTGGTAGAACTGCATTCCCTGCCTTGCCGGTGAGTTTTGGTTAATGCAAATTATGATCCAGGATTGCCTCTTTTGTTCTTTTATATAAATTTTAGGGGAATTTCATTCAGGTCTGCAGTGTCAAGCTATTAACCACCTTAAATCTTTTTAAACTTTGAAGTAAAAGAAGTTCAAGTTTCTGATTCTAAATCGTCTGTTGGCCTTGTTTAATACAGGTTCAGGTCGAACGCATCGATATTGGCGTGCCTGAGAATCCAGGTTTGTTTATACACATATCCTTCAAAGTTTTTGCTTCTCAAACTATCTGTTGGTGATTTTCTGAAGAGGGTTGTAGTGAAACTTCATGATGCATGATTAGATTTAAGTGCTCGCTGTAGGGTGAAGTAGTAGACATTGCTAGTTCTTCACTGCATGAAGCTCTATATGCAAGTGAGAACAGTATAATGCATGCTGAGGGTATGCATTCTTTGATAAAACCAAATTCAATTTCGATAATGATTCGCTATTGCACTGAACTAGGTCTTACAAAACCGGATCAAACCTTTTAGTATAAGGATCTTTGAAGTGGAATTTAAATTCTATAAGCTTTGAGCCATTCTAATTCTACGTGCTTTTTAAAATCTACCGACGTGTAATTGTTTGATTCATGCTGAAATTGAGACCGTACGAAGTTAAGTTATGGCTGAACTTTCTTGTTCCGTTACTGAATTAATGCTTTCCTATTGGAGAAAGTCCATTTATTCCAATTATGAGCATTCATTCTGCCAAATGTTTTTGGTTTTTGCGTAAATAATCAATTACTTGGTGTCATGGACCTGGGTGCTTAGTTTATGCTTCATTGTTCAGTTGCAATACAGTCTTGGTGCACAATTTTGACGTAATACTTAGAGATGCACAATACTATTCACTACATGTTTGATATTACCAACTTCAATTCAAATTCACATAGGCCCCTTAGAGCTTCCTCTCTTCTGCCCAATGGATCATATGTCTTGGTATGTAATTACAAAATTTGTACTAAAATGAGTACCAATTTAAATATTACCATGCCAAACCCGTCCTAAATGGCCACTCTCACTTCAACTTGATTTGTTTATCTATTTCTTTGATCATGAAATGACTTTGTTCTGGACTGCACAAAGCATCTTTACTCGTTCTATTGTTTATTCAGTAAAAAGAAGAAGGAAAAAAAAAAGCAAAGCAATTGAGCAGCTTGATTCCCAACCATATGACCAGTTGCCACTTGGCTGTCTGTCTTATGTCTTTGGCATGCCTATGCTTCTGCTACCTTGGCCTTCCTCCCGCCGTTAGGAGTTCTATTGAAAGCAATTAAGGAAAAAGTTTCCATCTTGCATATGGCTTATTCCTCTTATTCTGGTGCTGTATTAGACAGTTACTATCATTTCTCTATTGTGCTTGCCCTGTAATCATATATCCTTATGCTTCTTATGCTTTATTGGTTTTATAGTAACAGGTACAAAAACTGCCAATAAAGGAATCATTGCTCACTCATCTGATCAACCAAATGTCTCTGCTCCCTCGCCAGAACCTAGGAAGGATGACATTGACGAGCATCAAGAAATAGATATTGAAGATCTGTTTGGCAGTGTATCACCTGAAGATGGGAATGCCGGGGATGACGGAGCTAATGCTGGATTTGATATCAACATGCCACAACAAAATGAAAGTGATAATGAGATTGCCGACGTAGATGATAGTGGTGATGAAGTTGATAAGGGGCCAAATGCTGCAGAAGCCCTTCGAGCCCAGGTGAATGCACAGGACGCAGGTGGGAGGGAATCACAGTCTTCATCTTCTAGCAGCAGCAGCGGCAGTGGTAGCAGCAGCAGCGGAAGTGGCAGTGGTAGCAGCAGCAGCAGTGATAATGAAGGTAGCGATGATGATTCTGTCAACTCCATCTGAGATATAGGGTAACTCTCATCTTTCGCTCAAATTGTCCAAGGCAGTCCCAAATGTTGGATGTTCCCGGTGGTAACCGAAGCTCAAAGAAAAACAGAAGATAATATATACACCGTTACTTATACGCCCCTTTCATTTCCTGCTATTCGCCTTATAAGTTTGTTATAAGTTTTACCCAATGGGTTACAACATTTCATTTGAAAATATTGGACAATAAAAGAACAAAGTTTTGATGCATAAAATAGTTAAAAGAGTTTGGACTTAGGAGCTTTTGCCATTGTGTTTTTTATGCTTTGCGCTGGACATGCGATTGTGATGTCGGTTGGCATCTTTCAATTGCAGATTCATTTGTTGATTTAAATTACGCATTTAGGCCTATTACTGTATTGTATTGAATATTTTAATCGGATAGGTTAATTTGTTTATCGAATAGACTGATTATATACTAGTGTTTAGTACTTTGTTGGATTAGAATACCGATTATATTATACGGGATGAATTATATTATAGTAGTTGATGCAGAACATTTATATTTTCAATATTAATTATGTATGTTATTATTATTATGATTTATTATTTATTTTAATAATAATTATTATTATTACTAGTTATTTAATTATTATTAATTATTATTTTTATCATTATTAGTATTTATTAAATTATTATTATTATTACACTTTTTAAGATTACTAATTATCCGACTATTGAATACGGATAATTTTGAGATTATTATTTTAGCGTGTTTAAATCGTATAAAAATATTTAATCGTATTAATTTATACAATAATTAATTAATATGACTGATATTAAATTCTAATTTTATACTATATTATTTTATCGAGTCTCTTAGCTACGCGTGACATTCCTTTACATCATTTTCTGCATAATTCCGTATTTATGTACCACCAATTACTGCTTAAAAAAAATCCATCCTTTTTGGTAATTGGCAACCTAAAACCTACAATTCTACAAACCAAAGCTTTATTTATTTATTTTACTTTTTTTAAACCTACAAATCTTGAAAAATCCATTCTTGCCACCGTCATCACCCACGTCAGTGTTGACGATTGTATGTATAGTTGAATGCATCTCTCTATTTACACTCAATCAATTTGTTTTATTTTATTGCATCATACCGTATTTATAGAGTGCATTTTATTTATAAATACACAATAATTGAACTAGATGTCTCAAGATTTTGGGTCGGTTCACCAATGTCCAAACATGACTTCCAGCAAGCTTTCCCCAAAAAACCAAGGGAGGCGGCAGCGCCCAAGCTTGAACCAAGCTTGGCGATTAACAATATTTCATATATATTTTTAGGACAAATTATATTTTATGATTTGTATCTTATAACGGATTCATACTTAAATTTTTCAAATGTTAAAATTTTCATAATGAACCCTTCAAATCGTTACATTTTGACCATTTCGTTAATTTTTTTGTTAAATCTAAAATGGTACCTACAATTTTAAACAATAAAATAATAATTTAAATTTATAAAATTGATTTATTTTTGAAAAAAAAATCCAAATAAATGACTTTCAGATAATAAAACTTAAAAAAATTAAAAAATTAAAAAAATTATTTATGTATGAAAGTAATTTTCCTCTTTCCACAAATAAATTTTTTAATTTTGTTTTTGTGAAATAAGGCCTTAGTAAAAAATAAATAAAGATGACGAAGAGAGACAAATTATTTTTGTACATAAATAATTTTTTTAGATTTTTTAAATTTCTATACATTTGTAAATTTTTTTAAACTTTTATTGTCCGAAAGTAATTTTTTGATTTTTTTTAAAATATAAATAATTTTTTATAAATTTAAATTAATATTTTATTATTTAAAATTGTGGATTCTATTTCAGATTTGACAGAAATTTTAACAGAGTGATCACAATGTAACGATTTAATGAGTTCATAGTGAAAATTGTAACATTTGAAAATTTAGATATATCATATTACTACGTAACAGGTAAATTAAATATATAAAATAATGCTAAATTAAATTAAATTAAATTAAATTAGATATATCATATGACTTAATTTACGATTATATAAAATAATGCTAAATTAAATTAAATTAGATATATCATATTACTTAATTTACTATTGTATAAAATAATGCTAAATTGTACCTATATTAATAAGTGAGAATGGCTAAGTTAATTATAATTTTTTATTAGTAAGTTTTTTGTATAAACTTGTTAGTGTTTTATAATTTAATTCCGGAGTAGTTAGCAAACCCCATGAACTTCTTTGGGTGGAATTAGCAAATCCCCATGAAATCCAGCCGCCTAAAACACGGTGCCAAATCCCCAGTAGGCACAGACACAGAGCGTATTTGGTCATGGGACGTGTAATTTACGCGCGTTGGACGAGCGTGGAGGTTCTTGATTAAAGCTTAAACATTCATGAGTTTCTTTATTAAAAAAACTTAAGCATTGTGTAACACTGTAACCTACATTTTTATCATTATGTTGAGATCAAAAGAAATCGAAGTCAGCAAAGGAAATCGATGAACTCCATTTTCTTCTTCCATCTCAACCAATCTAACCTGAAAACCCTAACCCTAGCACAGTTACATGGCCAACGAAGGCAATTGTTTTATAGAGAGAAAGGCGAAAATTGACAGTTTATGGTCTTAACCTGAAAACACCTAAATGTTCATTTTCTTCACCATTTTCAAACCAACCCTTTAGCTGCAAACCCACAAAGACCAAGATCCTCACTGACTCTTTACCTAAAACCTGTATGAAAGTCCAAACTCCGCTATACCCACATCCCAATTTCATTGATTTGACTCGGCAACCTATATGCCCCAGCTCCACCACCAACAGCCAGCTGGGGAAGAACCGACAAAAACAACAACCCATTATGGGAGCTGAGAAGAAATGGCTTCTAATACTCTTCTCAGCCACATTCCTCTCTCTTCTTCTCCTCTTGCTCTCTTCCATCTCCGCCTACAGCTTCCCCAAACCCTTCGCTTCAATTGTCCAGCACGGGACTCACTATCCACCCGCTTTTGCTTACTACATATGGGGCGGCCGGGGCGACAGGGCTCGGATCTTTCGGCTACTGCTTGCAGTCTATCATCCGCGGAATCGCTACTTGTTGCATCTCTCGGCCGAGGAATCTGAAGATGAAAGGCGTCGCCTTGTGGCTTCCATTAAGGCGGTGCCGGCAATTCGAGCATTTGGGAATGTGGAAGTGGTGGGTAAACCTGATCGAATCACCTACATGGGCTCTTCCAATATCGCCACCACTTTGCGCGCTGCGGCGATTTTGTTGAAGGTTGATAGTGGGTGGGATTGGTTCATTACGTTGAGTGCTATGGACTATCCACTTATTACTCAGGACGGTATGTCAAATTATGTAAATTCTTTCATTTTATTGGGTTTCCTTTTTCCTCATCAAAGAACAATTTATTACTTTTTTTACAACATAAAAATTTACGCATAGTTTTAAAGTGTTTATCTTGGGGACTATTTATGTGCGTTTCTTGATTTAGAATTCCTACATTTTATTGCTTGTTGCTTATATTGACCGAGTATCTTGCTCTTAGAGTTAGTGAAAGTGTTTATCTTGGGGAGCATTTCTGTGCGTTTCCTTGATTATTAGTTTAAAAGTAAAGAAAAAGATTTCCTGTTTTGTTAGAACCTTACATATAGGAGCTAAGGGTTGGAATTGCCCCTTAGAGGAACTGGAGTTCAAAACCTGCGTCTGTAAGTGTCCTTACTGATTCATATATAGGAAGCAAATGAAATTATTCTTTTTGTGTAAAGGGAATGTGGTATGTCGGATGTGAGGTGAGATTGGCCAAGGATGCTGTTTCTTTGACCTGGTAAGTCCAGTTCTGGTTCTTAACATTGTCGTTTCAGCCCCTTGGGACACACTTAATTGCTTTAGTAGTTTCACTTTCGAAGTTGACTTTTGATTTCTATTAGATTTGGGTGGTTCTCTTGAACCATCCCCTCTTAGGCATCCCAAGGTACATAACCGAAGCATTTGATGCACACAACTTCTTCTACTGGCTTGGATTGTGAGATTCCTGGGGCTGAATATTGGCTTTTGAATACATTTCTTGTTGATAGTTTTGCCAGGACTGCATTAGCATGTAATCCTTTCGTGATAAAGAAAGGGTAGATTGAACTTTCTATTATGTGTCATCAGCCATTGCTATTTCCGAAGAAGAAGAAAAAAGTGCATTAAAAGTGAACATAATCTCTGTAGCATGATAGAAGTAGTGGACGTGGAGAGAACAGACAAAGTACTGTTCCTGAAACTGAGGAAAAAAATAATAGAAATGCCCAAATGCAAGGTGTTTCATAGATCCTAATGCAAGTGATGGGCCTTGGGCAATTCTTTGAAGCTTAACTGCCCAAAGGAGACTAAGTGGCTTATTTCATCTTTGGATGTGATGATCTATTTGCTTCTTGTTTGGTGCAACTTCTGCTACCCCAAGGCTCATTGAGGAGGTGATGGCCAATCTGCTGTCATTAGTCATTGGCTGTGATAGCGAGCATCGTCTTTATTGCCCCGATTCTGTCTTCTTGTTATTGTCATAGCTTTATTTATTTATCTTTTAAGGTTAGGTGAAATCCTCTATAATGTCTCAGACATTTGCTTTAGTCTATGTATTCTAATTGCATTCTGTTTTTTTTTCCTTGATTAACTATCAACGTATTCATTTGTGCTTCTGTTTTCTACTTACAGACTTGTCCCATGTGTTCTCCTTGGTTAGAAGAGATCTCAATTTCATTGATCACACCAGTGACCTTGGATGGAAAGAGTATGCAACCCCTTTACATTTATTTTATCTGTAGCAATCTGGCATATATACTAATTGAACCTGATCGCATATATTTATTATTTATCTAGGTTGCATAGGGTCCAGCCAATTGTAGTTGATCCAGGGTTGTATCTAGCCCGGAGGAGCCAAATTTTTCATGCTACCGAAAAGCGGAAAACTCCTGATGCTTTTAAAATATTTACAGGCGAGTTCCCAGTCCCCTTCTATGTAAAGATTATCGTTATTGGTATGCCTGCCCTAGGTGGAACTGCTAATTAGCAGCTATTTTCTCTCGTTGCAGGTTCCCCATGGGTCACCCTGAGCAGATCATTTCTTGAGTTTTGTATTCTTGGCTGGGATAACCTTCCCCGGACCTTGCTCATGTATTTCACAAATGTGATTTTGTCCCAGGAAGGATATTTCCATTCGGTTATATGCAATTCGCCAGAGTTTAAAAACACTACGGTGAACAATGATTTAAGATACATGATCTGGGACACTCCCCCCAAAATGGAACCCCATTTCCTCAATATCTCAGATTATGATCAAATGGCTCAAAGTGGAGCTGCTTTTGCCCGACAATTCCCCAAAGATGACCCAGTGCTGGACGTGGTTGATGAAAAGATCCTCAAGCGTGGCCAGAACCGGGCTGCCCCAGGAGCATGGTGCTCCGGCTGGAAAAGCTGGTGGGTGGATCCTTGCTCTCAGTGGGGTGATGCCAATATCCTGGAGCCTGGGCCCCAAGCAAAGAAGTTTGAAGAGTCGATTACTAACCTTCTTGATGACTGGAATGCGCATTCAAACCAATGTCAATGAAGACGATGCCTGAATTGAGAAAAGATCTTCAGATACTCGGTGCGTCTTCTGTCTTCATATGATCAAAAATTTGATGATTAGTTTGGATGACCATCAGCAGCTGAGATACATTTTTGTTCCCCAAGCGCGCGCTTTTTGCGGGGTTCCACTTCCTCCAGACGCTCATGCTTGACTATTGCTTATAACTGGGCGGATTAGGAAATGGAGAAACATAGTGATTAGTTAGCGTCGCATGAGGTACTAGGCTGTATTGTAGCATGGCGGCTATTAATGTGATTGATGTTAGAGCCACTCACAGCCTGGTTTTAATAAGAGGGTCAACCTCTTTGTCCTGCCATTGTTTTATGTTCGATTATTGTAGCAACTCTCTGAATGTCTGATGAAATATTCGTTCTTTCAATTCCAGTGTCTTTTTCCAAGTCTCTCTGGTTTTTTCTCACATATTTTATTTCCAATTTCTTTTAATTAAATGAACACTGCACTAATCGCTACATCTCTTCACTCTTTGTGGCTTTGTGCCAAATGCCAATTTTACTAATAACTAATATGAGAGGCCATGGAAATCATCAAATTCGTAAACTTGACTCGTAATCCAGCTCTTGCTGCTCGAATTGCATCCCTTTGAAGATTCTCTCAGTTCTCACAGCTCAAATGGGTCTCTCCAGATTTTTCGATCTTGTATCAAAACCATCCAAAAAGCGGATCAATTCCTTCCTTCTGTTCACCAATCTTTCATCAAGCAGTCAACCTGGTTCTCGCCGATCACTTTCAACTTCTCTACAAATCATCAAATTCGTAAACTTTACTTGTAATCCAGCACTCGGTGCTAAAATGCATATGGGTTTCTCTGCAATCGTGCTGGTGGGTTTCATAGAGCAATCCACGACGGTCTAGAGAAAAACCGGGTGCTTAGCTACAAAATCCCAGTTGTCAATAGACACGAACTCGCCGACGATGCTGAAAGAATCTGTAGAATTCTGTCCACCAGCAACACTAATTCCCCCATCGAGACCTTTCTCGATGGTACTTCAGTTGAGTTGTCGCCGACACTTGCCGTTGAGGTCTTGAAGAAGCTCAGCAATGCCGGCGTTCTTGCGCTCTCGTTTTTCCGGTGGACGGAGAACCAGAAAGGGTTTAAGCATAGCACGGAAAGCTACAATGCTTTGATTGAAGCTCTCGGCAAAATCAAACAGTTCAAGATAATATGGGGATTGGTGCGCGATATGAAAAGTAAACGGCTTTTGAGCAAAGAGACTTTTGCTTTGATTTCGCGAAGATATGCAAGGGCCAAGAAGGTTGAGACTTCGAGAAGGTGGAGAAATTCGGAATGAAGCTAGATGGGTCAGATTTCAACAGACTGATTGATACTTTGAGCAAGTCGAAGCAAGTTGAGAGTGCCCAGGAGGTGTTCGATAAAATGAAGCACACAAGGTTTAAACCGGATATCAAGTCGTACACTATTTTGTTAGAAGGATGGGGTCAAGAACAGAACTTTTTGAGATTGAATGAAGTTTATCGGGAACTGAAGGACGAGGGTTTTCATCCGGATGCTGTGACTTACGGTATTCTGGTCAATGCACATTGCAAAGCTAAGAAGTATGATGAAGCAATTGAATTGTTTCGCGAGATGGAAGTGAAGAATGTCAAGGCTAGTCCTCATATTTTCTGTATTTTGATTAATGCTTTAGGTTCTGAAAAGAGGTTGAGTGAAGCCCTTGAGTTTTTTGAACTAAACAAGGCCAGTGGTTTCCCTCCGGAGGCACCCACATATAATGCCCTTGAGCTTATTGCTGGTCAATACGGATTCATGATGCGTTCAGGGTGGTGGATGAGATGAGAAAATATGGGATTGGTCCTAATTCTCGAACTTATGATATCATCTTGCATCACTTGGTGAAGGCTCGAAGAACAGAACAAGCTTACTCCATTTTCCAAGATATGAGTAGGGAGCCGGGCTGTGAGCCAACTGTAAGTACATATGAAATCCTTGTGAGGATGTTTTGTAACGAGGCGTGAGTGGATATGACATTACAGGTTTGGAATCAGATGAAGACTGAAGGCATCCTGCCTTGAATGCACATGTTCTCCACATTGATCAACAGCTTGTGCCATAAAAATAAGTTAGATGAGGCTTGCAAGTACTTTCAAGAGATGCTGGATGCTGGTATTTGACCTCCGGCACAGATGTTTAGTAATTTGAAACAAGCCCTTCTAGATGAGGGGAGAAAGGATGTTGTAATAAGTTTGGGTCTAAAATTGACAGACTGAGAAAAACTCCTAGTTGGCTGGCGCGAAATAGATATAATAAGCTGATGGCTGTTAAGATTGATGGAGTTTAGGCCTTCTATGCAGTAGCCATCAAGCCTCGTGGGATCTGCGATTACTGAGGTATTAGTATAAGAGACAAGGTTGTCACCAATGATTTTGGCGCTTAAATTTGTTTTTTGAATTGTTCAAATTGGTAATATTGAAACTTGAGTTTCCCTAGCTAATTTGATGTGGTGCTCCGTGCTTGTCAATCTGAAAATTCACCTTTCTAGCTGATGCATCCTCTAGCTTCCTAACATTCTTCCGAGGGTTGATGTTTCTTATCATGTAATCGCTAAAAAATTGTGAGGCAGGCTAATTCATGTAAAAATCTTATGAGGGGTGAAATAATTGGCGACAATTTTCCATATTAACCTGTTGGAACTTATAATCAAGAATCAGGGATTTCTTCCTGGAATATCTCTAAATTAGAAAAAGAAAGTATAGCTGGATAGTATTCATGAGTATATGAAGTATATTTTCATAGAAACTTTTGAAACCCAAAAAACCTATAATATATGATTATTACAATGGTTTTGTTTGTTTTTGGGTAATGGTGAATTTGCAGATAGGTTACCTGGTCTGAAGAAAAGGAATAGGGACAACGTCAAAAAATAGAAATGAAGATCCATGATATTCATCGGGACGATGATGAGGTCGTGAGCTGCTACTATAGTAAGGTAAAGCTTTCTACATAAATTATAGGATTCCATGTTTGTAGTAAGTACTTGGGTTGTCCATGCTTCAATGAGTTTCTTGTAGATCCTAATCTTAAAGAAAACTGCGGAGGAAAGTAAGTATCGAGCTGTACTTGTTTGTTATGATATCTCTAATATGAAAGTGATTTTGCTCGTTCACCTGATTTCAAAAGCTTTGAAGAACGAATTGTCGATAACAAAAAAGGTTAGCAACCTACGAAGGTCCCTGAGCATATAAGCTCGCCATCTCTCTCTTTTTCTGATGCTGCTGGTTGTTAAAATCACTGCAAGATTTGTTATTTACTGCTAGCTTAACTTTTCTTTCCCTATGTGCAGCATGTACGAAATCACTTGAAGATCGATGGAACTGGTAGACATCAATCACAAAGTGTCAACTGTTAAGGCATCTTTCGGGTCGTTTGCTTAATCAATTGATCGATAGGGAAAACTCCAGCCAAAGCTTTCTCTGGTTGTTAGAAGTATATTGTAATGAAGATTGGACTCCAGAAGAGTTGGAAATGAGTGAAGACTGAGAGACTGAGAAGAACGCCATTAGATAGGTAAAGGGATATATATTCCAGATTTTGAAAGCCTTCTATTTGTATGAAAGATCTGCTATTGTAGCTATTGCCATCCAAGGATTTTAGACCTTATTTTTGTTCATTCAATGTTCAATTCTAACATTCTAGTTTGAGTTTCTTAATACTGTGTTTGAACAAAAGCCTCTGCTGGTGACATTCTGAAACATGTCGAATGAAATAGTCAAAATTGTGTGACTCGTGTCCAAAAAAAATTGTACAATTCCTCCAAAATTACATCATGATTATGAACAAGATGCCCAAAAAACAGCAGAGAGATAACAAGCTAATTCTTTCATGTTAATGAAAGTGAAAAACCAGAAACAAGTACAAAATTACTTTCCAGGCCTAACAACAAAGAAGTTGTTGTGAGTTATGGCACTCTCCTCCTCCACCACCTCTTCCTCAGGGAAGCTGTTGTCAGATACAGATGGAGCCACACCCACATCCTCTGATTCCTCCGATTCATCAGTTTCCTCTGATTGCCCTGTTTCCTTCGATTCCTCTGTTCTCTCCGGTAACTCAAGAACCTCACTGATTCCGTGAACCACAAGCCACCCATTGTGGTACACTTCCGGCAAGATCACGGTCACTCCATTGACCATCAACACGTCTTCCGATCGAGTGATACTGATCGTGAACCCCATCAAATTCGTCCTTAGAATCGTCCCGTCATTCAAACTCACCATATCACTCCATAAAAGCTTGCAGGGAACCACATGACGGTGGAAGATGGACGACTGCTCACTCAAGTTCCCAACTCGATTCATCAAAACTTGATCAAACGGAGCAAACACGGTTACCATCGTCTCAAACTTAGAGAAAAACCCATGAAATTGCATTTCAAGAAACGAAGCCATGACAGAGCACCCTCTAGACCTCAGCGCATTAGAAGCTTCGTTAAATGGGATGTGACCGTCGCTTACCTCCATGGACTCGTTGGGGCTCTCCTGGGCCAAGCACACAAGGTTCTTGGGGTTGTAGCTCCGAATCGGACCCGAATTCTGAAAATACGGGTCCAAGAACTTGCCGATTCCGAAAATTATCAGCGACCCGTCATCGAAAATTGGGGAAAGAGGGAGGGTAACGTTGTTGATCGAGACTCGGCGGTCGGAGGGAGAAGTGGTGATGGTGAGGGAGTATCCGGAGACTAAACTCGAGATCTTGGCGCCGAAGGGCAAGGACCTGAGCGACTGGAGAGAGAAAGCTTGGGGAAGGAGGTGGTATTCAAGAAGGGTCAGCGGGGGCTGACCGGAGAAAGAAAAGGCGTCGTTGTTGGGAGCAAAAATGGTGAGAGACGGAATACGCGAGACGAGGACGGTGGGGGAGGCGAGGTCTAGCGTCAGAGCCATGGAGGTGTAGCCAGAATCCGAGAGGATTTCGGCGGCGTTGACCATTGTTTGAGAAGGGAGGGCGGAGGACAGTGAGAAGATCGAAAGGACGACAATTGAGAGAAGAATTTGAGCTGCTGCCGCCATTGTTAGAGGTTTTTCGGTTCTTCGAGCTCAAATAGCGTTCTGGTCTTACAGTTGCAGACTCTGAGTATATGAAATTTGTTGGTTTTGGCGGGTTCAGTTGTGAAACGTGGAATTCTGGCATTCGCTGAGGGTCTGAGGGAATCGAAAAGTTTGTTACAAGAAGAAAGGGGTTGGTCAGTTTCTGGGCCGAACTAAAAGACAAAGCTTCGGCCCATGAAGGGCGTATAAACAAACATAAGCTCGGCCCAGTAGCCCAATTTGTAATTAATAAGCCGTTTTGCCCCGACCCAGAAGCCCAATTTTTACGTAGTGAACGAACACAGATGGTCGCTCAACACAAGCAACAAAAAAGTAATGGTATTTTTATTAGCGATATCTTGTATAATATTGTATAACAGATTATGAATCTTGCAGTGTATCCATGTATGATTTAATATGTTGACTACTCCAATGGAATCATCAGTATGAGAATATGGCACTTCAATATTTTTTTTGAAACCAGAAGAATAGACCGTATTAGTAATATACTCAATAAAATATCAACAAAATTCTGAAAACTTTCTCCTTTTTTTTTTTAATTATATAGCATTTGGAAATTGATTTTTTTTTTAAAATCAGAATAAAAAAATAAAAGTATCCCAAAATCAGGAAAGAAAGCACTCATGTGACTTTAGATTATAATGAATTTGTCGTTGTCCTCTCTCGCTAAGATGAACCCTATAAGCCGGCCATCAATCAAAACTTAATTAACAAGTAATGCAACACATACCACCTAAAATTTCATTTTTATCCCCATGACCTACCACGTGTCAATCATCAATAAATAAGAAAACAAAATATTTCCTAATGGTTTCATTACTTTTTCATACCCTCAAAAAATTTCATTCATTATCAAATCGTCTCCTTCTAAAAAAAATTATAAACTCTACAAATTCAATTGTTCTTCAATCCGTTTAATGGTGAATTTTATATATGGGCACCCAAAAAAATTCCTTTTGAGTTATTCACTTATTTGAGATAGAGCAGATTTTAGAAATGTTTAAGTAAGGTTGATAACCATGAATTTCAGTCTTCAAAGGAGAAGAACGGTTGAATTCTCCGGGTTTATGTTTTTGGGGAAGGAGATATTATTATGATGCATAATGAGATTCTTAGAGTTTATGATTTTTTCTTCGGAAGGAGACCATTCGATCCAAAATGAAATTCTTAGGATTTATAAAAACAGTAAATATGATTTTTGTTTTATTTACATTTTAATGTTTGATTTTTTTTTATTTTTTTATTTTTATGTTGAGATAGTTAATTGAAAATTGATGACGTGAATTTGCTTCGTCGTCCACTACATATAGTGGGATACAAAAAGCCAAATTGTAGGTAATACCCATATTATTATTTGTTATTTATTTATCTACACATCCAAAATTATATGTCAGTGGATTCTTGAGTGATCAACCTCTTTATCTTATGGTAAGGAGGTTGTCACGTTGATAACGTGGAGCTTATGATGATCTCACCGTTCAAATGAAAACGAGAGCTGAAGGCAATTCAAGTTTCTTGTTTGAATTAAAATTTTATTTATGTCGAAAGGCATTATGTTTCTTTTAAAAACATGCAATCATGCATGTCATGTATCGAAAGAGATGAATATTCAAACCCGTGTGTAACATAAATTAAAAATAGTATATTTATTTTTAAAAATTTAGACGTGATTACTTCTACGTTGGAATTTCGTTTTTTTAATGAGTTATTTACATAAACACCCCTTAAGATTTTTTATATTTTCATATAAATACTCTCTCAAGTTTTGGAGTTTATATAAATATGTCCCTACGGGTTTCGAAAACATTAACATAACTCATAAAATATGAAAAAAAAATTAATCAAAATATAATATAAGTTATATTAATACTAAAATGTTCTTAATAAACGAGTTTATTTGTAATAATTTTGTAACCTAAGAAAGTACGTGCATACGACGACGTTTACCTGAACAAACCCCAACAAACTCGATCTCTTTAGCTACTTTGCTTTAATCATCATGAGCATTGCTCACTCCAATTTGCATCACGTACCTTCTGTCTAATTTCCACTGAATTTCCTTCCATCGTAAATATATATATATATATATATATATATATTTTTTTTTCTTGTACTTCACTTCCATTGATTTTCATACGTACACTTTATCTTGAATGACATTACAATATCGATGGTCCCATGGTTAAGACTCGTTTGTTAGATATTTCTCTCGTGGGTACGTACAATAATGGGCCACATTTTCTTCTGTTCTTCCGATCTTTTGTTTTCATCCCTGTTGATTTTCAAATTTCTCACTTATGGCAGAGAAGAAAAGAAATGTCGGTACACATTTGTAGTAACCAGCTCATAAATTTGCGTAAAAGAGAAAGTGATGGACACAGTAGATTTGTTGAACGTACAATAATAAGTTGACGTGATTTTGAAAAGTAAATTGGGAGAAGGGAAATGCCAATAATTATGAATGCACGTTGAGTCATGCCACACAACTAGCTTGGACATTGCCTAATCGTAGAAAATGACATGCTTTTTAGGGTTGAATATCTGTACGTGAAGGGTAGAGCTATATACATTATATGCCTTCAATCATTGGCTGCAAAAACCATGAAAATTTGTCCCACTCAAGTCTGAGTGGTTGCCATATAAGCTAGGTTGAGGTTAGGTTAAGTCTGACTTGGAGCTAGCTAGCTTGATATGGACTGGACTTGGAGCTAGCTAGCTTGCTATGGACTGGATACCAATGGCACGAGAAAGGTGAGACATTTGATCTCTGGAGTCTCCGAATGGCTCCTAATATGTCGAGTTTATGTTGTGTAATGAGTTCTATTTATTCAAATATATTTAAGTGGAGTTCGATCTATTTAATAATTGTATTAAAAATGTCTAATTTGAATCTGACCTATTAATAAACTAGGTAATTTAGGCCCTTGTAACCTATATAACCTATTTAAGAAACAGGTTATGTTTGAAACTCAATTAATCTATAACATGTTTAATATATTTGACATATTACTATAAGTTTTAATGAGTATATAGGTAGATAAATGAGTATATATATGAATTAGTAATTGACACGGTTTAATAAACAGGTTAATATATATGTTTAACAGGTTGACCGGAAATATACCCGTTTATTAAACGAGTTAATATGTCATTATATAAGTTAACATGTTGACCTGAAATCCGTCCGTTTATTAATTAACTCAAAAATAACCTAAAATTTTAGTAATAAAAATTAATCTAAATAAATTTCGTACGAATTTCTTGTCGCATATATGGAAAAGCTGGGCAGCAAAAGTAGCTATCTAGTAGCGATGTCTCACCTACGCTATTGAATGGTTGGACCCCTGACATAAATCCGATTGGTTTCTTCTCCTCTACTATTCTCGAGAACAAGAACCATACAAAATCTCTTCATTTCAGCTTCAAATTTATAGCTACGTACATATATACATCACGATCATTATTTATTCTAAGAATGCAATATTTTTAAATATCAAAATTAAGATTTAGTTTGTTTTATAATCACATATGAACTGAAAATATCCATGTACGTATTAATTAAGTTGAGAAATTAAATTCCAACGGCGCCGCGTATTGGTTGAAAGAAGTTGGGTGATGAATGAATTATGAAGCCGGCCACTTCCATCTCAGGCTCTTAGCTTGCAAATGATGAAAGACAGATGAGCACCACATTTCATTAATTCAATTTTTTATTCCTTCGAACTCTTTTAGTGTCAGTGTGAGAGAACCATCACTGTCCTCCAGCAAATATCTCCCGGGTAGGTAGTTCTAAATTTAAAAAAGAACAACATTCACTCAAATTTTTATTTGCACATCAATTTGGATTTAATCGGATAAACATCAAACCGCGGTTTGAATTTTAAACTGTTTCATTAGTATAACAATTTAGTTTTGGATTTTCATTTTGAAATTGTTCGATTCAAAACCGAACCTAAGGTTCTTATTTGACTATATCATATGTACTAGTTTTTCTTTTCACCATATAATATATTGATGTACATGTTCATCACTTAATTCTTAACTATTTTGTGCTACTTCGAATTATATTATATTTAAACATAACCTACTATATTTGAAATTTAAAATGAAAATTTTAATTTAGTGATGTGTGTGAATGAAATCTTCATATAAAGTTGGGTGATGAATGTGAGTGATGGTTCACTCATCCAAACTTACGAACATTGTGTATATATAATAGTTAAGGTGACTTATAAGTCGACTGAAACAGGAAATTAATCTGTTTCAAATCGTTATTTATACTTGAGATTGAATTTGACTGAAGGAAAAAAAGTCAAATGGAATGGAACAATTTAGTTTTGAATTTTCAAAATCGTTGGAATTCAAACTTAACTGTTAATTATTATTATTTTTTTATATTATTTATTAGTTTATATTTCCATCATATAATACCGATGTAAATGTTCATCACCTAATCCTTAACTATTTTGTGCTACTTTGAATTATAACATATTTAAACATAACTTACCATATTTGAAGTTTAAAAGGAAAATTTTAATTTATTGATATGTGTGGATGAAATCTTCATATAAATGAATGAAAGCTTGACATGAATCCATGAGATCTTAATGAGAATGATTGAATTTTGGAAAGAAAGAAAAATATTGTTTTGGATGAGTATTTTTAGTTAAAAAATTATACCTAAATCATTCAAGCTGATCCAAATTCAAAGAGTCAAGTAACATTTTGAATTTGAACGGTTTCCATTTTATTTTTTTAAAATTCAAATCGTATCGAATATTTAAGATTTTAACAGTTTGAATTTGTGTTATATCCACATCAATTCAAACTTCACTCACCCTCTAATGGTTACATAAATCTTAACAGCTATCATATTATGGTAGTCGGAGACGCGTAAGCCAAGCTGCATGTTTTTTTTTTTTTTTGTTAAATCAGCCAAGCTGCATGTTGGTCATACTCTCGCACACACAAAAAATTGAAGAAATGTAAAATAAAGTTGAGTGGCAGCTACAGTTGAATTTTTCTTGGCAACAGCTTTGTGTATGTATGCTTTCTTTCTTACTTTCTTTTGGGAGGCAACGAATGTAGGGTAACACAACACACACTCTTTTGCTTGCTTTCCCTCCACTTAACAGCTACACGACAGCCTACCACCGAATTTCAATTTTCAATTCATCTTTTTGCCTTTTTCCATTATATTTCATATTTCTTTTTTACAATTTGGGCCCTAAAATCCTAAATTATGGAATGCCAAGTTGTTGGGCATGACCACCGAATGATGTCTTGGAGAATAGCATGAATCAGGGACACACGTCATTATCTGGTGCCACTGTATTAATTCTTAATTCAAATTTTAAGCACAACTTGATCCCTAAGTTAACTTATTATTTCCCTTAAACTCCTTAAATTTCATTATATATATACATAAGTAGTAGCCTAGAAGAGTAGGAGGAGGAACAAATCACCACAAAACCAAAATATTTTGTTGCAGCTTCGAGCAATAGTCTCTTGCTTCTCTCTCTCTCTCTGAACTCGGCTTTCTTATTCTGTGTCTGCCTTTTGTTATCGAAAGAGTAGTAAAAAATGGGTGCTCTCGACGCTCTCTCACACTATTTCTCGATCTCCAAGCCAAGAAGGAAACGAAAGGCAATGCAGGTATATTTTTTTCAAAACCCAAATCTCTTGTTGGCATGTAATCTTACTCGTCTAATCATTTGAATTTTTTGCAGACGGTTGAAATCAAGGTGAAGATGGACTGTGATGGCTGTGAAAGGAGAGTTAAAAACGCTGTGTCTCACATGAAAGGTAATTCAAATTCCTTAAATCTCTAGTGAATCTCTCTTTGCTTGTTATTATTTTCTCCTAATTAAACAAAACGCACTCTTGCTTCGTGAAAATGAAGAACAGTAACAAATATTATTAAGGAACAAGATACAGAAAAAGAGGAGCTTCTGAGCTTCCTCGTAAATGCAAACCGCAAAGTCTCTCTGCAACTCTGACACCAAAATATTTTGACTCTCTTCTCAACTCTGACATGTTCATAGCTCCCTCTGTTGAAAATCATAATGAATAAAGCACTGAAAAGATCTCAAACCGGAATCCAAACAGGCCCTTCTTACAATAATCATTACATATTATTCACTGATGCCGCTTAATTTCTGCTCTACATGTAATCATTCAAATCCTACGTCGTTTTCTATATCATTAGTCAACATAATTATATATATCTATATAAAGAACTTTTTAATCAAAATTAATCAATTATAATTATAATTATTCCAGGTGCTAGGCAAGTGGAGGTGAACAGAAAGCAGAGCCGCGTGACAGTGACGGGGTACGTGGAGCCGAACAAGGTGTTAAAGAAAGTGAAGAGCACCGGGAAGAAGGCGGAGATTTGGCCCTACGTCCCTTACAACTTGGTGGCTTATCCTTATGTCGCCGGAGCTTACGACAAGAGGGCTCCCTCCGGCTATGTCCGGAACGTCGCTCAGGCACTCCCCAGTGCACCCGACGAAAAGTACACCACCATGTTCAGCGATGATAATCCACATGCTTGTTCCATCATGTGAATTAATGATTAATTAATGTGTAATCAAATCAAGTACTAATTAGCTAGTAAGATGAGATCGATCATCCACTGCCACTTTTGTCCTTTTGAGTTTGTGTTTAAATCAGCTGGTTGTTGTATGCTTGTCTTTCCTTCCTCCTTAATGTTAATTAGCCTTGTAATTAATCCAATGATCTATTTTCGTATTATGTCTCTCATGTTTATTATCAATTATTTCGTATATATATAAACTATTATAATTTATAAATAAAATAACAAATTATACTTTATAATAACTTGGGTTATATATTATATATAACATATTCATATATGAATTTTTAAATACGGCAGTTACTCTCCTTAATTTTTCAAAATGTACATGACATCTTGGCTAATTCGTTAAATTTTATGTCATAAATTCCTTTAGATACTAATGTCTGCCAATTTATGACACCAAATTTGAATTTTCTTTTTTTGAATTTCGCTTCCTTTATCTTACTTTTGGAAGCAACAAGGCCTAATTGATAATATTTGAAAAATGGAACTCACGTACATTATATTAACATTTGACGGAAGTTAAGAAGAAATTTTTTCAACGAATTTGCCAAATATCACGCTTCGAAGAATTCACAGATAATTGTAATATCTGAACTTTAAATATAAATCTATTATAAAATGTAAATTATAAAGTAATAAAATGTAATTTTCGTTATAAAAAATATAGACTTTGTGCGGAAAACTGATATTGAAATTACTTAGATATTGAATTATTGGATTAGTGGATTAGATATGTTTTGGTAAGGTAAAAAGGTCAATCAAAATACAGTGGTAAGATAAAATTAATTAATAGCCAAAATACATGAAATCAAATCTTTCGACCACTACCATGTTTGTTTGCGACTAAAACCCATTAAACAACCAAATCATTGCCCCTAAGATGCGGCTGTGTGATGAAGCTATCAGCCACTATACACTAAGTGGAAGAATAATTGTTATATTTGTGAAGAGAAGTTGGTGCAATTCGGAAGCAAATTATGTAGTAGATGTATTGATAATTTGATATTTCTAGATCATGTGAAGAATAAAGCTAGCTCATGTTCGAATTTTCATGATTTATTCGGCTGCTTATAAGGCTCTAGAGCCAGCGACCAGTATAAGACTCGGTCGACTTGTTAGATATTACGGAGGTTCGGTGAGCACCATGCCAAATCTCTCCACCATTTCCTTCTCTTCCACTTTAGTCAATATGAATTCTGATTGCGTAAATCTTGATTGTTCTACAAATTTATGTCTTTAATTTTTTTTTGGTGCATAAAATATGTTTTTTTTCTTCCGACAATTCAATTTTTTTTTAATTTTAATTTAATATATTTCTTAACGATACAAATTAATGAACAATAAAATTTTAAATATTATAATTGGGTGGGATGAAGTCCAAAAAAAAGGTGAGACGAAAGACAAAGAATAATACACGAGATTATGTTCTAATAATATTTCTATAAACTCAATAATTTATTTTGACTATTTCATCGTCAAATGTGATTTTAAAATCACTCTTTTAAATTTAGTACATTGCTATAATTAAACAAAAGTAATTTGTTGAATTTGATCACAATCATGGAACTAAAGTCGGTGGATTGGAATATCCCCATCTTCATGGTAGTTGCCACGTGTAAGAAGCCCAAGTAAGCCATGAAAATTCAAAGGAAGCTGAATATCCCTCAAGGCCACTTGCCCCATATCGATTTGCATGAGCTTTTGGTATGAAGATGACGATGCAAGTTGGTTGATAATATATTATCATAATTAGCAATATTGAAACGATAAGCTCCATGTAACTTTCAACCCCACCCCAACTGCTGTGTTAATAATTCAAAATATAACTCATATATAGCATTGGGACAAGATAGGCTTCGTGTAACTTTCGCCTCCAAGTACTTTGCTTGCATGAATCAACATAAAAATAACCACTATTACATCATTTTCATGTATCTTGATTATCTCCAAATTTTCAAAACGACAAAATTTAGGCAAATAAGAATTAAGTGAGCAGAATGACACATGACGACTCAATCATAAGACTAATAAAGAAGCATACCCAACTAACACGCAAAGTAATTAAGAGGAAATTGAGCCCCCAATAGAACGTCTGTCATCCGTCTAACACTTATTACAACGAAAATAATATAAAACAAAAACCTCGAAAATAGAATACAATAGAAAATTCATACTTATATAAACGAGAAATTGGAACTACCCAACCAGTCCTTAATTATGATATCGATCAATCTCCGTACGTCTCCATCTCCATCTTTATGATTTTAGTCTAAGACTTGTACTAATGACACGCACCGGTGGCATGCTATTTGGTACACAACGGCTCCGTCTCCGTCTCTATGATTTTAGTCGAAGACTTGTACTAATGACACACACCGGTGGCATGCTTATTTGGCACTAACAACGCCTAGCTGGCATTTAAAATTTTCCTTTTATCTTAATATTTGATAAGCAATGATTAAGCTTAGTACAAGACAATGGTTAGTCGGTGACATGAATTTATGAATTGACACAACTGATTTTGATTTTTGAGTCAATCTGTATGTGGAGTTTGAAATGCCAAATAGAACTCAACCCTTGGAAGATGCTTTATTCCCACAAAAAAATTAGGGTTATAGGCAGAACAAAGCCAAGCGAAGATGATCACGTACTCCATTACCCTCTTTTGCTGGTTCACTGCATGTCTCGCGTGATTCCTCAAAAAGTACATATTCTATATACACTTTTTTATAAGTCTTATTCTTTTGAACCAAAATTATGAGATGATTACAAGGGAGGATAACATCTCGCATAAAAGCTCACTTTTCAAAGAATTTTTGATTCCTTACATTGCAAGTTTCTGATGAGATTTCAAGTATAATGTTTTGGCATAAATTCAAGTCAACAAATGGAGGTTTAGGAGTAAAGACGGTTACGTGACGAAGGTAGTGAAAATGAGAGACAAAGTAAAAAGGAAAAGAGAAGATGCTCTTCGGTTTGTAACTTTGTGTTGGGTGGGAAAAAGTAGATGTTACATTTTTTTCTGAAGTTGTTTCTGGGTTGGGCTCTTGTAATTAATCTGGGTCATCAGTCTTCCTTTCCCCTTCTATTTCTGAGATACTAACACTTGTAATGGAGGCCCATAATGTCTCAAAGAAAAGGCCCTTGGTTTTGTGAGTGAGTTGGACCAAAATTGATAACGAGATCAAATCAATGCATGCTCAACCATGTCAAAAAATAGGTTATTTAAAGAAATTGTCGCATGGTAAGTGGTAACATAACAATATAACATGTTATCATTGTGTGACAAAAAAAAAAAAAACCTACGCCGTTATATCATATATATAGTATATTTTCAGGAAAGTCAAAATTGTCACAAAAAGGTTTTAGGAAATAATCTTATAAGAATGATGGTTAGATTTTCCGAAGTGTCAAGGTTCTATGTGATATGGATACGAACAAAAATCAATATACAACAAATACTGAGATAAGAAACATTGACACGAGAAACATCAACAGAAGAAACATCGGCAGAAGAAATATGGGTCGACCAACCCCTATACATCGAACATTTTTGGGTTTGGCTTTTCCACAATTGGGATGAGATACATTATGTAGGTTTGACGTGATAAGGGCACAAATCATAACTCATATGCAACAAACACTGAGAGGATGGATTAAATAGGTTTGCTGTAATAATATAAATTTTGAAAATACAACAATACATGATGGATTAAATAAAATTGGATTTTTTTTACTAGCTATCAAGATTTGCTTGTGTATAACCTTGTTCCAGATAAACATCGGACACCCTACATTTGATGATGCTCTATCATATTTAGCATATTTATAGGAAGTTCATAATTGTGACAAAAAAGTTTTAGGAAATCATCTTATAAGGATTATAGTTGTATTTTTCAAAGCTACAAGGTTCGTTGTGATAAGGGTACAAATAAGAATTTTTGTGCAACAAACACTGAGACAAAAAACATCGACACAAGAAGCATCGGCACAGGAAGAACAATCATTTGCCTATTTTTAGTTTTTGATTGTTTAAATCTATACCTGGTTGGATTTATAATAAATGCAGAAAAAAAAAATTATTTGAAAATTATTTCATGTGGGAAATATGAATCGTCATGCAATCACTTTAGTGTTTAATTGTTGAAATCTACGCATAGTTGAATTTATAATAAATGAAGAAATATTTTATTATCGAGAATATGATGATATAAACTTTGTAAATAAAATAATTAATGATGGCTTCTACTAGCTATCAAGATTTACATGGGGTAAAACCTTGTTCTAGATAGACGTAGGCCACCCTATATTTGATACTGTTGTATAATATTTTTAGTGAGGTCAGAATTTAGGAAAAAAAGTTTCAAGAAATCATCTTATAAGGATTATAGTTTATTTTTCAAAACTGCAGGGTTCACCGTGATAAGGGCACAAATTAGAATTCATATGCAACAAACATTGAGACAAGAAACATCTATTTTTCCTACTCAAATACTTCGTGTGCGATGCTTAAGTGTTTGATTGTTGAAGTCAAATATGGTTGGATTTATAATAAATGCAGAAAAAATTATTATCTAGATTATGATAATATAAATTTTGCAAATACAACAATGCAGGCTTTGGCATTGGGGCGGGGCCGGGCAAGCCCGGCCCAAATTTTTTGGATTTGGGCCGGGTCGGGCCGGGCTTATTAAATAATTTTTAAATTTGCGGGCCGGGTTGGGCGGGTTTAATGACATAAAAAAGAGACCACGGGCTTTTATCGGGCCGGGTTTATATCGGGCTTTCCGGTCGGGCCTATTAAGCCCACTTGAATTGGGCTTACGTAGACTTTTGCAATAAATTATGTCTCAAATTTTAAAATTACAAAAAAATATTAATAATGAAAAAAATACACAATGGTGCAAAAATGTGGCCTCGTTAAAATAAAATACTCAAGGTCCAAAAACGTTGGGCTTATTAAGTAGGTGAAGGAGTGTTTAGGGTTTGTATTGGGTATTGGGTATTGAGTATTGGGTATTGGGCTTTTTAAAATAAATTAGGTGGACTTGGGGCTGAGATTTGGATTTGGGTTGAAATATTAGTATTAAGAATAGGTTGAGTATTAATTTTTAAATAATAAATATTTTATATCTTCGGACTTATGGGCCGGGTTTATTACGGGCAGTTCGGGCTGGGCTTATCGGGCTTTATCGGGCTCGTACCTATCGGGTTTGAACACCATAAGCCTCAGCCCAGCCCGCTAACTCTCGGGTCGGGCTGGCCCGTGACCCATAACGGATCGGGCCGGTTTTTATCCATGGCCCCGATAAGCCCATGGATTTTTGGACCAAATGGTGAGGGCTACAAGAATGAATGGAAGCTTCATTAAAGTTGGATGTTTCTAAGCTATATTATATTTAGCATATATGCAGGGAGGTCAGAACTACGATAAAAAGGTTTTAGGAAATTATTTTATAAAAGTGATAGTTGTATTTTTTGTAGCGAGCAGGTTCTCTACTTTTATGTGATAAAGAGCACGAATTGGACTCCATATGTAACAAATATTGAGACAATAAACATCGGCACAAGAAATATGAGTTGACTAACACTTATACATCAAACATTTTTGGGTTTGGCTTTTTGACGAATGGGGTAAGGTCTGTTATGGAGTTGAGGATGCATTAAACCAATGATTTGTTTTCTAAACTGTGATTATTGAATTATAAAATTAAAAAGATGGTGCAGGAAGTTTTCCTTTATATTTTTAAAACCTCTGCTTTACATGCCAGTCTATTTTGATTGTACGAATTGTAACTTGTAAGATATGGCCGCACGTTGCTGCGGGGTTGTTCAATTGATGCAAAACTTGATTTATATATAAAGTTATATTCATCATCATCATACATAAATCATCATTTGTGTACTTCTTATGACTACCTATTTACATTGTCATTTTCATTCATGTATGTTGTAACCAATGATGAAAATATTGTGTTTAACATAAATATCGATAACTCAATGTATGAATATATTGATAGATATTTCAATATTGATATCATCCATGGTCAATCAAATTTTGGAAATGAGGTAAAAAAAAACTTGGAAAGGAATGGTAAAAAAAGGGGGCAAAATAGTTTTGGAATTGAAGGTTTTTCAAGAGGAGAATCATTGTTTTTCAATTAAGTATATTTTCGGCTTCCAAATTCAATTTCATATGCATCATGTTTTTTTTGTAATTATTAATCAAACCCTAGAAATATGTGAATCAGATTATATGTTTAATTTAAAATTAAATTGCATATTGTTAAAATCGAATATTTGCAAATTGCATAATGATTATATGCTCACTTTATTTGCCTTGAAATAAAACTTGAGTTTTTTTTTTTAATATTCTATTTGGAAGTAAACTATACATGGAGTAAATCGTTATTACTTCATTTGTTGGCTGCCATTAATTAATTTTAGCTTTTATATAATTCTAAAAAGGGGAAAACTAGGCATTTTATTGTACACATCATATGAAAGGAGAAAAGGGGCAAAAATGGTATTACAATATTCCTAAATTTAGTATCAGTTGATTATAAACATGAAATCTATATAAATAGATTTAAGTTATGATAAAATGTTCAAAATGTAATTAAATATACATATATATATATAATGGAAAAATAATATCATTATTTATTCATTTATGTAATTTTTCGTATATTATAGTAATATTGTATAACTGACGATAAGTATAAGTATGTATAATATATATATAATGTAATGACTACTAAATAGTGACTCTAAAATGTAAAATGTAACGCTTTTGTTTTGCTGCCGCATAGCTATTATTTGTGGCAGCTTAGCCTCGCCTAGTGCCTAGGCAGTCGTCAAGCCCGCCATTTAGAACGTTACATATAACCAACAAAATATATTGTTGTTAACAATAACAATACTAATAATAATTATAAGAATGATAAATAAATACTCAATGGAAAAATTGAAATTTTATTATTTACTACAAAGACGCAAGGAAAAATATAAGGGCAAAACTGATATAAAACTATTCACATAAAAGAAAAGGAAAAAATAAGGGTAACAAAAGCATTGCACTATTCAATATCAAAGAAAAAAAAAAGGCAAAAAAATTACTGCATGCACTATTGATAAGGAGAGTACCGTTTATTCAGCTTTATTATATAAAAATTTGCATAGCTTGATGAAGCATTGGCAATATGATTTTTTTATCTGTATTTTTTTTTTATCTGTGTAATAATATAAGGGAGAGGGAGAATCCAAAGGAGATCAAGTGTGAGCTCCAAGGACGTGAATAGACGGATCATATCATGCGTTCTTAACGTACCCTTATGCATGGAATTAATCCCAAATTTGTGGGCCCTTTTTTTCTTCCGATGCTGAGTTGTACGACGGCCATAATCCACCCAGCATCCGGATCCTGCATGAAAGATTTCTACCGTCCTTCGTTTTTCTGTAATCAGATTTGCTGATATGATAGAATCTTTACTTACCGTGAAAATGCAAAGCTTGCTGATGAAGCTGCAACAAGTTAGGAATTCATCTAAGAGGTGAATTTTTTAAATAATTAAAAATTTAATATAATTAAACTCATCATAATATAAGTCAAATTAGCTAAATTATATTAAAAAAAATCATATTATGCTAATAATTTACTACAATTATATACATTTATTTTTTACGAATTGTCGGTTTGAAATCGTTGCATTCTCAAAATAAATTATGATTGAAGTATTATGCGTCAAAAATTTGAAAATTGAAAAGACAAAAATAACTATAATATAAACTATGTATTTTTATATCAAAATATCGATAATGTTATATATGTGTGTTAGGAAGCATAAAATTGTATTTTCAAATTGAATGTGAATCCCAAAATATATAATTAACTATAATTATATAATAATTATTACTTATTAATAAAATTTTAATTAATTAAAATATATTATAAAATATTTACACATATATTGCATTAAAATATATAAAATTCAATGGGGGACTCCGGACTCCTTAGGTCCATGCTACCCATGATGCCGCTTCATATATGGAGTCATAGATGCAAATATTAAAATAAAGAGAATAAATATCAGCAATATTTTTATGAATATGCACGTATTTACAAATCTTAACATAAAAATAAGAATGGAAGAAAAAATCTTCCCTCAATTTCTATAATATAGGTCTATATAAATGTTAATAGATGCTTAAATTTTTTCTAAAATTTGATTCAAAATTTTCAAGTTTTATATTAAAATTTTAAATTTTTTTATTGAATATTAATAATATCAATATTGATATATTTTAAAAAAAATTATAATGGATATTTTCATTAAAAGTGATATTTTCATTTTTTGAAAGGAGTACAGGCCCAGCACAGGGTGCTTTTATTAGCCTTTTTTTGGGTGGTTGCGTGCAATTGCATGCTGTCTTCTGCTGCACTCTCTCTGGGGGACTCAGGCTGCTTTTATCTTCAGAATTCAGAGAAAATGTAACCATGGAAATGGTTCAAATGCAGAGAGCAAGTGTGTTTGGTAATCGTGACCCATAAAAGTCTTAAAAATGGTCATTCTCTTTGTCTTTTTAACTGGTCTCTTTTTCCCATATCAATCACCGACTCACAAAATAACTAAAATATTCACCTAAAAACTATCACATAGATATTATATTTGCACATTTCACGGAGTTTAAAATAGAGTCAATTTTTTAGTACAACTGTTTTGACGTTGTTACTGTTCTAAATACATTATGAGACAAATTTCAATTGTAAGTGCAAATTAAGAATAGCTAATTTGTTCTTGATGTATTTTAAGTAATAACCCTTTTTTAAATTTTGACCCAACAACTAGCAACCATCACTCAATTGGGAAATGGTTGCTGCTTTTTTTGACTTTTCTTTGACTTATATTTACTGCAAGCGCTCAACAACCGATCCTTGTTCGTGCATGGAATGATGAGAGTTGTAGTCGGATCGAACTCCTTTGACCTATGTAGTAGTCCTTGGACATAAAATTTTCGGCCTTTGGTCGTGCCTTGACATCTTTCAATGGGTTGCTCCCAATCCACCTCTGTCTGTAGTAAGAGTTCTCAACTCCGAGGGGTAGGTGGATGGTCTTCATCGTTTTCCAGGGGTAGATCTTAACTCCCTTTATTGTCCTCTTTAATTGGGTCGCAAATTAAGTTATTAGGGTGGGTCGCGCTATAAAGAAACTTTCCCTATAAATAGTAGTGTTTCATGCTTTCGAGATTTTTAAGTTAAGCTATCGCCGGATCATCACTTAAGAAGTTGTCCATAGAATATAAATTTGCTAGTTGTCTTGTTCTTGTACTTTGGTTCATTTCAGATGTTTGTTTTTTTCTTTTGGAATTGCAATATTTCATTTTGTTTGCTTCTTTCACGGAATCAATTTGCCCTTGTTTGTGCCACTACTACAACACCGCGCTGAAAACAAGCAGTACAAATAGCAAGGTTTGATTTGATACAATGATTCGATATTCATAGACTATACCATATGTAAATATGCACGTTAATATGGGTGGAAGCACAATAGTAGAAAATCAGATGGGGAAGTTTTGAAAATAATGGTAAATATAGGGGTGCTAAAGTGAAAATTACCCACTGCACTGTGACTGTCCTCGTAACTGAAACCCTATTTGTCTTGCACCCACGGTTCAGCTACTCTGACCCTACCCAACCCACTCCGGCTCACGGGGATACGTGACCAACGGCTCCTTCATCTCATAATATAATATTATTTCCGTTATTTCCCGTTATCATTCACAAATAATAATATCTTAATGTAGAAAATAGAAAAGAATTAAATTTTACAAATTACACAAAATTTTCTTCTTCTACCAATATAACTATACAAACTTATTTGAAACGAAGCCAACATGGGTTATAAAGATTCAGGAAAAAAAAAAACATGGGTTATAAAGATTTGAGCTTTTGGTACAAACCTATACAATCTTTCTGGTTTTTGTGCATGCGTGTCTGTGTTTTTTTCTTCCAGAGAAGCCCGTTGGGATACATAAATTCATTGACATTATTAGATCAACACAACGGTCGACGTTCTCTGAATAAAAATACGACGAAAATGGACAAAGAGCAGAGAGGAGGGTAAAGAATTCAAGCCTATCAAGTCACTCTCCTTCAGATAAAAAAAAAATCGTCACCCTCCTTTTTCTTACTCTCCAGAATTTCACGTTAAATCACATCATTTCAGAACACAGAGTCCGCCATTATTTTTACTCCTCTGACTTTCAATTTCTCTTTTTTAATTTTCTTCTTTCTCTGACATTGCTTTGTACTCTAATTGTCTCTTTTTTTATTTTATCAAATATATTTTGAACAATAATAATAAAATATCTTGGCAAAAAAAAGAACATATAGGGATTAAAGCACAAGACTCAAGTGACAAGACCCATGTGCTTTCTTTTGTTTGCTTTTGAGAGAAGAACCAGAAAGAAAGAAGGAAAAATAAAGGACAAAATAAATAGGAAATTAATTAAAAAAAGCACAAGCCTTCAAGTTGTAGAAAACTCACTTGTTTTTATTTCAGCTCTCCCTCTCCCGACAACTCATTAATCACTTTATAGCTGAGAGAGAGTGAGAAAAAAAAAACTTTCTTTCACTCCAAACAGCATTGAAGAAATGACTAAAGAAGAAGACTTTAAGCTCCTCAAGATCCAGGTATTTCTCTCTTAAACCCACATTCCTTCCTTTATTCATTCTCCTTTTTAAAAAAAAAAAAATTTCCAGACACCAGCAAAGTTGGATGTTGGTGTTTTGATCCAGAATATTTGTTCTTTGTTGTTTATGTTGTTTTCTTTGCTTGTTTTTCTTGTACATGCATTTTCAATTTACAGACTTGTGTTCTCAAAGTGAACATCCACTGTGATGGCTGCAAGCACAAAGTCAAGAAACTCCTTCAGAGAATTGAAGGTCCTCATTTTCTTCTTACCCATTTTTACTTTCCCCCTTTCTAAGCTTGTGCAAGATGAATTTTACTCGATCAAGTAAATTTTTTAAACTTGTATGAATTTTAGTCACAAAAGGCCGAGTCTTTTTCAGTTTTTACTAACTAAAATGGCTTCCTTTTGTGTCTTATCTCAATGTTTCAGGTGTTTACCAAGTTAATATCGATGCTGATCAGCAGAGAGTCACAGTTTCTGGAACTGTAGATTCTGCAACTTTGATCAAGAAGCTGCTCAGAGCTGGTAAACATGCTGAGCTTTGGAGCCAGAATCAGAATTCTAATCAAACCCAGAAGCAGAAGAGCAACAACTGCATCAAAGATGACAAGAACAACAAAGGGCAGAAGCAGGGCATCATCAAGAACCTCGAAGTTATCAAAAATCAGCAAAATTTTCCACCTTTCAGCTCCGAAGAAGACGATGACAACTTCGAAGACGAGGAAGAAGATGAAGACGATGAATTGCGGTTTCTGAGGGATAAAATGAACCAGTTGGGTTTTCTCAGGCAGCAACAAGCGATTGATGCCAACAATAATGCCAAGAAAGGTGGAGTGGTAAATGCTGCTGCAGGTGGAGGAAATGTGAAGATGAACAACAATAGTGGGAACGGGAATGGGAATGCGAATGGTGGAAAGAAAGGAAACCCAAATCAGAATTTGGCGAACCCGGGTGGGCTTGATCCAAAAACGATGGCTGCATTGAAGATGAACATGAACAATGCCCAATTGGGCGGCGGTGGAAGCATCAATGGAGGGGGAAGGGGGAATGTTAATGTGAATGATCTGAGCACCATGATGAATTTGGCTGGGTTTCATGGAAATAGTGCTAATGTTACTAATGCTGGTGCTGCTTTGGGACCTAATTCCAATGGGATTTCTGGTTTTCAGCCCCAGCAGCCCCATAATCTGGGTTCAAATTCTGGGTTTCCAAATGCTGCTGGCGGATACTCGCACCCATCATCTATTCTGATGAATCCAAATGGTGGGTACACACACCCATCACAGATGATGAACATGAACATGCAGGCTAGGCAGGCTATGATGCAGCAGCAGCAGCAGCAGCAGCAGCCACAGATGATGTATCAAAGGGGACCTTTGATTCCTCCTAGTAGCACTGGGTATTACTACAATTACAATCCTACCCCTGGCCCCGCCTTTCCTCCAAGCCCATACTCACCATACTCTGGTGAGGCTAACAACTCTGCATCTCATATGTTCAGTGATGAGAACACCAGCAGCTGCTCAATTATGTAATTTGCTTAGTTATTAGCTTTTCAGGAGGAAATATTATGGATTAGGTTAGAGGAAGATGTAATTTCAAGTGAATCTTATCACTTTTATCAGCTTAATTATTGTGTAGTTTGTTGAAGATATTGTTCCTCACTACTTCTAATTTTATTCCTACTTCAATTCCGATCTACGGTTTGGGAATTTCACATGCCAAAAAGATGTTAATTCTGTAATTAAAAAACAAATTTGTAGAAATTTATTTATCCCCATGGCAGACAATGTGGCATTGGTTTGGGGAGCATGATGAAATTTGTGCACAGGTTAGGAACAGCTGGGTTGACAATTTCTAGTGCTGTAAATAATAAATTCAGTATATATTTATTTATTTATTGCACATGACCCACATATGCACGCGTATGTCACGTGCGTTTTAGCCTGTTCGTGTAAGCAACAGACTAACAGAGGGAGGACCACTGGCTCTTTATAATTTTCTTATAGGTCACCAACTTACCTGCAACTTTGTGAGTGGGGTTGGATATAAATGCAAATAAACAACTTCTTGGCGTCAGGGAAGTGCACAGAAAGTTTTGAGGTCTTTTTAAGCAAAATTTTGAAAAGTGGTCAATGGAAGTGAAAGCAAGTGAGAACTTTGACCACCCAAGTCTGGGAAGTGGGATAAGAGCTGATGCATCTCCTGCTAACCCAGAAATAAAAACAGAGATATTTCACTATTTCAGTCTCTTTCTAGTTACGAATCAAAATTTTATTATCGAAGTTTTCATTTTGTGTTCCAAATCTAAAACTAGGTAATATCAAACGTGATTTGAAACCCGAATAAAATGGATTCGACTGTGAAGGAAACACTCCGCGGTAATTAATTTTTCATAAGAGTATAGAATAGTTACAGGTAAACGATTTGCATGGGATAAAATAATCATAAAACTTTCACCAATTTACGTTGCAGCTGGAACTCTTTGTTGACCATAATTCATGAACCCAGTTACCGTAAAGAACATATCATTAATATATATATATATATATATATACATATATGTATGAATAATTTTATATTGATTTATTTCTCTTGTTAGTTTTCATAGAAAATTAAATTAAATTACAATATTGAATTTTTTTTCTGAGAACTAAAAGTTTTATTATTACACAATATGGTCGGTCAATGAGTTAGCATATCCAGAGGCTATGGTGGTCCTTGCCCTAAGCCTGTTAATCTTTGGGCTTTACTTTGACACAAAGCCTTTTAAACTGTTGGACTCGCTCAGTACCCTCGGCCCATTGGAATTCTAGATTTTTTTCAATTTATGTTAACGGCCTCGTCAACTGGCCGGGCTCCACTAGAGGGGCCCAAATATTCATGGGCTTGGGCAGGTCCAGCTAGATTTTTGTCATTATGGCAAAATAAGCGAGCTGACTTGGGCGAGTTTGATGAAAATATAGAAAGTTGAAGCCTATCATCAAGTCGTGCTTTACGGGCCTCGTCGAGTTAGCCTGTTCGGGCTTGACTTAAATGAGTTTTTTATGAATATAAAAAAAATGACCACTCAAACTCTTAAAAAACTTAAGAATTATTGTCAATCCGAGCTTACATAATTATTGTAATTTGGGAATATATGATTATCTTAAATATATGGTTACATATTGAATATATCTTTGTTGAAGTATATGGGTACCTAGTCCGAAATTAATTTAGAAATATATATATATTTTTATTAATATGATCACAATAAATATACAATTACACAATCGATATATCTTTATTGATGTATAGGATTACAATAAATATATCGTTATATGGTGGCTATATCTTTGGTGATGTATGTGGTTATATTGTCCTTGTTGGTGTATATGGTTATCCTAACCCCCTTTATTTTATAATAATAATAATAAAATTCTTGGTCCTTGTGAGCCGAACGTAATGGGTTGTGTCGAGCTTTAATTTTGTGGCACGGGCCTATAAGTTATTTAAGGTTTAGACACCCAAGTCCAAGCTCGGCCAATAAAATATTAGGACAGGCTGGTTTGTAGCCCGTATTGAGTCCAATCGGGTTTTTTGCAATGGGCCAATTGATCCTCCTAAGCTTATGAACTTCTAAGCTAAATTAGTGATATTCATATCCACTAGGTTTTATTCCTTCATAACGGACAAAGTTTATCAATTGTGTATTGATTGATCTCTTCCCAATATCTATATATTAAAAAAGAACGTATGTATCACTAAAATTGTTAAAAATACTTGATGAAGGTCTTAGTTTGGAATATATAATATCTAAAGTTGGAAGGTAATAATTTATCAACTTGCAACTTCATTGATATTGATAATGCCTCTATCCTCCACCATGACTGAAGTGGCTTACACCTTGGATATCCATAACCATAAGTTATATGAAGCCTTCCCCACTAAACACTCAAGCTTACATAAAATTTTGATTTATAATTCGAAAAAAAAAAAGAATGAAAAATTATCTTCTTGGTAATTTGTAGTTGGTAAAAGACTGTCATTTTACCATTGACACATGTTTACCTTAATTACAGTGCCAACTCTAACTTCTAAGCAAACCCATTTGATCCATTGAAGAATTTGATTCTACGTTTATTAAGGCACATACATTCAAAGGGAAGTGTACATATAAATGAGAAGTGGGGAAGCTTTTGTGGTGATGTGATGGATTTCTACCACTCACGATTTGGATAGTACAATTCATATTGAGTTATTTTGTGGACATATAGTATATAGACAGCTGAGGACTTGACTTTTGAAAAATTATGTGTCCTTTTTCGTTGGGGTTTCTTGGAAATATGTGGCCTTCTTGCTCCCAGAGTAATCAATGCCATGCCACAAGAAGCAAATCATACCAGATTAAACATGTATTTTTCTTGTGGCCTGTCAATTTCATTTGATCCGAATAGATAATTATTTTTATCCAAAAACCGTTTTCATTGATAGAAGAAACAATCGAGAAATGATTTTAAACGAGATATAATTAAAATCTCGTCTTGAAAATCTGTTGTTTAAATCATTCCAACCGACCACCAGAAACAACCCAATGATAAGTCACTACCGACCAACGACGAGACATTGTCGGTCTGATTCTCCCTGGTCGGCCCCCTAACACCAGCCGCAAATCAACACCATCAAGCATTGTGATCGACACCATCTGGCCGGCTAGTATTCCCAACAACAATAATACTACTACATGGTACACTAGCTTTCCAAATGAATCACCAACATCCATTCAATGTTTCATGATAAGTAGCAACATCTTGATGATTATGTGGGCCTCACTTCGCAAGGGTTCTAACCATCACATTTATTAGCATTATACATACGAGTCACATTTTTCATAAAAAAATATATTTACTATGCACTAAATCTTATACGACAAAGTGCGTCTGATTACTAACTTAAGAATCAGAGTCCACTAGGCTCTCGTCCCACCATTAACAAGTGCTCTTCTTATCATCTCGTAGGTCTCCCGGCGAATAGAAGAAGACTCTCAACATCTATCAAGATTACATTCCGTTAGGTCTATTTTTACATCAAACACCCGCTAATTAGGAAAAAAATAATCTGACAAAGAAAAACAATGCCCAGCCCAACAACATCAAAACAATAATGATAAGTAATCAAAATACAACAATTAAGCATCAGCCTCCAACCCAAGCTGCGATTGCTGCCAGGGAGGAGCTGGAGGGTGCAAACGGCTGACATCCAGTTGAGAACGCAGCCCGTCTTGAGCCAAAGTTGTTGCAGCGGCGGGAAGTTACACCCACAGCTACCGGAGGCAGGCCCAAACTGTCCAGAAGGACTCTAATATCTATACCAAAGAGGTCATCCTTCCCCAGTTCCCCCGGTTCCCCAGTTGCGCATAAATTCTCTAGATAAGCCCCGTTTGTTTTGTTCTTTACGTGTTGTTAACAAATTGATGTTTTATACCAAAGATATTTCTTCTCGAATTCCCATAATTACACATTAAAGAACGTCATTAATTCAATGTATTCATGTTGATGTATTAAATTTAGAATCAGAAAAAGAAAAATATATTCCCTCTAAAAAAGAAAAAGAATACAGAATGAAAATGAGACTTAAATAATTCATTAAAAAAATTAAAATGAAACTGAAATTTTGTTTCACGATATTAAAATAATAATCAGAAAATAAAAAATATAAAAGCAACAAAAATTGAGGCATCACATATTTTTTGTATAATTACTTATGAAATTTATTTGGCGGTTTTTATGTTGCCAAAATATTTTTGTTTCACAATGCCTAATGAATTAGGTCACGATATTAAAATAAAAATGAGAAAATAAAAATTATAAAAGCAACGACGATTGAGTGATCACATATTTTCTATATAATTACTTTAACGGTAAAATATTTATTAATTTTTCTAGTCCTAGGTAATAATATTGCCAAAATTGAGGCTTTATTATGTTACATCTCTAAAAAAAGGCCAATGTTTACTAATTTTTTTTCTTTCTTTCTAGTTTTTTGTAATATCGTCGCAAAAATTGAGGCTTTATTATATTACATCTCCAAAAAAAAAAGAAAAAAATTCCACTTTTTGGAAAAAAAAATAAAATAAAATGAGGCTTTATTATATATCTCGAAATTTTGTTCCTCTTTTTGTCCGAATAAAAAACATCGCTAGATGCATTTTCTTACATTTTCATGAAATTAGGACAGAAGACAAAAGCAAGAAAAGGCAGCAAGTGGACAGAAACACAAAAAAGAATTTGAATTTTTGTACACGCTGCAGTTTTCCCAAAACAAAAACATTTCAAGACAAGAAAGAAAATAAATGGCCCATTCTTATATTTCGATAAATCCCACCCATCCATCCAAACAAGGCATTGGGATTTCCTGCTTACTCTTTGGCCTCGTAGCGTGTCTCTGCATCACCGAACTCTCTCAGCCTCTTCTCTTCACACAGAGTCACAGACACAGGAAGAAACAGAGAGAGAGAGAGAGAGATGATTTTTCGTTTTGTGCCGGGGATTTCGGTGCTAACATCATTAGCGGTCGCTGTTCTTGTCGGCGTGCTTGCAGATGTTTCGGTGGCTGAAGATGATAGTCTTGTGAATGTCACGAGATTGAAGATGTTCGTGGATGAGCTTCCTCGTCTCCGCAGAATGAAAGGTTTCGAGGTTGTCAATGGCGTTCCCAAATCCAAGTCACTGCAGATTGGCATGTACGCCAAGAAATGGGTAATTAGCAATTCCTACTAATTACTGAATATTATTTACCTTCTGAATATTATTTACCATCGTCAAATCAACTCAATTCAATTCAATTCAATTCTTCTGGATATTATTTACCTTTTTTTAATTAGGCTTCTCAAATTGTTAGGAAGGCGTAGATAACTTCTAGGCTACGACTTACGGCGGAGTAAATTTGATTCCCTCTATGCATGCATCTTTGAACAACTGGAGAATTTAAAATGCTAATTTTAGTGAAATTTAACTTTCATTGCCTTATTCGATGCTTTCGCAGTCACATATCTCTGCTCTCTTCGGTCTTCACCAAGTATTCATTTTTAATTTATTTATTTTTAAGGTCGGACCAAATATTATTTAATTAACTCAGAATTAAGGTCACACCGAAGTAATTCCATATGCACCTGTAAAGCTTCTCTCCAGAAAGAATTATTATTAAACTAATTAGAATTTGGACCACAGCATTTATTCCTATGTCGAACCTTAATCTTGTTGCTTCACATAATATTTTATCTATTTTTTGCTTTTTTTTTTTGGTATGGAATTCAAGAATAGTAATTAAGTTTTATGTGTATCAGTGGATGCAGTATGCAGTCGTGAATATCATAAACAAAGGCAAAATTTCAAACGATTTGCGTCATAAATAAATTTAAAGGGAACGAAGCAAAAACCAAAAAGAGGAGAAAATAAAATAAAATAACATTCGTTTCCAAAGTATTTTTTTTTTTTCTAGAATTTTGACGTTGTAATCCGAGGTTGTATTTGCAGAAATTCCACAGAGACCTTCCCGCAACACCCGTGTTCGCCTACGGTGCAAGTAAGCGTAGAGCGACAGTGCCTGGTCCGGAGATCATAGCCCTCCACGGAATCAGCACTTACGTGACTTGGCTAAATCACCTCCCTGCGAAACACATACTGCCTTGGGACCCTACCATTCCAACGGCGATACCCGCCACTAAGACGGGCGTTCCTACCGTGGTGCACGTGCACGGCGCAATTGATGAACCCGCGAGCGATGGAAACGCAGGGGCATGGTTCACCGCTCAATATAGAGCCCGTGGACCCACGTGGTCTAACCAAACATATCACTACCGGAATCAACAGCACCCAGGGACATTATGGTACCATGACCATGCCATGGGGTTGACTCGAGTCAACCTCCTTGCTGGCTTGATTGGGACCTACCTCATCCGCCATCCTAACGTTGAGCGTCCACTTGGACTTCCGCGCGCTGAATTTGATCGTACGTTGGTTGTGTTCGATCGCAGCTTTCGCACCGATGGTTCCATCTACATGAATTCCACCGGGAACAATCCCAACATACACCCGCAATGGCAACCTGAATATTTTGGTGATGCAATCATTGTGAATGGAAAGGCATGGCCACGATTCACGGTACGACGTCGGAAGTACAGGTTCCGAATTATCAACGCTAGCAATGCAAGATTCTTCCGATTCTTCTTCACCAACGGTTTGGGATTTGTCCACCTGGCGTCTGACTCAGCATATCTAGGGGAGCCTGTTGAGAGCAATGACATTTTACTGGGGCCATCTGAGATCACCGAGGTTATCGTTGACTTCACAAAGTCAAAGAATAACTCTGCTATCCTAGCCAATGATGCACCGTACCCTTACCCATCTGGTGATCCTGTGAACGATGCTAACAGTAAGGTCATGAAATTTTTCATCGACGGCGAAACAGCTGTTGACACGTCGCGGATTCCGCATAAGTTAATTCACTACCTTGCCCCTGATGTATCCAGTGCTTCGCGCACTCGATACATCACAATGTACGAGTACACCAGCGACATCGATGAGCCGACACATCTGTATTTAAATGCGCAACCTTATGAGGCACCTGCGACTGAGATCTCAAAAGCGGGAACGAGCGAGATATGGAACGTAATCAACCTAACAGAGGATAATCATCCTTTGCACATTCACTTGGGGTTGTTCATTGTACTTGATCAGACGAAGTTAGTGAACGTTGAAAAGTTCAAAGATTGTATGAACAAAAAAAATGACGCGATCAAGTGCCAAATAGGCAAATATGCACGTGGCAAGAAGATAGGGGTGCCAGCATATGAAAAATGGTGGAAGAACGTGTTCAAGATGAGACCGGGAGCTGTAACAAAGATTCTCTTGAGATTTGCTTATATACATTCCAATGCATCGTACAAATTCGATCCAACGGCAGATCCTGGTTACGTATATCACTGCCACGTAAGTATACCACTCAAAATCTTATTATGATGAATTTTTTTCCCATTAATTCTCTCTGTACTCGAATTTTAATTGATTTTTATTGTGTGCAGATATTGGATCATGAGGACAATGCGATGATGAGACCCTTGAAAATCATCAGCTGATAATCAAATTGAAGCAAGCTTGGTTCTTTTTTATCAAATGTAGGAATGAGTGATTATGAGGAGTTAGTCACTTCTCATAGCTAGGTTTGAATAATCAGGAACTCCCCCAACAAGGCATGATGGTGTTATTTGTCAAACATACTGATATACAAAGATAAGATCATTAATTTGTGTAAATTGATAACAAGTTTGAGACTTCGATACTTAAGATCTTATTATTGATTCTTTCTTGTCAAAAAAAATTTGACCTATAAATTATAAGTAAAGTTTATAATCGATTGTAATGATTGGGCTATGCGCAAGGTTGAATGTGTTATAGTCCATCGAAGTTTTCAGTAGAAAAATAGTAACTTTAATAAAAATAATTACTAATTAAAGTTGTAATAAAATTCAGAATTTTGTTATTGATTTTTATGGATGTTTGTGTTTATATTTAATAGTATAGCTTATGTTCAAAACGAGCTTATGACAAAGAGGTTCAAGATAACCTACTGAATGCTATCTTCTTTTTCGATAGAGTCCTGCCGAGCGCCCGGAGTTTAATCGTTGATGTTTTTAAAATTCACGGAAAGGGACAAATTCGTAAATTCAAAACGACCACCATGGCCAAAATTGTAGTCAGGGTCGAGAGGATAAAATTGGAGCGCGAAGGTAGTGAGGCACAGCGGGAGTGGGACGGTAGGAGTTTTCTGAGTTCCGTCGATGGTAGGATATGAGATGACAGTCATTCTGAACCGTCCATTCCTCTCTTTGGCCGGCCAAATCCGACTTATCATCGAATTCAGACTGTCCACTAGACGAAGCATCTCATGCTTCAATCCCAGACACTCCTTCAAGGTCAGTTATTTACCGATAAACGCTCTTCGTTGTCGTCGGAATTCAGTTAAATAATGAAGAAGATTAATTGTTATTATGTTTGGATACGGTGTTTAAGAGAGACTACACGAGCGTAATGATAGTGCAGACCGGAATTGGAGCCGCCATTGGTGGATACGCCGGCGACGCTTTGCCAGTGGCTCGCACTCTTTCCTCCGTCATTGATTGTCTCATTACTCACCCCAATGTAAGTTAACTCTATGTTTTGCGTTCCTTTTGGAGTCGCTGAGTCTGCCACTGTGAGTTCGACTTAATTTGACCGTTGGAGACAGATGCTGAATGCGGCAATGCTCTACTGGCCCATGCCTAATGCTTTGTATGTCGAAGGCTATGCCCTTGACCTCTTTGCGGAAGGACTATGGGGCCTCATTCATGTAAAATATCTAGGCCCAAATTTCAAATATATCTACAAAATGTTATTTGAAGCATTAATGAAGTAAGTGGTTGTAGGTAAGTGGGATCCAAAATGTAGTAGGTGGTTGTAGGTAAGTGAGATCCAAAATGTAGTAGGTAGTTGTAGGTAAGTGGGATCCAAAATGAAGTAAGTGGGTGGGTGAAGCATTAATGAAAGCATTTAGATGGTTCCTCCTTAGCCTATATAAGGAGAGGTCATTTGCTCATTCCATCAATCTCATCCAAGAGAAACATCTTCCTCCAAGTAGAGAGTGAAGAGTGCCCACTCTAAGTTGAGAGTGTTGAGTGTTGTAGTGTTGGTAGCAAAACAAGTGTGAGAGAGAGAGTTTCCTTCAAGTAGTGTTCTTGAAGTTGTGCATCTCTTTGTATCCCTAATTTCATTAGTGGAGGTTCTTGTTGTTGTTGCCCCGTGGACGTAGGCATATTGCCGAACCACGTTATATCCGGTGTTCTCTATTCTTTGCTCTTTTATTTCCTTGCATATTTATCCTTTTTTGTGGGTTGAGTTATTATTTACATTCTACTATTTTCCGCAACAGTGGTATCAGGGCTCTAGGTTCGTTGAGAATGGAAGGCTCAAGGAGTACCATGGTTCGACTCAACCACTCCAATTGGATTACATGGAAGCCGAGAATGGAGGACATTCTCTATTGCAAGGATCTACATGAGCCCATAGAAGGAGAGGAAGGCAAGCCTGAGAATATGGGAGATGCTGAATGGAAGAAGTTGAATCGCAAGGCTATTGGCCATATTCGTGAATGGGTGGATGATAGTGTGTTCCACCATGTGTCCAATGAGACTAACGCCCATGCTCTTTGGTTGAAGTTGGAGTCATTGTTCGAACAAAAGTCCGCATCGAAGAAAGCGTTTCTCATTAAGGAGCTTGTCAACATGAAGTATAAGGAGGGCGTAAGGGTGACTGAGCACCTCAACAACTTCCAAAGCACTGTCAATCAATTGGCCACGATGGACATGAAGATCGCGGATGAGCTTCAAGCGTTATTGCTTCTTGGATCTTTGCCCGACAGCTGGGAGACCTTTGTCATTACTGTAAGTAACTCTGCTCCCAATGGTGTGTTATCTATGGATAATGTTAAAGACAACATGTTCAATGAAGAGACTAGGAGAAAGTCATCTAGTTCCGATAATAGTCAAGTCTTTGTGACGGAGAATAGAGGAAGGAGCAAGAGTAAAGGTCCCAGTCGAGATCGCGGAAGAAGTGCAAGCCGTTCGAGGACACGATTCAATGGAAGGTGTCATAATTGCAATCTCTATGGCCACATGATGAAGAATTGCAACAAACTAAAGAATAACAAGAAGGATGGGAAAGATGGCTCAACCTACCAAAAGAAGGAGGACACAACCAATACTGCAGCTACCGCTACTGTGTCCAGTCAAGCATGTGAGTTGTTGTCTCTTGACAATGATTGCCTACATGCTGATGAAGATAAAAACATTTCTTGGGTAGTTGATTCTGGAGCATCTTTCCATGCCACGGCGCACTCGGAGTTCTTCACCACATACAAAGCTGGAGACTTTGGGGAAGTGAAGATGGGCAATGATAGCTATTCCAAGATATCCGGAATAGGTGATGTTTTGTTCGAGACTGATTTGGGCAACAAGCTGTTATTGAAAGATGTGAGACATGTTCCTGGTTTACGTCTCAATCTAATGTCAACCGGTGTGCTTGATAAACAAGGGTTCCATCATCATGGGGGAGATCAAAAGTGGAGGCTTACCAAGGGATCGCTAGTCATCGCTAGAGGGAAGTTGTGCTGCACCCTTTACAAGACATATGGGAAGGTTTGCAAAGGAGAGTTGAATGTCGCGGACGATTCTCATCCAAATCTATGGCACAAAAGATTAGGCCACATGAGTGAGAAGGGATTGCAAGTTTTGGCAAAGAAGTCTCTCATTCCCTTTGCCAAAGGTACCTCACTTGACTCTTGTGATTATTGTTTATATGGCAAACAAAATCAAGTCAGTTTTTCTGGTACCTTCACAAGAAAAGAAAAAATATTAGACCTAGTACATTCTGATGTTTGTGGCCCTATGGAAGTTGAATCACTAGGTGGTAATAGATATTTTGTTACCTTTATTGATGATGTTTCACGAAAGGTTTGGGTATATTTGTTGAAATCAAAAGGTCAGGTATTCCAAACCTTCAAGCAATTTCATGCCATGGTGGAGAGGGAGACTGGGAGAGCCCTCAAATGTATCCGCAACGACAATGGAGGAGAGTACACTTCGAACGAGTTCAGAGATTACTGTTCGAAGTATGGCATTAGGCATGAAAAGACAATTCCTGGCACCCCACAACATAATGGTGTAGCTGAAAGGATGAACCGCACCATTCTGGAGAAGGTCAGGTGCATGCTGAAGACAGCCAATCTATCAAAGCGTTTTTGGGCTGAAGCAGTGTCAGCCGCTTGTTACCTTATCAACCGATCACCAAGTGTACCATTGAACTTTGAGACTCCCGAATGCTTATGGACCGGTAGAAGCATTTCATATTCACACTTGAAAGTGTTTGGGTGCAAAGCATTTGCACGTGTATCTGACGAGAAAAGATTGAAGATAGATGACAAAGGCACACCGTGCATCTTTCTCGGGTACGGCAATGAAGAAATGGGCTACCGCATGTGGGATCCAAAGACCAACAAGCTATTCAGAAGCAGAAATGTACACTTCTTTGAAGATCAGACCGTGGCAGATCTTGATAAGGAGACAGTTAAAAATGCAGGCCAACTCACCTATGATTCATCACCGCTGCAACAAGAACCCAGTGGCAGAGCTCAAGAGGTTATACATGAAGACGTTCCTGACATGGCTGAAGCAGAAGGTGCTGAGATAGTGTCTGAACCTGAAGACGATGATCAGGACGATCAAATTCAGGGGGAGCCAAGCCAGGAGGAGCAACCGGAGATTTCCCAAGTACCAGTTCGTAAATCAAACAGAGTGTCGAAGCCGAATACTAAGTATCCTTCTTCACAGTATATTCTCACGACCAGTGATGGGGATGACCCGCATTCCAGATACATTCTGTTGACTGGTGATGGAGAGCCTGAAAATTTTGAGGAGGCAAAGACTCATGCAGACAATGACAAATGGATGTTGGCAATGAAGTCTGAGATGGAGTCTTTATTGAAGAATGACACCTATGAGTTGGTGGAGCTTCCTAAAGGCAGAAAAGCACTCAAAAATAAGTGGGTGTTCAAGTTGAAGAGGGACGAGAATGAGCAGTTGACAAAGTTCAAGGCTCGCTTGGTTGTCAAGGGTTTTGGGCAGAAGGAAGGAGTCGATTTCGACGAGATATTCTCACCAGTGGTTAAGATGACTTCTATCCGAGTTATTCTGGGCATGGCAGCTAGCATGGATCTTGAGGTGGAGCAATTGGATGTGAAGACAGCATTTCTGCATGGTGATTTGGAAGAGGAAATTTACATGGAGCAACCAAAAGGTTTTGAAGTTGAGAGAAAAGGACACATGGTTTGTAAGTTGAAGAAAAGCTTGTACGGGCTAAAGCAGGCACCGAGGCAATGGTACAAGAAGTTTGACTCATTCATGTTGGGTCATGGGTACAAGAGAACAGATGCTGATCCATGTGTGTATATCCAGCAGTTCACCGGAGGTAACTTCATCATTTTATTGCTCTATGTTGATGATATGTTGATTGTGGGGCACGATGTTGCTATGATTCACAAGTTGAAGTCAGATTTGTCAAAATCATTTGATATGAAAGACTTAGGTCCAGCTAAGCAGATTTTGGGCATGGAGATCACTCGTGATAGGAAGGCGAAGAAGCTATGGTTGTCACAGGAAAGGTACGTTGAACGAGTGCTTGAGAGGTTCAACATGAAAGAAGCTAAGCCAGTGAACTCACCTCTAGGTAATCAATTCAAGTTAAGCAGAAGTTTATGCCCAACTACACAAGAGGATATGGACAAGATGGCAGGTATTCCCTACTCATCAGTTGTTGGTAGTCTTATGTATGCTATGGTTTGTACTCGACCAGATATAGCACATGTAGTTGGTGTTGTTAGTAGGTATCTCTCTAACCCTGGCAGAGAGCATTGGGAATCAGTCAAGTGGATACTCAGATATTTGAGAGGCACTTCAAAGTTGTGCTTGTGCTTTGGTGGATCGAAACCGATGTTAGAAGGTTTCACGGATGCAGACTTGGCAGGAGACCTTGATGCTAGAAAATCCACTTCTGGATACTTATTCACCTTTTCAGGGGGAGCTGTTTCATGGCAGTCTAAGTTACAAAAATGTGTTGCCTTATCCACCACTGAAGCTGAGTATATTGCTGCAAATGAAGCAGGCAAGGAGATGATTTGGCTGCAGAGGTTCATTCAAGAATTGGGTGTGAAGCAAGAAAGTTATGTGGTACATTGTGATAGTCAGAGTGCTATTCATTTAAGTAAAAATTCAGTGTACCATCCTCGCACGAAGCACATTGATCTCCGTTATCATTGGATTCGAGATGCAGTATCAAAGAAGCTTTTCCAGTTGAGGAAAATTCACACCAACAAGAACACTTCAGATATGTTGACAAAAGTTGTTACACAACAGAAGTTGGAGTATTGCAGCAAATCCGCTGGAGTGGACTTCAAGTAGAAGTCACGTCGTTTTGACCTGGTTGGCCTAGAGGGGGAGATTGTAAAATATCTAGGCCCAAATTTCAAATATATCTACAAAATGTTATTTGAAGCATTAATGAAGTAAGTGGTTGTAGGTAAGTGGGATCCAAAATGTAGTAGGTGGTTGTAGGTAAGTGGGATCCAAAATGTAGTAGGTAGTTGTAGGTAAGTGGGATCCAAAATGAAGTAAGTGGGTGGGTGAAGCATTAATGAAAGCATTTAGATGGTTCCTCCTTAGCCTATATAAGGAGAGGTCATTTGCTCATTCCATCAATCTCATCCAAGAGAAACATCTTCCTCCAAGTAGAGAGTGAAGAGTGCCCACTCTAAGTTGAGAGTGTTGAGTGTTGTAGTGTTGGTAGCAAAACAAGTGTGAGAGAGAGAGTTTCCTTCAAGTAGTGTTCTTGAAGTTGTGCATCTCTTTGTATCCCTAATTTCATTAGTGGAGGTTCTTGTTGTTGTTGCCCCGTGGACGTAGGCATATTGCCGAACCACGTTATATCCGGTGTTCTCTATTCTTTGCTCTTTTATTTCCTTGCATATTTATCCTTTTTTGTGGGTTGAGTTATTATTTCCATTCTACTATTTTCCGCAACAATTCAGTCATTCCTGTTCATCAAAACAGAGTGCGCTCATTTGAAATTCCTAAAGTTGGCTGTTAGATTGCATATATAATTGTAAACGCCTATACATTATGCATATTTGGTAGGTTTCTTACATATTGTAGATTCTGAACCAGGTGGGTTTGGTTCTTGATTCTGGAATTCAAGAAGAACTTCGAAATCGCCATTTACAAGTGGCTGATGCTGCAAGGGCTTCCCTTGGCTTGCCCGTGGTTGAATATGTTGTCACTGACACCCCTTTACAGGTATCTTTTTAGCTCTTTGAAAGTTGGAATTTATTTCGCGCTGCAAAGTTTGGTGCTTTAGGATCTACATCACAATTAATTACATTTGAATTTGAAAACTTTGCAATCAAAAAGGTCATTTGAGAATCTGTAATTGAACCAAGGTTTCTATAGTCAAAAGTGTTTTTGACAACTAACATTGAAAAGAGCTTTAGTTGCTACTCTGTTTCACATTTCTCTGCTACCAAGCCTGTGTTTTCATCTGAATCTTTTGGTTCTGAATTTTGATGTATTTCAAACTCCTTGGCCCCATGAAAGGGAGTTGAAAACTTTTCTGCTAATATCAATGTGACTGCACAATATTGAATAGAGCAAAATTTACAGGTAGAAAAGTAGATTGATCCAAAAAATGGGCAATCAACAGGGAGGATTAAGCACCCAGATTCACTACTGAGGGCAGTGCAGGCTTTACTTAAGCGCTCGAAAGTAAATGCCGTTGCAGTTGTTGGACGCTTCCCAGATGATGATAATGATGCTCAACATACAGATGATTATCGAAAAGGGATGGTACGTTGAATTTACCATATGATGGCATGTCCTGATTTTTTATATTATTAAATTTTCAGTCTTAAATCTTGCTTCTTATAAGTTCTGAATTGTTTATTTAAGTTCTTGATTATGCATAACTATGTTATAAACATGTGTCATCAAATACTCGAGATGCCACTGCATTTTCCCCTTTAAAGACTGCCTTTTTATTCTTATTATAACCCTTGGGTTCAAAACAGCTATTTAGCATATACTTATAGGTCATATTAAATTTAAAGATTGCATATGAAGAGTTTTGATTTGTTTGAAAATGAACACTTGGCTGAAGACATGACCATCAGCAGGAAGATTGAAGTCATACTATTTATCTCTATAAAATTTACATCTTATTCCACCTTATTCCTTCCAGGGTATTGATCTATTGGCAGGGGTTGAAGCAGTTATAAGCCATCTAGTCGTGAAGGAATTCCAAATTCCTTGTGCACATGCTCCTGCTTTATCACCCCTTACCCTGAGCCCCTCTCTATGCCCAAAATCAGCTGCTGAGCAGGTTGGTAAATTTTTAATTAAGCCAGACGGCCCAGACCATATGGCCTTTGAGAGTTTGGTGACATATTTTGATAAGCGCTCATGGCAAAATGAAGCATGGCTTCTGTGGCACTGTAGTTTTGGAAGGTGTTTCTAACTGATAAATATCATTGCCATTGGCTTTCCCTCCTCAAAAAAACATACAAAGACTACAAATCCAAATATTTTCTAGTTTATGTTTTATAGTTCTCTCTCTTTCTAATTGTGACGGTTGGGATACACATTCTTGCCATGTGTGCTTGCTGGGCTTAGTAGTGCACCACAGTACTTGGTCAAGAACTCAGAATCAGAAAATTGTTGCATACTGGCAAGTGATGTTGATAGCCTTATCCTTCCTATGGATGCTTTTGGAGGCCAAGGAGCTCTTGCTTTTGCCCGAAGCAAAAGAAATAAGGTATAATTTTGGATACTATCCTATGTTTTTCCTATTTCATGTCAATGTTTGATTTAAATTCGGAAGAGCAGATTTGATATGTAGCACGTGGCTACTTTTTCCTTGTGGTACTAATATCAATTTTATTACAGCCACTTATAATTGCTGTGGAGGAAAATGAAACAGTCCTTGATGATACACCAGATAAATTTGGGATTGAAGCGGTATGTATCCAAATTTTTGGCACATCCTCCTGATTTTTTTCCCTTGTTTGTTGTTGGGACTTGAGAGCAACTAATTTTTCTGTGAATTTATGCACTAATGATCTCTAAATATTATTATTCATTGGTTCTGAATATACCCACTAGGAAAATGATATTTCCTTCAACTCAGGCATTTGGTTTCTGAGAAATGGAAATTTGCATGCAGGTCAAGGTCTCAAACTATTGGGAAGCAATTAGTGTCATAGCAGCTCATAAGGCTGGAGTAAATCCGCAGTCTCTACGAAGAAATAGAATTAAGAACCTTCATTGCACTTCTCTGTTGCCTTCTAACGGCTATGCCATTAAAATGCCATAGAAATTGGCTGGTTAAATTAAATTAGTGTTGATTTTTTTTTTGCTCATCTAATATCATCCTTTACAAAATATCATCATATGCTTTCTTTCAACACACTAGTTACAATATCACCATTATTCAAAATTTCATTACGTTTCATTTATGATTGGAGATTCAGCATTATGTAATCAAGTCATTTGTTCTTGTAAACACCTTGACTTTTTAGTAGGTGAAGCAGTGGATGAAACTTGATGACTTGTTGCATCCAGTATTGACTTCTGAAGCAGTGGATGAAACTTGATGACTTGTTGCATCCAGTATTGACTTGTGAAGCAGTGGATGAAACTTGATGACTTGTTGCATCCAGTATTGACTTTTAACCCCAGTTGGTTATTTTATAAGTGCAAGGATCTTGAAATAAGCGCCATTGGACGTGGATAGGCAGCGCCAATATCAAATCATCACAGGTGAGGTCGGTTGAATGTTCTACCTTTCTTTGTTTTGATCTAGGATACTGTCCAAATCTTGCTGTTTCATAAAACTACAAAATCAATTTATTTTTTTATATCTTTCGTCGTGGTGAATATCACTCAGAATTATTCAACTTTGTACCAATTGACTGGCAATGAATTTCTTACATACACGATAATGATGCTGAAATACATATACTATATATTTGGACGATGGCCCTTGTACTATTCTTGTTCTTATCTGATATGTCAGAAGGTTGAATTTTTTTGCAAGGGTGATTCTGAGGCTACTTTGGTTAATTAATTATGGATTTGTAGTTGGAGTAACTTATCTGTTGTTTTTATTTTTATTACAGGGGATCACTCCTTTACAAATCTACAAGGCTGCCCCGACTGAGGGTAAGACATTTTGAAGATTCTGTTTAAACTTTAAAGACATATTTTGGTTTTTGGTGTTTCTGATCAAAATAGGAGTAACTCAACGCCACTTTCGTTGTTTCTCCTTTTTGATAAAACAAATTAATATACTTTATCCTAAAGGTTACATTTGGTGAGTGAGATTGGATTGAATTAGACGACTCTTCAAATTCAATGTCTTTTGCATGTAAAAAATGATGTGGTTTCATTGTACGTAGGAGGATTAAGTGGGATTAAACATAGAAGGAAACTTGCATTTTTCTAATCCTACTATTTTAAGTGGATTTGATTAGATACATTTTCTTTTATCTCTACACCCACTAATCCTCTTACAATGAATACACATCCATTTTTACATTCAAATTACATTAAATTTAATGAGTTATCCAATCCAATCTAGTTAATCTTGCACACCAAATCTGCCCAAAGGGTTATAAGATTCTAGCTAATCATTTCAGAAAACCTTAACACATAGATGATTCCATCTTTTTTCAATTTGATGGTGTGCTTAGTTGTAAATGAATCCATCCGGACTTTTCACAAATTTTCTGGAGTTTATCTAACATATACGAAATCAAAAAGTATATGGGTTTCATGATATAATTTGAATTCAATACATGAAAAAAAACATGAATTAGCTTGTTAGATTGATTATGGTATTTGATCTCATACTCTTGCCTTTCCTTCTCTATCAAATAAGTAACCGTGTCAAACATATCATATAGTTATCCGATTAAAAAGGAAACCTCTAACAATGATTGAAAGGAAGAAAATATAATAATCCATGTAAAGTTGAAAGGTAGATGTTGAAGAAGGTGCCTATCTTCGTCCGATTATAATGGCGAAGTCGAGTCACCAATGAATTGATAGGTAAAATTTGAAGTTTTGGTTATGCAAAATTTTAGAGAACATGGCAACTAGCATATAAAATAATTTTGAAATGTGCGAATTTGCCTTGCAAGTTTCGAATATATCTGAATGTGATGTAGGTATATTTGCGGATGCTGACATGTTATGTTTAAGAAGAGTCTACTTTTAACACCGTCATCGATTTCTACCTCCAATTAAATGCTTAGGGATAGTTGTTGTCATCCTTCTTGAATTTTCTTTTAATTTTAGCTGTGATCACTGAACTTCATTATTAGTAGTAGACGCTGATGAACTTTACTCTAATTTTATATTTACCGTTCATAGACTTCATTATTAGTAGCATACGTCTCTAACTATGCCTAAATATGTATTGACAGTAATGTGCATTGACAGTCCATCTATTAATACTTTTAACTACTCCAGTTAAAAATACGGGTAAAAATGTCTTTTTAGGTGTATTTATACAATTCTCTCTACTAAACAAAAAATAATTATCTTTATACATACACTTGAAAAGATAATTATCCTTATTTTTGGCACAAATAGTTATGCATTTTAACGGAATGGTTATCGATGCGCCTTTAGGTATAGTTCAGGGACATCTGTTGCTAATAATGAAGTTCACGGACAATAACTAAAATTAATGTAAAGTTTATGGGTGTTTACAATTAATAATGAAAATAGGGACTGTAACTAAAGTTAATGCAACAGTTTTTCCTAAATGCTTATAATATACTTGTTTAATAATATTATTTTTAATATGTATAATAATGCATTATTACCATATATGATCCATATATTAACGCAGGTGGCCATTGCTACATGCGAAGGCAGCTCGTCCATGATCCATGGCGTGCAAACTTGTACGACAAGTATCTTCTCATAGCCTTGACAACCAGGGGACCTATTCCTAAGATTTTCGATTGAATTTTTTAATTTTTTATGTACCTTAAACATGGAGATGTGTGTCTGCTGCAAAAAATAAAAAATAAAAAATAACTGCATATAGGATTTGTTTTTCATATCCAATAATAATAGTTAAGCCGATCTGTACGTTATATATGAATATATGTATGACAGAGAACAAGGAATATGAATCAGAGATGTAACTGCAACAAAAAGAAAAGTGATTAACCAGATCTCGATGTACAAATGAATCAATTAATTAAGTAGTTTTTTTCCAAGATCTTAATTAAGCAGGCTAATTTACATAGTATTTTTCTTGTGTTAACAGAAAATTAACGTTAACAGTGAATCAAAGATTACGAAGCTGGTTATATATTGTCGGAAGGCGGTTAAAAAACGTGTTCTTGGTGGGTAACTCTGTTGGATCGAGACGCCGTAATACGAACCCAGTATACTCATACAATAATTATTTATATATTATAACGTTCATAGTTAACATGCAAAAATAAATAGCGATACAAAACTATATATGAGCTAAAACATTCAAATATTGACCAGCTCACTCTATGCGGTCTGTGAGTGTGTCCATCCATCTGTCTTGCATGGACCATCGCATGCACGAGAGTCACGTGCCTATCAGCAAGTCCAACATCCTAATAACCTTATGCATGCAGTACCTAGCTAGTACTGCTGGTTTTCTCATTTATATGGGGTCCCGATCATGCCTTGAGTAATAGGCAATTAAGCGGCTACGTACTTAATTAATTCATTCCTCAACTGCTTATTTGTCAAGATATATATACATATATATAGCTTTCAACTAATCTGGATCTACAAAATAAAAAAATTTATTAAGCTAAATACACTAAGAACACGTCATTGAGTCTCAAAATACACTACTAACGGAAATTTATCTCATTTTGTACTAGGAACAGGTGCAACGTTAAAAATGTTGCACTATCTAGCTAACACTGTCGTCGACGATGTTTAAATTTGCAAACGTGGAATCGATGTGGCAGAGTGGAGGAGGACGTGTAAAATGAGGTCGAACTCAAAATCGAGAGCATTGATAGAAAGATTGAATTGGGGAAATTAATTTGCCTTAGCCAGGGTTTCAAAAAATTTGGGGGAACGGAAGAAATTGGCGGCCAAACAGAAGAAGGAATTAGAGGATGTTGTTTCGCCGAGGACTTGATACAGTGCAACCCCGATTATAGTAAGTTCCAACTGAATTTTCATGTTACTGACTTGTCTACTTCTTTACATATAAGGGTGGGTCACTTACTTGGTAGGATTCGTGCTCGTGGGTTGAACTTGACGAAAATTGAAAACTTGTGAACACGAAAATTCAGTTTGAAGCCTACCATAATCGGGTTGCACTGCATCAGGTCCTCGACGAATCAACATTTTCTAACTCCGATTTCTTTCAAGTTTCCTGTCCCTCCGATTGATAGCCCTGCAATCCTCACGCAATTTGGCTGCCAATTTCTACCGTCCCCCAAATTTTTTGAAACCCTAGCTAGCAGAGAAGATTATCCCCAATTCGATATTCTCTTAATGTTGTAGATTTTTCTTTCAATTTCCCACTACACGTCCTCCTCTATTGGGTCCCACTATGTGCCACATTTCTTCCACGCCTACAAACTTAAACGTCGTTAATGATGGTGTGTGTTAGATGGTTTTGACGTTGCATCTGGTCCGAGTACAAAGTGAAACAAATTTTTATTCCTGATGCATTTTGAAATCAACTTAATAGCGTGTTTCTTAGTGCATTTAGCCTAATAAGCAAATAGAAAATGTTAATGCTGAGAACAGTATCTGCTAAGAGATTTGCCCAACCATTCAACAGCTATGATACTAATTTATATAATATATAGTAGCTTGAATATTAAAATATTCTATGCGCTTACCATTGTATGATTATTGTTTCAGTTTTTTGATCATTTTAGTAAACCTTAACCTGCGAATCAAGCAAGTTATAGCTCGATCGGAACTGACAAGTTTCCAGAAAAAGTTCTTGTGTTAGCTTTGATCCACATTCCACCACCCAGCTCTATCTGGATCGGGTTAAAATTAATCAACTTATAATTGATTGTCTCTTATAAATTGAATGGAACTTGAAGATGATTGATGAAGAACCTGCATATATCTTATGAATATATATATATATATATATATATATATGATGATGATGATGATGATGATGATTATTATTAGATGGCACTCGCATATCAATCAGTTGTGTTTTTGTTCGATCCCATCCAATATCCCTTTCATCGATTGATTTGTCTTTGTCCATGACGATAATATAAATAATATTTATTATCGCCCGAAAATATGGATGGATAACTTTATTCGATGTAGGGCGTAGCGGTAGATAGCCTAGAATTTTGGTTTGGTAAGTAGGGGTGAACCAAGATGCCCAAAAGGGACGAACAAGACAAATGATGCACACGTAGGTAATTAAGTAGGTGAAATTAATCATGGGCACATGCATATCATATTATGCATAATGGAGGAGTGGTTCATTATTTAATTAGAGACGCTTCTAAGTTTGATATCTGCTGAAACGATTTAGAGTGAACAACGTATAAAATATACAATATAATTTTAATTTACTTAAGCATCATTAAAGTTATTACTGTCCGGATAACTAATATTTGTAATTCCACAAGGGAAAAAGTTTAAGATATATAGTCAACTTGAAATAAGAGTCACTTCATTTATTTGCATAAAGCAAACTAACAAGAAAAAAAAAACACAACAAAAGGTGCAAATGGAACGCTACTACAAAAGAGAAAATCTAACACAGTCAACTCATAGAAGATGCGGATAATATCTACCACCATATTGCATATGTTTCAATCCTTCATGATTGATACATGCATCACCAACAATGGAGGACCGCGATCGCTCGATCAAAACTCACCAAGTCGCATCACAAGTTAAAACCCTATGAAGGTAGATCATGTTCCTGATCAAGATAAGAGTTTTATTGACAGTCTCATATGTCGAGATGCCAAAATCAATGACAATAATTCATGGGAAAAAAAGTCTGAGGACAATGCAAATTTTGATGAAGTTGACAATAAAACCACTTAGATTATCTAGTTTATTTATTACATTCTTAGGAGTACCAAAGGAAACCTCATGAACCCAAAGATCAGTGGAAGAAAGAAAACAAAAATTGAGAGTAGACTTTTATAAAAAAGGGCGGCTAGGGTTTTGGAGAGCTACAAATTTTATATTTACTTATTCGCAAGGTAAGAAAAGTCTAATTTTATTTTTTATTCAAGGTCCTAGACTCACAAGGTGTCCTAGATAGGTCTCATTGTAATGGGTGACACCTTTAAGCAGTAACCACACCCAAAAATTAATCTCTGCTCGCATCGGATAGGCCCGTAAGGAATAAAGTGCTGGCCAAAATGGTGACTCCATACGAGAGTAAGAGTTCTCGAACTCCAAACCTCTCTTAAGGGAATGAGAATATCATACCACTCATACCAACCATAAAAGTCTAAAATTAGCTTCAAGGAGAAACTCCCTTATCTAATTGGCCGGTTTATATTGTAATTATTAACTGCATGCACTTTATGCATGGGGATAATTAAAGGAAGCTATCAGTCAACGTTATCACATTGCTAGACTCCGTCTGCTTACACATATATGTTTCTCTACCTACACGTAGAGGAAGGGATCGAAAATCCCTAGCTTGTTTGAAACTGTACGTTGAACAAACTAAAAATAACATTTATTATGCAAATATTAATATTATTCTATATTTATTCTCAATCATGTGAGAAATAAAAATTAACACATTAATTTCAAAATATCCTATTTATTAAGATAATATATATCTCCACCCTTCATCATGTATAATGATGCTATCTTATCCATATAGATCGATCTGTCTAAATTGGATCTATTATTATTTGACCTAGCTAGCTCTAGCTACTTACTAGATGCTCGAAAATTGTCTTATGTCCGTTTAGATGCTCGAAAATTGTCTTATATCCGTTTAGATGCTCGAAAATTGTCTTATATATTTATCCTTCTAATTCATATGGGGAAGTGAGAGTGATGATCACACAATGATCCATAACTGACCATCGAGAGATGATCCATGATCTTCTATCAATAATTATTTCAATATATTGTTTTAGTTTAAAATGAAATTCATTTTCACTTCCTTCGTGTTATCAAATGAAGAATTTTCGTCCTTTTCCTGTTCTCACTCTCTAGTTACAAAGATATATACATACGTGGAGTGGGAGGGCCGCACATAGAGCATGCAGTCACACTTATATACATCCACCGGTCCAAGTCAACCATGTATGCACCTTAACTTCAGATTTGTTCCCGGCCATTCATCATAATGCTCAGTCCAGCAGTTTGCAGCTATATATATAATTATATATAGCTGCCTACCTACCTAATATATATCCCTCCATTTGGTCCTCAACCCCATACAGGCCACACAGCTTAATTGTCTCCTCATCTCTCTCTAATCTCTTCTGGGTTAATGCTAATTTGTTGCAAATATCGAATTAAGGTTAATTAAGATTGTAGAATTAAATACAAACGTTGATATCAATGAGGAAGCCGTGCTGCGATAAGAAAGACACAAACAGAGGAGTCTGGTCCAAGCAAGAAGATCTCAAGCTCATCGATTACATTCGCAAACATGGCGAGGGCTCATGGCGTACCCTCCCCAAGGCTGCAGGTTAATTAATTATACATTTGCTGCTTTTAATTTGATCCTTCATTAATTAATAATCTTTTGTAAATAAATGACTGATTTGTTTTTTAATGATGTGAACGAATATATATAAGCAGGGCTGCTTCGTTGCGGTAAGAGTTGTAGGTTGCGATGGATAAACTATCTCCGGCCGGACCTTAAAAGAGGCAACTTTGGTGAAGATGAACAAGATCTCATCATTAAACTTCATGCACTCCTTGGCAACCGGTACTTAATTAAAATATTTAGCGTCCGTTAATTATAATTATAGCAACATAATCTAATCTAGCTAACAATAGATATTTTGATAATGTATTAATTTAGGTGGTCGTTGATTGCTGGGAGATTGCCTGGACGCACAGACAATGAAGTGAAAAACTATTGGAACTCACATTTGAGAAGAAAGCTTATAAGCATGGGTGTAGATCCAAACAATCATAGACCCAACATTAGCATTAATCATTGCAGCAATAACGACCGACTCAATCTTCAAAACTACTCACAGAAGATTGTTACTACTAGTACTGGTGCTGCTGGCTGCTGCTTGGAAAACCCTAGCAATCATAATAATCATGAGCCTGAAAGATCCGGTAGCGGTGGTGATCAATTATCGGATGGTACAAGTTGCTTATTTTTAGAGGAGGATTCTTGTCATGGAGATGATCAGCAGCTGCTGCTGCCTGATTTAAACCTTGACCTCACAATTATGACTACTGCGAGTAGTACTGCTCATCGTCATCTTTTCCCATCAAAGAATTCAGTATCATTGCCAGATCGATCATTATCGTAATCTTAAGGAGGAGCAGCAGAAACCTAGGATTGAAGATGACGATGATGGTGAGTCCAAAATGTCAAGAGCGTCATCAGAATTTGATTATTCAATATCAATCATTTTCTATGGCCTTAATTCCTGTCTTTACATAATTAAATACTCAAACATTATAATCACATCATCGTTCGTGCATATGAATTAAGTTAGGGGTGGATATGGAGATATATATGGAGGGTTATTTAGTTATAAATTTATGGTATTTGTGTTTCTAGATATTTTTTTAGGGAAGGTCTGATTCATATTATTGTATTCTGGAATTTCCATCCCATTTGTGGAAAATTCGCATATATGTATGGAGATGATCGATATGATGATCCCACCGTCTACTGATAGTAGATACATCGATCAATAATCCAACATGAATATTCTCTCCCGCATTGGCCTTAAATCTTAATTACATTTACAAACATGAGATTATATAATATGTAATTATGTAGTCTTATCTATATATATAGTGTGTATATATAAATTGAGGTTACACCCTAAAACCAATTTAAATTGAAGTTGTGTGCTTTTTGGATGTGAAACATTGACTCAACAAGTCCTCAGAGGAAATTTCCAGCCTTTTTCCTTTTCCTGCCTATATGTGGACAACGAATGAATGAGTAATGTGTGGCATGTGTGGCCCCTCTTGGAGGGTCTCGGGTTGTGGTAACGTCCACCACGCCTTCTCACATGAGAATTTTCTAGCCCATGTGTGGACAGCGAGCTAGCGAATAACTTGTGGCATGTGTGCCCCTGTTGGAGGTTGTGGTAGTGTGTGGCATGTGTGGTCTCTCTTGGACTATCATAAGTGGGACAATCTGTTCTGATACCATGTAAAAATTAAAGTTTCATTCCAAAATTAACTGACAATGGGGAAAAGACTCAACTCCTTATAAACCCTTGCAAAATTGTGCAACTTTCCAATGTGAAATTTTTTTACGTTCACATTCTCACGGTATACACAAGATTAAATTTCATTTTTTTTAAGAGTTTTAATTTGGAGCCCCTTTAAACTGTTCTCTTGGATCCTTCTAAAATTTGGCGTTGTAGGTGCAGTAACTCGTTTGGATCCTAATTAAGTAGCTATATAATGTATCTAGATATACGAGAATATTAATAAAAAAACGTAAGTAGATTCAAGTAGTAATTACCATTTTACTGCTCAAGTCAAGTCAAGAACTAATTATAAGGGAAAAAGTAGTAATGAAGGCAGACCGGGCGGCAATGTGCAACCAAACCATGATCCATCAGGCGGATCATCGAGCAATTAAGATTTCTTGTACTGTTGTCCACTTACTCGTTTTCAGATGTAGAGATCAAGCAACATGGAGATTATTGGATAGTCCATATTTTTGAATCATGAGTAGGTGGCCAATGCGGGTCGCTAGTAGTAGTAGTAGTTACTCGGATGGATGGTGGATCCATATATATATATATATATATATATATATATATATATATATATATATATATTCCATCTAATAATAGTTAGCTCAAAGTATTTGACCATGAAATTAATTCGAAATTAAGGAGAATTAAGTAGAGTATACATGCATGATGCATACATATTGCATGATGCATACATATTGCATGATGCAAATTAACGTATGGGTCTATATATTAATTTCAGATGTGATCGATCATTATTAGATATCGATATTGATCTATATACATCTACTATTCAACATGTCATATATGCATACCCAACTTCCAACTATATATATGAGATTCGGTCCTATACATACGCCAGGAAGGTAATAAAAAAAAAATGAGTTGTTCTTTTTTTTTTTTATCACTTAGGTGTCCGTGGGAGATGAAAGTCTCATGTACGTTTTTTTTTTTGGCAAAAAGCAACTTTATTAAAACAACCGAATCGAAATGTTTACATTATTTGCTAAAATGTTAAATAACCATGGGGGCTCTAGGCCTTTCCATATGAAACATCGTTTAAAACGCTTATAGAAAACTGCAACTTCATGAGCCGCAATATTATATTTTCGGGAGGTGTAACTAAGCTGTACAGTCTCGAAAAAGAGCTGCATATCTAATATATCATGAATCACTTCTTCGATACTGACATCTAGGCAAAAATGTAACCATATTGCACCAGAAGCTACGAATCAGACTCCAAGATGACACGCTTACAATCAAAAGCTGCACATGCAACCATAGCAGCACGGAGGGTATAAGCTTCAGCCTACAAGACACTGCCACAAGAGAAGCCACCCTCACTCCCGGCAGCAATGAACTCTCCCAGTGAGGACCAGTGAACCCAACCATAAGCACCCTGACCGTCTGTACCACTAAAGACCCCATCACAATTAATTTTCACAAAACCTGCAGGAGGCCGCCGTCAAGAACGCTAGCAGAAGGAACCATCATTGGTTGTGGAACCACCTGAATGAGCGGGGTTGTCGCTAATCTAACCGTAGAGAACTCAGACATCCATACCAAACAAACTGGGCAAATTTGCATTGGAAAAATAAGTGTTCCTGAGATTTCTCTACTTCACCACACTGAGAACAAATAATATCGACCAAAATTCAACGTCTGACCAAGTTCACTTGTACCGCCAAAAATTATTTATAACATTTCTACCGGAATAACTTGATCGTGAGGGAAGAAGTGGGGAATTATATGGCCATATGGAATATTAATGGCAGGACTAATTAACTGTCCGATTTTCGTAAATTTTTATCTATTTAATTAATTTTGGTGGACACTTAGCACTTAGTTAATACAATCTTTTCATGCAATGTCTTCATACTTAAGCAGGCACTCCTTGAATTCCTAATCAAGTAAATCAAATTAATAATAATAAGTTGTTCAGACGTTGTTACCAACATATGTGCACTAATTTCTTTCCCTAGGTGTGGTGGCTGGTGAATCTGGTGACTGATCCAATAACTTTTGGTTTGCGTGCATTTCCTCGTATTATTATTTATTACGATCTTGGAGCCAACGAAATTATTAATTATATATTGAAAAATGATATTTATATATATTAAATTGAGCATATTTAGTGATATATTTAATGTATTAATTAATGAATAATATTATTTTAATAATTAAATTACTTGATATATAGAATGAAACATAAAATTATTAATATATTATATACAATTTATTAATTAATAAAACATGCGGATAAGGGTTGTGTCCCAATAAGTTGTAATCGAATAATTTTGAATTGTGAACATTTTCATCTATGTACAAATTAGAAATATATAATTTTTTATTTTTTATTTTTTGAACTAAATGTAATGTTTTAAACATAAGTTTTTTTTTTTCTTTTGTTAGGGGTTGTGTCCCAATAGGTTTTTCATAACAAAGTTTTAATAAGGCCTCATGATATAAAAATGAAATAATCACTATAAAAATTTACGTTTTTAATGATTCGGTATGTGAATTACGGACACATTTTTATTTTTACCATGAGTCTTCAAATTTTTGGACCTAGCCTGATTACATCAGAAGGCTAAGAACCGTTACACGTAAACATGAATTTAGTGTGTCCTTCAAGATGGTAGTATTGCTTCCGATTTTATGATTCATGACACGAATGGTCTTCCTATGTTCGCTAGCTGCTAAAAATACTTGAGTTGAAGGTCATGTTTTACTGATTGATGGTCTTAAAGCTGCTTCTAATCTCTATATTTCTTGTCTTGAAATGAAGGGACATTCCAAACTTATTGATGCTATTCATGGGTCTATTAGAATTCTTTGACGGCTGTTTACAATTATTCGTCAGATGACGAAGATTATAAGGAATTTTCTTCGTTTTATTTTTTGTCCTGAATCGAATTTTATAACGAATGCTATTGCTAAGTTGGGGCATAACTACCATTTGGATCTGAGCTGTTAAACTTCAAGTGTTAGTTAGCAAGGTGCGTTTTCTTAACGCCGGTTAGATCGAGTGTGCTTTAATTAAGCTCCATTCTCATTTTATTATGACCCGGAATCGAGTCCACTAGGCCATGTTGGGAAAATTGCAAGCGATAGATGCTCCTTCTGACACGAAACATAATTCTTTGGATCACGAATAATAAGTTGTGGCGTGTAAGTCACTGTTCTTAAAAGAAAATTTGCCCATTGGAGATCGAAGCTCGGTGTAGTAAGTTATGACGGCCTACAGGGCCGGCCTTGAAGGGGGGGCAACAGGGGCCCAAGTTTTGGCCCAAAATTTTCAAAATTGTCTATATAAAAAAAAAAATCAGAATTTATCATCAAAGATGCAACAGACTCGAAGGAGGTAGAAGGTCGGCTGTAGAAACCAAGGAGGCGTTCTTGATTTCTTCCATAATGATGGCAAGGAATGCAAAACATCAATCAATTAGTGCTCCCACTTCCCACTTCCCAGGTTAATATTAATTATTAATATACTCATCCCCCAAATTCCAATTACCATTTCTTCTCAGTTCTCACTTCTCAGCAAACAATCTGTCCAATTCTCACTTCTCAGCGAACTCAGTGCCTCAGTGGGTTCGAAGAATCGAAGGCCGACGTGGGCTGGGGCGCTTGCCGGTTGCCACTTGCGAAAGCCAAGAGCCAAGATCCTGCGCTGCGGGAATTGGAATTAAGAGAAGTTGTCGCTTGCAAAAGCCGCTCGCCGCTTGCACATGTACACTGTAGCTGTGATTCCAAACCGCGGTAAACAATAAATTAAGAGAAGTTGTCATTTTATGGTTGCTGTTTTGTTTGAGATATCCATTCATGGTAATAGTACTTACAGAGAATCTAATTCTAATGTTGGGTAAATATTTGTTTTTCCCCATTCTTGGTAACTTGATTGAATTCTTGTTTGCTTATATAGTTTCCAATTATCTGTTACATATATGTGTAATTAGTTTGAGTAGGTAATTTGTTTGAATTTTGGATAAAAATTTAGGACACTTCCGTAGAATTATCAAAACCAGCTCAAAACTTGGAGAAGCAAATATACAAATTACCTGCTCTCTCTGCACATTGCCCTACGAACTATGTGGATTCCGAGAGGCTCGGAACAGATCGCACTATTCAGATGTCTTCATTCTAAGATTGATCTCGGAACAGATCTACTCAATTTGACTTGAAATTCTTTAACTTGCAAAACAAAAGAGAGATTTGTGAGACTGGCTTGATATCAAGTTTAGCAATGAATTAATGAATGAACAAACCCTGCTTTTGCAATTCAGCTCAGCCCAATTTAGCCTATCTATTTATGTTAGATTGAGAATTTTTGTTTTACCTTGTACTGATGTGTTTCAGGGTCGGGTTTGATTCAGAAAAGAGGCTTTAAAGGTCGTTTGCAGAGGCAGTATCTTCTGCTAAGGTATTAGAAATTTAGAATCCCTATTTTTAGTTGATAGCTTGTAAAATGGAAATCATAGTGGAATTAGCTTGTAAAATGGAAATCATAGTGGAATTAGTTGGGTGATTCTATTAAATTTTATTTGAAGTGTACATTGTATGTCTCATTCAATACAGTTGATGGATGTTGTACCTTCAAAGGCGAAGGAACTGACACTGACTAGCTAGTTTTGAGTTAAATAGAGATTCACTGGATTGGGTTGTTATTTAAACTGGTGTGGAGATTTTTAAGAAGTTTCTAACTATTTCAAAAAATTGTGTATTGATTCCTATTTTCCTCATTTTTAGGTTCAAAAGACAAAAGATAATTTAGGAAGCAGAAGCGCTCAGAGACTAGATTCTAGGTTTTATTGTTCTTATCTTGACAATTACATCTTGTTACTTTGTTGATTGTTAGATAGTTATATATAATATACTAACGATTGATTTTCTGATTTTGTTGAAAAAAAAAACGATTGAATATGATTCCTAAAAAATATCTCTCTGGACACGAAAAAGACAGAAGAAGAAATTATTTTAAGTCTCAAGAGATCTTTGAATAAATATTTTACTAAGAAAACAAATTATTCTCCTGAAAATTTAGCTGAATCTGAAGATTTATCGACTGAACCAGCTATTAATTTAGATAATTTGCAAGCTGAATCTGATATTAATTTGGAAGATTTAGAAGCTGAACCCGATATTAATTTGGGAGATTTAGAAAAAGATAATGATGTGAATGAAATTTCTAAAAATTTGAATGAAAATAAAGTTACTGATTTAGATGAACAAATTATTAGTGAAATTGAATGTCAATAGTCCAGATTTGATTTGAATATTTTCGATTCAAGGGTTTGGGGTGGTCTTGATGCAAAAATGAGAGATTTACTTGTTGAAAAGGGGCCTATACGAGAAGACAATATTAAATTTCTTCGTGATAAAAAATCTAGACATTTTCCCTTAAAATATTACCAAATGGGGAATATGTTGATAGAAAATGGCTAGTGTACTCAAAGGAGTTAGATAAAGTTTTTTGTTTTTGTTGTAAGTTGTTTAAGACAATGCAATCTAAAAGCCGGTTAGCGAGTGAAGGAATTAGAGATTGGAAACATCTAGGTGAGAGGCTTAAACAATATGAATACAATATTGAACATTGCACTAATTTGAAAACATGGATTGAGTTACAAAACATATTAGGAAAAAATTTAACTATTGATAAAGATTTACAAAAACTGATCAAGAAGGATACACATCATTGGAAGTATGTTATGCTTAGAATAATTGTTGTTGTGAAGTGTTTGGCTACACATAATTTGACATTTCTGGTGGAACAAATGAAAAACTTTATGAAGATGCTTATGGCAACTTTATAGGTCTACTTGAAATGTTAGCAAAAGTTGATCCAGTAATGCAAACACACTTTCAACTCATTGAGAATAAAAAGATTCATAATCATTATCTTAGCCATAAAATTAAGAATGAATTAATTTCTACTATAGCATCAGAAGTTAAACAAGCGATTACTAAAAAAATCAAAGAGGCAAAATACTTTTCAGTGATCTTTGATTGTACTCCTGATGCAAGTCACAAAGAACAAATGAATTTGATAATAAGATGTGTAAATATCTCAAGTTCTCCAATAAGTATACATGAGTATTTTTTAGAGTATTCATATGTGAAAGATACATCTGAAGCAGGAATTTTTAATGAATTGCAAGCTGTATTAAAATCCCTTGATCTTAATATTGATGATGTGAGGAAGTAAGGGTATGATAATGGATCTAACATGAAAGGGAAAAATTTGGGTGTTCAAAAAAGATTACTTGATATAAATCCTAGAGCAATTTACATGTCATGTGGTTCTCATTCTCTTAATTTAATACTCTGTGATATGGAAAAATTTTGTGTTAAAGTTGAATCTTTTTTTGGAGCATGTCAATGCATATGTACCGTGTTCTCTAATTCAACAAAGCAGTGTGATGTTTTGCTTGATTATGTTGATGATTTAACACTAAAATTATTGTCGACTACACGTTGGGAAAGTCACATTCGAAGTGTGAAAGCAATAAAATCACAAGCTTCTCAAATCAGGGAAACTTTATTTAAACTAGCAAAAATTAGTGATGATACAAAATTAAAAAGAGATGCTCGAACTTTAGCAAAATGAGAGCTTTCAAGTTTTGAATTTATATTAAGTTTGGTTATTTGACATGATATATTGAATAAGATTAACATAGTTAGTAAAACAAGATTAACATAGTTAGTAAAACTTTACAATCTGAAATATGTGTCTTGATGTTGCTACAAAACAATTAGAAGGTCTTGTTTTATTTTTTGAAAATTACAGAGATAATGGGTTTACTTCTGCTATGAATGAGGCTGGACAAATTTCTTTAGATATGAGAATTGAGCCTATATTTCCAAAAAAAAAAAAAAGAACTTCTAAGAAAAAGTATTTTGATGAGATTCCTAATACTGATAGGGAAGAACAAATGCATAATTTTGAATCCAATTTTGGATTCTTATTTGATGCTAAAAAAATAATTTTATTGGATGATAATGAATTGAAAAGTTTTAGTGTGAATCTTGAAGAAGTTTTAAAACATGGCAGTGTTTTTGATGTTGAAGCAAGAGACTTATATTCAGAATTATAGATATTGCAAGTAATGATACCAAAAGAAGCATATGAAATTGATAAACCATGGACATCCATCAAGCTTCTAGAGTTTGTAAAAACAATAGATATGTTTTCAAATGTAATGGTTGCTTATCGGATATTATTGACTATACATGTGACTATAGCATTTGCAGAGAGAAGTTTTTCCAAACTAAAATTGGTAAAATCTTATTTGCGGACCACCATGACTCAATATAGGCTAAATGGTTTAACATTATTATGTATTGAAAAGGATATGCTGAAAAATATTGAATATACAATCATAATTGATGATTTTGCTTCTAAAAGTGTAAGAAGAAGACATTTGAAGTGGTAAATTATGTGTTTGTGATTTCATTGCTTTTTTTAAATTTTGTAGGAACATGATGTTGGCTAAACGGTGGGGCTCTTAATTGAAGATTATTTATTGAATATGGAAGCTTGTAGTTGTATGAAATGATAGAATCTTGCTGGTTTGAGCAGCCTATTGGTTTTATGTTACCACTGTTTAGAAATGATGGTTTTAGTTGTCCAATGGAGGTTATGTAGAATATAGGAGTAGTTTTTTTTTTTTTTTTTTTTTAGAAAAGACTGAATGTAGTGTTAAAAATATGAGGTACTCTTTTTCCTTTATTTGAGATTTTTTTCCCAATGAATTTTTTCCTGACAAAGGTTTTAATGAGGCCTCATAATATAAAAATAATATAATCAATTTGTAAAAATTTATATTTTTAATAATTAAATGTATAATGTCAGGACTGACACCGAATCCCCTGGGATTAACATGGGACCCGCCTGATCCCGTCTGACACTAAGTGTCAGACCAGGGAAATTCCATCTTTAGCCCTCGTCGGGGCTGTCAGAGTGCGTCCGAATTGTAGGAGGAGGGGAGTGATGTCTCGTCTCTGCTACAGCCCGCATCCGCGACCAACCTGAAGGACATTAAAACACGAAAACTGTGAGTGGACAAAAATAATATTTTATTTAAAACATTTTCATACAAAGACCTTTATGCCCTTCATAAAAGCATATGCATGCATTCAAAAATCATTTATCAAACATATCAAAATCTTTCAAGGGTTCATGTCCGACCCCATAAACCGTCATGACCCGTAAATCCAATTGGGTCCTTGACCCGAAGTCACAATTCAAAACCATCAACTATCACAGGTGGGGACTCAGCCCAAATCAACGTACGTGGGTCTCAGCCCAAAACTGTTCTCAATGAAATATAAAGCATAGAATACGGGGTCTCCGCCACAAACCATTTCTAAAACATCATATACGGGGTCTCCGCCCCAAATCACTTTCTAAATCATAAAATCGCATACGTATCAACATACGTATAACCCATCCGCGGCATTTTCGAGAAGATGCCAACTCGGGGCACACAGCCCCTAGGGAACACATCCCCGATAAATGTCACGATATCATATCTATACTAGTGTGCACACTACTCGGGGTCTTACTCCGAGTCTTCTCCCAGGAATCTCTGTCTGGGAGGCTCAATCACTGGATCTAGTCTGAGCTCTCTCTCTGGATCTAGTCCACACATCTCTCCGGAATCTGGTCCGGGACCACATCATAATAAGTAACCACCACTCCTGGAACGGGATCCCTATGGGGATACCCACTCTGGTCTATGGATCGTGACTCTCCAGGTCGACGCTGGAGGAGACCATATAATCAAATGGAGGGTTCATTCACTTTTTCAAATACTCTTTTCTTTATTTCTCAAATCACATTTCTCAATTGAGTCTCATACCCGATTCATCTCAATAGGATTCCTCGAATCCGATTCAAATCACTTTCACAGGCATCGGCCTAAATCCTTAGTTCAACTGGGTCTCATGCCCGAATACTCATTTCACAAATCGAACTGGGACTCAAGCCCGATGTTACAATCAACTGGGCCCTAGGCCCGAAACCATTACTCAACAGGACCTCACGTCCGATTTCACAACCAACGGGGCCTTAAGCCCAAAATCTCAACTAAATGGGTCTCAGGCCCGATATCATAAATCGGGGCATCAAGCCCAATAGTACCATTAACTGGGCCTCAAACCCGAATCGTAAATCAAATGGACCCTCGGTCCGATCGTATAGCTCAAATACACCCTAGGTCTGATTCCTCGTCAAATCAAATGGACTCCAAGTTCGAGAGTTCGTAAATCAAATGGGTCTCGTGCCCGATTTCATATTTTCAAATCCAAAATCCATTCATTAAACCCTCGTTGAAAACATGGTACGCAAAGGTACGACATAAAGCCGAAAACTTCGAAAAACGTGCAAATATGTCGATCCTAAGCTACCACAATCAAATGCACTCAAGGCATCACAAAAATATATTCTAAAACAATTATAAAACATTTATGCATGCATCAAATTCGAAAGAAAGGTCCACTCACAGACCGTCCGAAGCGGCGCCTCGATTTGCGTGCCATAGGCTCTCCCGAGCCGATCACTATCACCGGGACTTCCAAACCTGTCAACATTTTAATAGAAGGTTACTAACTACCTTATTAACCTCCTACCAAAGCCCCATAATTTTTCCGAACTTTTAACTATTTTTAAACCAATCCTAAACCTTCCGACACCTTGAAAACTATCGAAACGATATCCGATTGACGCGAGACCAGTCCCAAAATCTTCGTTACATCTAATAGAAGATTTCATATGTTGAAAACATCCCCAAATATGGCCCACGTGCCCTCACGCTCTCCTAGAAGGCTCAGAATACTATTCATCATCACCAACCTCCAGCAGACCGATTTTACTGTGCTGGACCGGTTCACGGCCCTAGACACCCCATTTTTCATCCTACTTCTTCCTTTTTGATTATTTTCTTCCTATTTTCATGTTTTCTATCCATTTCAATCCTTAAACGCAACCGAAAACGTCTAAATCCTATGGTTTGATTTTGAACCAAACAGTTCAAGTTTCCCAAAACCTCCCATGGCTTCCACAGCCGTCCAACCACCACACAAACCTTCTTAATACCTTCCTAACAACCTAAAAACCACTTCCTAATCACCCAAAACAGCCCATAATGCAAGAATCGAAAATATGGGAAAAATGGGCCTAACCGTGAAACATGTTCGGGTTCAAGGCTCCACCGCCGTACACGGCGGCCCAGCCACCATCCTTTGCTTCCTCAGCCTCTCTCTCACTCTCTGGGTCTCATTTATGATCACAGGGTTGGAGGGTTGGATTTGGGGGAAATGGTTTGATCGGTTTTGTTTGGGGACAAGGAAAACGATCGATGAAAAAATGCAAGGGAAGGAGATGCATGTATGTAATCATGCTGGGCAATGGATGAGTGTTACTTGTCACTCATCCATTGGGCCATAAGAAAAATATATGGGCCAACTTAAGTCCAAAAGTAACCCGTTTTGTAATTCATGCAATAGTACTTTCGTACTTCCGTGAACCGTAACTTCGCCGTCGAACGTCCGATTTCGACGTGCCGCCTGTCTACGGATTCGTATCGTCCTCATCTCCGCAGCAAACCATTTCTAAAACATCATATACAGGGTCTCCGCCCCAAATCACTTTCTAAATCATAAAATCTCATACGTATCAACATACGTATAACCCATCCGCGGCACTTTCGAGAAGATGCCAACTCGGGGCACACAGCCCCTAGGGAACACATCCCCGATAAATGTCACGATATCATATCTATACTAGTGTGCACACTACTCGGGGTCTCACTCCGAGTCTTCTCCCAGGAATCTCCGTCTGGGAGGCTCAATAACTGGATCTAGTCTGAGCTCTCTCTCTGGATCTAGTCCACACATCTCTCCGGAATCTGGTCCGGGACCACATCATAATAAGTAACCACCACTCCTGGAACGAGATCCCTATGGGGATACCTACTCTGGTCTGTGGATCGTGACTCTCCGGGTCGACGCTTGAGGAGACCATATAATCAAATGGAGGGTTCATTCACTTTTTCAAATACTCTTTTCTTTATTTCTTAAATCACATTTCTCAATTGAGTCTCATACCAGATTCATCTCAATAGGATTCCTCGAATCCGATTCAAATCACCTTCACAGGCATCGGCCTAAATCCTTAGTTCAACTGGGTCTCATGCCCGAATACTCATTTCACAAATCGAACTGGGACTCAAGCCCGATGTTACAATCAACTGGGCCCTAGGCCCGAAACCATTACTCAACAGGACCTCACGTCCGATTTCAAAACCAACGGGGCCTTAAGCCCAAAATCCCAACTAAATGGGTCTCAGGCCCGATATCATAAATCAACGGGGCATCAAGCCCAATAGTACCATTAACTGGGCCTCAAACCTGAATCGTAAATCAAATGGACCCTCGGTCCGATCGTATAGCTCAAATACACCCTAGGTCTGATTCCTCGTCAAATCAAATGGACTCCAAGTTCGAGAGTTCGTAAATCAAATGGGTCTCGTGCCCGATTTCATATTTTCAAATCCAAAATCCATTCATTAAACCCTCGTTGAAAACATGGTACGCAAAGGTACGACATAAAGCCGAAAACTTCGAAAAACGTGCAAATATGTCGATCCTAAGCTACCACAATCAAATGCACTCAAGGCATCAAAAAAATATATTCTAAAACAATTATAAAACATTTATTCATGCATCAAATTCGAAAAGAAAGGTCCACTCACAGACCGTCCGAAGCTGCGCCTCGATTTGCGTGCCATAGGCTCTCCCGAGCCGATCACTATCACCGGGACTTCCAAACATGTCAACATTTTAATAGAAGGTTACTAACTACCTTATTAACTTCCTACCAAAGCCCCGTAATTTTTTCGAACTTTTAACTATTTTTAAACCAATCCTAAACCTTCCGACACCTTGAAAACTATCGAAACGATATTCGATTGACGCGAGACCAGTCCCAAAATCTTCGTTACATCTAATAGAAGATTTCATATGTTTAAAACTTCCCTAAATATGGCCCACGTGCCCTCACGCTCTCCTAGAAGGCTCAGAACACTATTCATCATCACCAACCTCCAGCAGACCGATTTTACTGTGGTGGACCGGTTCACCTGGTTTGGCCGGTCCAACTGGACCGGAGTGACCGGTTCACGGCCCTAGACACCCCATTTTTCATCCTACTTCTTCCTTTTTGATTCCTTTCTTCCTATTTTCATGTTTTCTATCCATTTCAATCCTTAAACGCAACCGAAAACGTCTAAATCCTATGGTTTGATTTTGAACCAAACGGTTCAAGTTTCCCAAAACCTCCCATGGCTTCCACAGCCGTCCAACCACCACACAAACCTTCTTAATACCTTCCTAACAACCTAAAAACCACTTCCTAATCACCCAAAACAGCCCATAATGCAAGAATCGAAAATATGGGAAAAATGGGCCTAACCGTGAAACATGTTCGGGTTCAAGGCTCCACCGCCGTGCACGGCGGCCCAGCCACCATCCTCTGCTTCCTCAGCCTCTCTCTCACTCTCTGGGTCTCAGTTATGATCACAGGGTTGGAGGGTTGGATTTGGGGGAAATGGTTTGATCGGTTTTGTTTGGGGACAAGGAAAACGATCGATGAAAAAATGCAAGGGAAAGAGATGCATGTATGTAATCATGCTGGGCAATGGATGAGTGTTACTTGTCACTCATCCATTGGGCCATAAGCAAAATATATGGGCCAACTTAAGTTCAAAAGAACCCGTTTTGTAATTCGTGCAATAGTACTATCGTACTTCCGTGAACCGTAACTTCTCCGTCGAACGTCCGATTTCGACGTGCCGCCTGTCTACGGATTCGTATCGTCCTCATCTACGTAACGGTCTTCGGCCCTCGGCCATTGGACCTCTAGGTTAAAAAGTCAACTCTTGGCCCAAATTACTAAAATGCCCTCGAACTTCCGAACGTCACAACTTCCTTTTCGAATGTTGGAATCGAGCGTGCCACCTGTCTATGAACTCATGACGTCACGAACTACGTCACAGTCATCGGCCAAAGTCCATTTGACTGCCTGAATGAAAAGTCAACGATTCGCCCATTCTAGGGGCAAAATCGTCATTTCTCCCGAACGTTCGCTAATCCTCTTCTAATCTCTGATTAGCCTCGCTAATCCGTAATTAATCCCGTTAATTTGGGACGGATCGTCACATATAAATTGAGGGCCTATTTTTTATTTTTGCCCTAAGTCTCCATATGTTTGGACCGACACTAGCGACTTACGTACTCTCCAGGATACAACAACATTTGACATTTGAAAGAGTACACTTGCAATACTTGTATCGAGTGAACAAATTGAATCCTTCTTTTGATGAAAAATCAAAACAAACTTGAAAACAAAAAATAAAAGGTTTTTTAACTCTTAAAAAACTCAAGATCAAATGCTTGAAACTAGAGGGAAATAAGAGATGAGATAGAAAACTCAAATATTTTGTTGTCTTTCTTTCTATGTATTAAAGATTTTTTTTTTAATCAAGCAAATAAGTACTTCATTAATAAAGAAACATTACAAAACAATAAAAGTTCACAAACAAAAAACCTTAGATGAGACATAAA